>JAVIWB010003356.1:0-454302 GCA_031893035.1 Dermolepida albohirtum | reverse complement strand
CACTTTGATTTTTCTGCTTTTTAAATTTCATCACTTGAGGTTCAAAAAAATCGCAAAAATCGTCAAACGGCCATAACTTCCACATTTTTCGTTCTATCGCCACAAAATTTTCACCAATGAATGTACTCTTCACAAGGATTAAAATGAGCACAGGGGCATCGCTGTAGAGCGAACCGTTTGGCCGCAGTGGCAGTTTGAATTTTCGCAAAAATTTTCGGTTTTCCGGCCATAACTCGAGAACGCGACGTCGTAGCAGGTTCCGGTTTGAAGCAGTCGATTCCGGACGTCAATACGCATCCGGCAGTGTCCGCGCCGTCGACGAGAGGCCCTTGGTTCGCGAGATAGCATGCCGATTTGAACGAAAATCCAAAATTTTCGCGATTTTCGCAACTTGCAAAAGTGTTTTTTGCGAATATCTCGAGAACCGAAAGAGATACGATGGCAAATATGTACATTTTCTGAATCAGCAGATCAAAATACATAAGATAGAATCATCGAATCGGCGAAAATCGCAACTTTATTTTTTTCGAGAAACTTTTTTCGTAAAACGCAGAATTATATGTCGTGTATCTTGAAAAAATTTATGAGCAGAAATCACTTTGTCCTAAAGAAAAGGAACATGAACATTTAATTTGGTCGCAGCTGCACACAAATTGGACATCTGGACAACGAAAAAAGCTTTACACAAATGAATCTGTATTTAAAAAAATTGATTTCGAATGTATTTATTCATTCACAGGTCGATTGGGAAACGATTTTGTTGTTACTAATGTCGACCTGTGATTTCAAATTTGGCGTCATCGTAAACTATTAAAAAAATTGAAAAATATGCGTTAATTTGTCTTAGATTTTCTTTATTACAAAGTAATTAAACGGGATCTTACATTTTTTATAATTTTAAAATGTTTCACTTATGAAGTACCTGGCAAATGAGTTAGAGTTACCTTTTGATTTGGTATTTCTTCTTAATTTAACAAAAATAAAACAGAGACAGATATGTACGTATTACTAATACAAAATGTATATTTATGTTTTATAGATTATATTATATACACTACCGCTCATAAGTACAATATTTGGTCACCCTTGTGTCATTACAGTTTCTATGGAAAAGTTGTAATTATAAAATTTATTTCTGTAGTAAGAAATAGTTTCATATTAAACATTAAAATCTATAAAAGCTTACCCAAAAATAATTATGCGATTATCCCATTATTCACAATGAACGATAATATCCTAATAAAATTCCAAGTAGAATAATTACACTTAAGGGATTAGATCTGTCAATTCCTGGAAATTTTCGATTGTTATGATTTTTTTTTAAGGTAGAGTGTTATTGTAAACTATACTAGTATTTATACTTGCGTATTTTGGCAAAATTGCAGTTAGTTTTTGTGAGGTGCTCATAGTGATAACATCATGTGTTTCGAACAAGTTCAATCGGTTAGAAATTCCTAAATGGAAATAATTGAGTGTAGAAATACAATGGTTTATAATCGCATACCATAAAACTGGCAAAAGCAACCGTGAAATTGCCACAGAATTTAAATTAAATCAGTCCACCGTGGGTTATATTATCAAAAAACACTGCGAATGTGGAAGTGTATTGAGCAGAATTCGAAAAAGGAGACCAAGGGCAACAACCTTAGCAGAAGATCTTGCAATGGCGATAACAAGCAAGAGAAATAGACGACAAACAGCCCCAGAAATCACAGCAGAAATGAATATTGTTCGTCGAAAACCCATAAGTGTTTCCACAGTTAAACGGCGATTAAAAGAAGCCGGTCTTTATGGTCGAATTGCAATGCGCGAGCCGCTTCTGCGCAAGCAAAACAAGCAGAAACGTTTAAAGAGGGCATGCGATCACCAAAATTGGACCATAACAGACGAATAAAGTAGTGCGGTGCGGCCCGATGAATACAAATTCGAGATTTTCGGTTTACGAAGACGTGTTTTTATGAGGAGGTCTGTGGATGAGCGTACCCGGGAAGAATGCATAGCCCTTACTGTTAAGCACGGTAGAGGCTTAGTTATGATATCGGGTTGCTTTTCTGGATCAAATGTGGGCGATCTCGTAAAAATCGAAGATGTACCAAAGAAAGAACAGTATAAGCGCATATTAGAGGAAAGCGCAATCCACTCTGGAATTAAAATTTCGGATCAGAATTTTATCTTCCAACAAGAGAATGACCTGAAACACACTTCCAAACCATGCCGGAAATATTTGCAGAAATTGGAGAACGAGGGAACCATAAAAGTCATGGCGTGGCTTTCCCAGAGTCGCGATTTAAATCCCATCGAGTTGTTGTGGGAAGAACTTGACCGAGATGTGAGAAAATCGGCTCCCACGTCTGCTGTTAATACATATGTGGAAGAACCTGCAAGAGGCATGGGGTAAAATAAACCCTGAGACATTACGAAAATTAAACGAAAGAATGCCTCGATTGTGTGCTGCAGTGATTAAAAATAAAGGAGGTCATATAGACGAGTCTAAAATTTAGTTAAATATATTATACAACAATTTATTTTAGATGTAAAAATATATATTTTTCATATACGTAAATAATAAAAAGATATTAGTACTTCAATTTCGATGTTTGTTACAGTTTGCGGGTTAAATGCGAGTGACCAAACACTTATGAGCGATAGTGTACATAATATTTTGTTAATTTTCTTGTAGCTTCTTTAATGACTTCACTAATTCTCTCTGGCATACTTTAAATACAAATTTTTGCAGTTATTGCAATCCTATTAGGTCTCGAAATAAATCGATCTGCATGTATTTTCCATCGTATTCTTTGTAGGAATGGTAGTAACTACCCCCAATATAAATCTAGCACGGCCAATAATCCAAAGTTGAACTTCTACTGGCGTAAACGAAGATACTTGTTAATTGAACCTATTGACATTTACTTTACGTTAGATGCGCCAACAATAATCTCTCCTCAAACATTGACAAATGTTTTTTGTCTTTTATACACGGAAACTAAATAGGAATGAGTCTGAGTATTACATTGATAATGCGTTAGTTTCGCATAAAGATTCAATAAGGGATTTAGGTGTTATTTTTGACTTCAAGCTATTCTTTTCCGAGCACCTATCAGCTATAACCTCTACTGCATACAAAAATCTTCGATTTATTATACGAACTTGTAAAAACTTCACTGAAATGGGGACTATATCACCTTTATTTCGGATTTTGGTACGTAGCAAGCTGGAGTATGCATCTATGGTATGGTACCCTATTTATGATATTCAAAATGATACCTTGGAACGACGATAGAAGCTTTTCAAATATTTATCGTACAAAGAAAATGGCATTTATCCGTACACCATGTTGATTACAGACAACTTTTAATTCAACATGACTTTGAGTCCTTGCCAGAACGGAGGCAGAACTTCAGTGCAGCTTTTATGGATGGCTTGATCTCTGGGAGAATTGATGCACCAAAGTCATTAGCCAGCGTAAAGTTCTCAGTCCCGAGATTGAAATCAAAGTTGAATGATCTACTGTACATGGAAACGCCAAGAACCAACATACTTCTTAAAGCTCCATTAATGCACTCGGCTAATAACTTTAACCTCCTCCATAGGTGCACTGTTTGATATGGTGTTTTTCTTACTACAGCTTTATTTGTATAACTTTCTCATTATTACCATTGGTTTTTATTGTATTGTCAATGTAATATTTCCTTTTGTAAGTACTTACCCCACTTGGAGTTTGTTGTTGAGTAATTAATAAATATTATTATTGTTATTATTATTATAAATGATCAATATTTTGAGAAAGTTTCTAAAAAATTTTAATACAATTTAAATATCTACTGAAATTCTCCTTAACAGAAAGCATGCGAATAACATAATGATTTTAAACGTTACTTATCCACATGCATATGCATGCATGTACATTATAAAAGAAGAAAGTCTCCCTCGAGCAGGTTTTCAACCATCGTCATCGTCATCATCATCGCGTGGGCTAAACAATATATAAATCCTCCCGAACGCAGTACGGGGAAATTCGAGGCCGGTTATGTTTCTAAAAACTGCAGCTGCTTAGTTACGAAGATTTCGCGGAATAGTAGGCCTCAAGGCGTTAACACTCCAGTTTTAGAGAGCGAAGGGGCGACGGGAGTCCTTCCTAGAACGGACATATGTCTCTCTGCGCTCCATTCCACATGTGCCCCTAATGTACTTAAATAATAGTACCGTCGTGGTTGGATGGATGCATTCATGCTCCTTTTTAGATAAAACATATCATCTCGATGTGTGTTACGTATACAAATTCAAATCTATTCATGTGCTTAATAACAAAAGATGCATTTAATTCTTTTATATTTTTCAAAACCATAGAAATACGCATTGCATGCACAACTCTTTTCAGTCTATATTTGCCGCTCTAATTTTGTAAACGTTTCCACATAAAGTGGAAACGTTTACAGAAATGCATTTAAAATGAATAAATGTAAAACTTAGCAAGGATTTCTCGCGAGAATGGTTTTGAATATGTTAAACTATCACCAGCATCAGATATTCATGCCCTGTGATTTGCAAAAATTAAAGTAATCATGAACACGTAAAACCATGTACTGTAATTACATATGTATATGAATATTCCAGTTTAAACTGTTCGAACAATTCGAAAATCTCATGTCTGCTGCAATATACACATTCTGTCGCAGTGAAAACCGAATTTTTTTTAAAATAGTGACATTTGCATCATTAGTAGCAGAGAAATTGCGCATAAAGTAACAGTGTGTGTTTGGCATTGGATGAAAAATGAATTTTGAACAAAGAGCAAATATCAACATCTGTTTTAAACTCTGTAAATCGTTAAATGAAACGTTTAATTTGATGAAACAAGTATATGATGATACGTGTTTATCACGTATGAGTGTATGGATGGTACAAACGATTTAAAGACGGTCGTACGGACATCAATGACGACGAACTTCCTGTTCCAAAAAAATCTGTGGTTACGGAAAGTAACATCGAACTTATGTGTGAATTTATTAGAAATGAGCCGAAATCCTCATTGCGAATGGAAATGGAATTAATTATTTCCAAAGATCCAATTCATCGCATTTTCACACAGCATTTGGGACTGAGAAAGATTTGTGCAAGGTTTACACCACACAAACTAACTAAATTCAACAATGTACAGACTTGATTGAAGACTCAAAAAGGATAAAAACTTCAGGTATTCTATTGTAACTAATGATGAGATGTGGTGTTTTCAATATGACCCAGAGACCAAGCGTCAAAGCTCTGAATGGAAGCATCCAAGCGAAGAAAAACCGAAAAAAAGCTGATTGGAGAAGTCAAGACAATGTTGGTTTGTTTTGATAATTCGAAAGGCATAGTACACAACAAGTTTGTACCAACTAATCGAACAGTCAATGCTGTATATTATCTTGGTGTTATAAAACATCTTTTGACGCGTATTCGTCGTGTGCGCTCTCAATATCATGAAAATGGTACCTGGCGTTTGCTACATGGTAATGCACCATCTCATTGCTCGACGCTTATCACTGATTTTCTAACTACAAAATGGCATTTTAACCATCAACCATTCATCGTATTCACCGGATTTGCCACCCCCGCTGTGATCTATTCTCCAAACTACATTTGCCGATGAAAGGACAGGGTTATGCCATCGAAGCCATTAAAAAGGCGTCATCAGCAATCTTGAAGGACATCTCTAAAAATTAACAGTGTCGCACCTGGAAAACTACGGTAAAAACGCCAAAACGTACACAGTGTACGTTTTGGCTTTCGGCTTTGTTTTCGTACGGGCATTTTTATCGTAGTTTTCCAAATGCGACACTGTTTAATTATCTGCTGATGATGATAACTTAGTTATCGAAATACGTAGACAGAATACGAAAATTAATGTGGCAAGAGGTCACATGTCAACCTTCGGTGATCAAATTATGAATCAATTGTTTTTATTTTAATTAATATTTTTAAAGATGGTTTAAAGTTCCGGTTTCGAAATCACAATTACTTTTGTATCAATCTAAAGGAATTAATATTATTTTTGATATTGTACCGCCTTATTTCAAAAACAACAAAAACACAAAATCTATGCTATCAGCTTATAAATGGAAACTATTTTGAATTAATTTAACACTCTGAACGGTTAACGATGAAAATTTTCTATTAGAATTGGCACGGAACTTGTAATTTTCAAGAACTAGTGAGAACTGGTTCAGTCTTTTTCAAAAGCCCTTCTGGATATGTGTTATCATTCAGTGTTTAGAATGTTCAAGAATCCCTTACGTATATTTACTGCAATGATTAAATCTCATATGCTATTGGCGCCAGCGTTATGAATATAGTTCTCAGTTTTCATTGTTTACATTTCGATTTATGATACCCAAAGTGGCACGTTATACTAGAATTCTTAACTTGAACGAGAACGATGAGTAAACATCGAAGATTCCTAGCAGCCGGGCACTTAATTTGGATAGGGGCAAAGCAATAGATCGTTGCGATTGAAAAACGAAATCAGAGTATGAGATACTATGTTTAATTTTTAGAAAATGGCTCAAATTTTTAAAATGTTTAATTTTTAACTTTAATCACAAATTAATAAACTGTAGCGTTATCTCTAATATAGTATCTAAACTTCTGAGAGAATTAATTTTGTCAAACTGTAAAATTAAGATATGACAGCAGCAAGAAAATTTAAAAAAATCACCTTTAACGTACTCTACATTTGAAACTGAAATTAATACTTTTGGAAGTATGTATAGTACGCATTAGATGGAACCACCAGCGTAACAAGAAATTATTTCCTAAATATTAAAAAATTAAGAGTTATCTCTATAGTTCAATAATCAATCATAACTAATGATAAAAAACTAAATAATTATTTTTGTAATACGTCTTTAACATGTGTCGTAATAAAAGGTATTGTGAAAAATATAATTGAAAAAGAGAAACATATAGTGCCATCTCTAAAATAGTGTCAAAGCTTTCGACGAAGTTGGAATGATCATGACATAGGTTAGAAATTAAATTGGAATCTATATAAGTTTGTATAATAACCATTAGATGTCGCTACAGGTAAAACGAAAATTATTTTTTTAATAAGCTATAGTTTATATTATAGTTATAGTATTAGTTTATAATTCAATAATATATAAAAGATAGTAATAGTGGTAATTCAAAATTAAAATAATAATTTTCTGTATTGTATTCCTAACACGTAGTATAATAAAATGTATTGCAAAGAACGGATATATTGGTGTTACTGAAAAACTGTAAAATATGTGGCGTTATGTTTAATATAATATCTGCACTTTTATCAGTGTTCTTCGATATTATTATACACTGTTAGAAACTATGGCTACGCCTTACAGAAGTTTAAACAATAGATATTAGATGGCCCCCACAGGCGAAGTAAAAATATATAGTAAATATTTAAAACTTTGAATTATTCATATAAATTGGATATAAATGACTTGAAGATTATCGTAAAATAATAATTTTCACTAGTATATTCCTAACACATTATTTAAAAAGGAAAAAAAAAAATTAAAATATGTGGCGCGATCTCTGATCGGTTATCCAAACGTCTGTAGGTACAACCAAATTTTGACATAAACATGTTCTGCATGGAAGCAGTGCAGATGTTTATTATAGTATAGTTAGTAGATGGCACTACTTGTGATTGGAAAATTATTTTCAGTGTCTCAAACTCGGAATTTAATCTTATAAATAATCTTAGGGATCAAAATTATTATTTCTGTGATATTTTAAAAAGTGATATTAATAAAACGAGTTGTAAAGCAAAAAATATATACGAATATACAATCGAGAAGTAGAAATATGTGGCGGTATCTCTGATACGACATCAAAACTTTTACCTGTGTCTTTTTTCGTCGAAATATCTGGTGCGTTTGATGTTAGGATTTGAATGCATGATGACGTCACGTATTAAATGATTATTATCAATATAAATGATAATATTTATTCTTATAATTTTATAATAAATCGAAAATAATGATAATAGATATAAAATAATTGTTTGTTTTTGTAATATTTTTTTCACACATGATATAATTAAATTTTGGGTAAAAAAAATAAAAAGTATCTGAAAGTATGTACAGAATATACTATGCGATTTGGAAATACAAGGCAATTTTTTCTTAATTATTTGTCACATCAATCATCCATTGAGTTTTACACATATGAATACTTCAATATTTCTTGACTATCATAATCGTGTAAAAAATGGATATATGAATGTTAACTGTTATTTTCAGTATTTTGTGTTTTTAACCGTTAACATATGTATATATGTATATGCATCGTGACGTGAAATTTTACACTCGAAAAGTTCTTTAAAGCCTGTAACAATAAGGATGTCATTTCTAAAATCATATATTAAAATATATCTGACGTCATAGGCATAGCATGTTTGCATGTTTGTGTACAGAAACGAAAGTTGTTATTTTTAACTGATTTTAACAGAAATTGTTCAAATAATTTTATCATTGTTATCGAAGGTAAGGTTATTCAACCGAAGCAATCTCCCCTAACTAATAATTAATGTCAAAATTGATTTTTTTCTAATCTAATTTAATAAATAGACGTATTTGGGTTGTGGGTTGGGTTTTAACCTCCAAAATATAGCGTATAAATAGATCTCTAAACGTTTAAAGTCTGGAAGTTAAAATAGTTCAATGCTGGAGGGTTACTTATTTTTAAATATAAACATATGTAGTAGTGCTTCAGTGAATTAACTAGCTTTGTGTTGTGTGTGGCACAAAGTATTTTTGGACTTGATTTTTAGTGTTTATATACAGAAATGGAACTAAGATCAGGAAGATCAAGATCTAGCACACCCTTCTTATCAAATAGTTTCGATAATGATGTCATAATTACTGGAAATCATGTTGAGAAAATATCAAAAACCAAAAGTACAACAATCAAGTGCGTACATTAGCCTAACTTTTTGTAATTGTGCATTCAAATTTGTCATTCCTTAGGACTTACGAAAACATTGTATCAACTGAATCAAAACGTGTAAAAGTAAAATCAAAAAGATCACAAAAAGGTTTGTTCAAGACATCAGATTATTCTTCAGAAGGAGAGCTCGATATTTCATCTCCAAGCCGACACATTTCAGACAATTTAAAGAATCAATTAAAAGAAGAAACATTGTATTCTGCAAATGGTAAAGATATATCAGCTTTGAAGGTATATAAAGAGGCTGGTGATTATTGGAAGTAAGTACTTATGCTTATTATCTCACCTTTGTTTTGTATAATTTAGATTAGTAAGTATTAAAAACATATAAGCAAATGATTGCTTAAAATCTTGAAATTTATTGATATTTTATTTTTCATAGAGTATATAGTTTGGCTATCTGAAAATAATGACAATATTTGTTAAAATATTTGAAATAAGATAAATTAGAATTCATATCCGTTAAGATTAATTAATCTTCACCTTTTATCATGCTAGGTGTTGAGGAATCTAGAAAGATTAAATCAAATTACTTGTTTAACTTTATAGAACTGGTATAGGTACCAACAAATATTAGCAAAAAATTTATTTTACGTTTTTATTCTTAGATATACATTTAAGACGAATTTGTTTGATAAAAATGACATTTAAGAATACAATGCTTCAATAAAAATTCCAAAATAGGTACATATATACATATTTAATTGTAGTTCCTACTATTGTGACCTTTTACACCGATTTTTTTAAAACTTAAAATATGCGAATGTTGGTTATAGTTAAAGTTGTAAAAATCAAAGCCAAATTTGTCAACATGCAATAGCAAATTTAACAAATTTGTGACGAAATGAGTGATAATTAATTCAATGATATTCAAATAACCAGTGTCAAATCATGGTGAAAGTTTTTATCGCTAAAGTATTTCCCTGTTATCCGGTAACAATTTAAATACTTTTCATTTCTTTTTAATTTGTAAACAGTGTAGTCATTGTATTTTGTTTACCTGAGCAAGGTGTGTTTCATAGAAAAATGTTTTAACGGGAGTATACATTTGTTGTTTTAATTTTAAATAGAATTAAAAATAAAAATTGTGTAGTACCATTAACTTACATGTAAATATAAAATAAATACAGGAAAGAAACCGGGGATTTCCTCGGCATTATCATAATTTATTATGATACGTTAACATTACATTCGTTTGCTTAATACATTCTCGTGAAATATACTTTGTCAGCAAATTATTATCATAGCGAGCAAAGAAAAAGGAAAAAGCGAAAGAAATTTGATCATTTTTTTTATTAGAGAAAGAATATTCTTAACGACATATAACAAACTAAATACCAAGTACTTTCAGTGGGTAAAATGTACCTAATAAACTGCGTATAGAGAATGTAGATTGAATTAAAAATGAAGAACATGTTTTAGAATGGTGAAAATATCCATCATCCAAGTTAGATACTTACACAAAACGCCGCCGCTGCAATTGTCATTGTCACTTTTACGGTGCTCATATGAAAACACTGTTTCGAACACGATTTTATGGTATGAAATATTTTTGTTTCGAAATATTTTGCATATGCTGCACCCATTTCAACAAAAACTTTTACCTACGTCATATGCAACGGATAACTGAACTAAATCTGACAAGGTGTATTAGAGGGAAGGTATTTGTACCTACTCTCAGTGTATGTATATGGTATATTTGCATTTGTACCATTTGTATTCAATTTTAGCTATGAAAAATTAATTTTTTTTGCTTTTTTTTCTACTTTATCTCTTCTTTGCCTCTTTGTATTCCCACCATTAATATTTAGCAATCTTAATCGTGGTTACACGATCATCCTCCACACTTTCCCACTTTTCCTTTCCTTCTTTTTATCTTCGTGTCTACTGCATCTTTTTCTTTGCCCGATCCTGTCATGTTTTATCTTTTTTGATTTCCCATATTTACAGCTTTAATAATCAATATTTTAGTTGCAGTTCTAAGTCTTGGTTTTTTGATCTCTCACTACTTCCTCTTACTTTTCCTTTTCGTTCATATTTGTCGCATGCTTTCCTTTACCTTCTTTTCCTTGATTGCTTGTATTTTATATTTTGGTATTTCCTATTCTGTCATTCTTTCAAGTTACACCTTATAATATGACCTGACCTGAAGTGTCAATATTTTGAAAACTGGCTATTTTGACATATGATAGATTCAAAAAATTTATTTACCATGCCTCATATAGTGATTAGTAGATTCCAAGTTGTTCAATTAGGTTTTTCGTTCGATAAGAAAAACACAATTTTATGGTATGAAATATTTTATTACTTAATATAACCTCTCTGAACTTCATCATAATTAATTTGGTATGTAGACTTCCGCGGTCGTGGTCCCATGTTATCTGCTTCTGGGTTTCCGGGCTGGAATCGCGTCACTAGTATATCTGCCGACGTTTCAGTGCAGTAGTTCAGCCCTGAAGATGTCCCATACAAATGGGTACGAAACGTCGGCAGATATACTAGTGACGCGGTTCCAGCCCGGAAACCCAGAAGCAGATAGCTTCAACATACTTGTTCCAGTGATCGTATAATTTATGGATTCCATCCTTGAGGTGAAAATCCAGAAGACTGTCCAAATACGCTTCCACGGCTACTATTACCTCTTTGTTTGATGGAAATCGATTTCCACGTATGAATTTTTTTAGATGCGAGAAGAGCCAAAAGTCAGAGGGGACTAAACCTAGTCAATAGGGTGAATGTTGCAACAATTCGTACTTTAATTCATTGATTTTTGCGATGGTTTCTTCAGCCGCGTGAGAGGTTGCGTTATCTTGATGAAAAATGACTTTTTTCTTCTGTAAATCTCTTCTGTAAATTCCCACGAATTTTTACGTTTAGCTGGCCCCAAAGATTACAATAATAATCTGAATTTACTGTTTTACCAGTTTTGAGTTAATCCACGAACAAAATTCTTTTCGCATCCCAAAAAACTCACAAAAAACACCTTGGCCGATTTCTGAACACGAACTCACGAGCCGAAATACCAGGTTCGTACCAAATCTTAGCCTCTTGTTTAGATTGGGAATCATGGTGGTAGGTCCAAGTATCGTCATAATGATGAAACGACGCACAAACTCGTTTTTATTCTCTCTAAAACGCTTTAAATGTTGCTGAGGAAGTCGCATTCGAATGTGTTTTTGTTCCATTGTTAACATTTCGCACACAAGTTCTTGAAACCCAAAACTTCAGCCAAAATATTGCTCACACTCCCTAATAAAATACCTAGGGCTTCTACTAAATCTCCCTCGGTTAATCGACGATCTTTCGAAACCATATCCTGTATTTTTGCTACGATTTCTGGTGTTGATGCACAAGGTGTATTAGAGGGAAGATATTTGTACCTACCCCCTCAGTCTCCTCTCCTCCCATCATGCGATATTGACCTCCGTTTATTATTGTACAGACTGTATGTTGCAACTTTAAAACGGCGGTATTTTTTAAATTAAATAAAGAAGTCTTGTGTTTATTACAGATCATGCGTTTGTTTAGACAAAATTTCTTCGACGTTTCTTTTAATTACCTATTCGAAATATCTATTTTTGTCTACAGTACAAATAATTTTGTGGAACACTTTAATTTTTAGAGATCTCTAATTAGTGCCTCACTGTATATCGTTTTATTTAACAATTCTATAGTATTTTATTATTCATTAAATGTGTCAATATATCTTCGTTTGTTTATGTTTCGATCCCATACTATTCGTTTGAAAAATAATGATTTCCCATGTAGCAGTTGATGACCTTCATCTTACTACGTACTCCGTATACAAATAAAACCTTTTTAACAATTATCAAATTCTAATGGTGTTACTACAGTTTTACTATAAATATTTAGCTTTAAGCTTTAGTTAAATAAAATTTATTTAAACAAATTCAAACTAATCTGTTGTTGTATTAATGGCATCATACTTTTTTTTTAATTAGTGTGACATAAATTTTAAGAGGTGATTTATATTTTTATTATAACCGCGACCCTGATTTTACGTCTTCTCTGTTCTCATTTGAATTTTAAATCAATTTTAAAGGCTTGATACGACCGCTACTTTATTTTTATACACGTGGTAAACCTTCACGTCTCTTTTTGTCACGATTTTGCGCACAGATACAAATGATTTTTTCGCGCCCCGATTTTGAATCTTTTTGTACACAACGTTAACCTATTCCCACGAGTTTCACCTGTGTTTCGAGACGCATAATGGAAAGATAACGTCAATAAACATTATTCACGTAGGCGTTTTTTTTATTTTATATAACATAATCAACTTCGGTGAGTATTTCTTTTTTATAAATGTGTTTTGTGTAATCTTTCCAGCATTTGTTAGTAATATCTTTCCTGGTTGCGTCACAGGAAGTGGAAATTTTTTAGTTTATTTTGATTTTTTTTTCCTTCATTTTTTTTCTTCTTTCACGAATGATAAAATTAGCATATTGTAGATTATGTTTTAGTTTTACTTGGAGACAATCCAGATTTTAAAATAAGGTAACCTTGGGTCCGTTTTGGAGTAAATTTGAATCACTCGTGAGCTATTTTAAACGTTGTAATAAACTTTTTTTATTATTTGAAACGTAATAGGGTGACTGTTTTTAAGTGTATGTATAGTTCGGCTAATCTACTGTCTGTCAAAGAAGAACGTAATCGGTATAACTTAAATATCATTTATTATAGCACAGGTTATACACTACCGGTCATATTTATTTGCCCACCCCAATTTTATGTTTCCTGAAATACGGATTATCTTTCGAAAAATCTGTATTATAATTATTCAACAATATTATTAGTGGAAGTAATTCCATATGAATTTCTACGAAAATCTTATCATGCTTATCATCGTACGGGTAAAAGTAATCGCGAAATTGCAAAATAATTACGATTAAATCGCAGAACCGTTGATTATAACGTTAAAAAATTTGAAGAAAGTGGTACATTTTCCAACAAAAGAAGATCTGGACGACGCAAAGCGACGACATCTGCAGATGACCGGCATCTAATACGGATAAGTAGACGCGATAAACAAAAAACAGCACCAGAAATTACCAATTAGTGTGTCCACGGTACAGAGAAGGCTAAGGCAAGCGGGTTTATACGGAAGAATTGCTCTGCGAAAACCACTACTACGAAAGCAAAACAAGATAAAACGACTAAATTGGGCTAAAGAACGTAAGAATTGGACGATTGATCAGTGGAATAATGTGTTGTGGACAGACGAATCGAAGTTTGAACTTTTCGGTAATAAAAGGCGAATATTCGTAAGAAGATCCGCAGGAGAAAGAGTACTGCCAGAATGTATTGCGCCTACCGTAAAACATGGAGGAGGTTCAGTAATGATTTGGGGGTGTTTTGGTGGAAGATCTGTAGGAGATCTCGTAAAAATTGAGGGAATCCTAAGAAAAGAAGGCTACAAGGAAATTTTAGAAAATAACGCTGTTCCTTCAGGACTAAGGATTCTTGGCGAAAACTTTGTATTTCAACAGGACAACGATCCGAAACACACTTCTAGATTGTGTGGCGATTACTTGCGTCAACTAGAAGAGCAAAGGCAAATCTCTATAATGGTATGGCCAGCTCAAAGTCCTGATCTGAACCCAATAGAGCTTCTTTGGGAAAATTGTACCGGAAGGTTCGAGGACGTGGTCTATCATCCACCACTGTACTGTGGGAACAACTTCAAGAAGCCTGGGCACAAATTACAGAAGATACACTGCAAAAATTAATTGAAAGGATGCCGCGGTTATGTGCCGCAATTATCAAAAATAAAGGTGGGCACATTGATGAGAGCAAAATTTAATAATAATTAATGATAAAGTTTTTATATAAGAAAAATGTAACTATTTTATGTTTATTTTACACTATTGTATTGGTACAATAAATAAATTTTCAGTACACATTTGATAGTTTAATAATTTTGGCTAAAACTAAGGGTGGGCAAATAAATATGACTGGTAGTGTACATAATACTAGTGCACGTTAGCGTTGTTTCTGTTTATTGCTCGATGCGTTCGAAGTATACAGGGCATACCTGGCAATTGAATTATAGCCACTTCCGATTTTAGTATTTTTTCAAATTTATCAGAAGTAGAACGCATACAGACACATATTACTAATACGAAATGTGTATTTATGCTTTATAGAACATATTACATTAATATTTTATTAATTCTTCTTTGGCTTTAGTGATTGCACTAATTCAAGCATGGAAGAACAAGTTTCTGCTTCTTGCAGGTTTACGTTCCCTTGCCAATGTCAGTGAATATTTTCTTTTAGAACCGCTTTGCTTTTTAAACATGTTCCATACTTTTTCGATCGGGCGGGTTTCTGGGTCGAGGGCAAAAGGGGTTATGCTCTTTCGGTCTTTTTTACGATTTCGCTGTATAAATAAATAATGGTGTACCATCCTACACGAATATGTTTAGTTCTTCTGCAATAATACAGTTTCAAAAACTTTTTTATATTGCACTTGATCCATGATGTTCAGAAAATAGGTCCGGTTCTATTCGCGGTTGTACATGACAAGATCATGACTGATAGTGGTTGTATACTTTCTATACAGCTCTGTCACTATAACATTCCTTGAGTCTTCGTCTAACGAAATTAACGCTTTCTGTCGTTGCTAGTTGGGATTCATTCACCTGTTGCAGAGAAAATGTCACTCGTAAAAATACAATTTATTATAAGAATTGACATATTCAGGATACGATTTATTAATAACAGATTTTGTACTCGCTTATCTTCCTCCAATTGTAAAATTCTTGTGCATTTTTGCCCATTGCAGGCGCGCTTTCTTCATTTTTGTTGTCAATCTAGCCTTCTTGGCCGGTCTGGGACATTTGATTCGGGTAGTGTACAATCGTGATTACATTGTACGTCCAGACATGTTTATATTGTGCAGTATATCTGTGGAACGATATACTCTTGTGCATTTATATACTCTTATATGGGGTTGTCATTTCTGGAAACAGACCTGAAAGTCGTTCTCCGGACAACATTTGGAAGAATCTGGTTTGTAGACTTCCCCTGTCGTTGTCTATGATAACTTCATCTTAGATTCCGGAACAGCGTTCTCGATACTTCTGCTACCAACGTTTCGTCTTTCCTTGCACGAGCATCCGCGGAGTTTAACTGCCGCCACTGATGTCTTTGTTGCGCTGAAATTGTTTCAGCGCGAAAACTCGATGCTTCTGCCGTCGTTTTGCCTGAACTTGTATAAGACATCCTCAGGAATTAACTGCTCTAATCTTGAGGATGTCTTATGCAAATGAAGACGAAACGTCGGCAGCAGAAGTATCGTGGGCATGGTTCTAACCCAAAAGCTAAAGTGAAGTTAACATCAACATTTGGAAAAATTTAAGCATGATATGCTCAATGTAGTTTAGAAAAGGAAAGGAGTATGAATAATAGTGTATTATGTATATCTGCTTGTGTTACTGCTCTATTTAAGTCGAGTTCTTCAGATCTTTTTAGTGTATTTTTTAAATTTTATAAGTAACCAAAAATTATAGAAAGTTACGTCTGATTAATAGGTAGCATGATGTAATTAGATAATCGCTTTTTTGGTCAGGAAGTCTATCACAGAGCATACTGTAACTTTGTCATTACCAAGATGACCAAGTGGCTTTTGGTAATCTCTTCAATATCTCTCAATAACTATCATTTTTTTTCTTATTCAATAAATTCTTGGTGGACTATCCCCTTTTGATCGAAAAAATAAATCAAAATGATATTGAATTGTGCTTAAACGTCTCACTTTCTATGACAATGCGAACACTGCGATTTTCATTAAACGTTTTGATATTTCATTTTTGGGCCGAAGCACCAAGTTTTATCACCTATAATTATTTTCGAAACTATCTACGTCTTTCATAAAAGATATAAATATTAAGTCCATGATTCCGATTCTGTTTTTTCGTCGAGAGACTAACTTTGCAGATGCCTTTCTTCAAGCTCGATTCATAAATATTTTAAAAGGCAGTGTAACTAATATCAGAATTTCCTTTACGAGATAACTAATACATTGCAGTGTTTTAATTAATATTAACTATTTTGAAGGCTAAATGTTAGGCCAAAGAATTAAGAACTAGTTATGTCCCTTTAAAGGCTTTTAACATATATACGAGGTATGAAAATTTAATAATCGAAATGCATTTAAAAAAACAGGTTGATGCATAATTTCGTAGCGTTTTTATCTAACTTAAAATTGTTTAATGATTGGTTGGTTGGTTATAAGTAATTATCAAGTTGTTACATATGAAATGTCCGATTTTGTAAGGAATAAAAAAAAGTCTAAATTTATCGACGGAGCTTATTGGCTTCCGTTAATTGGTGCGGCACCCAAGAAAGGTGACGACTAATGGTGGCAATGGACACTTGAAATGTTTCTGCAAGGCTACGCACTGTTGTCGACGGATTACTTTCAACTTCTGCACGCAGCTCGTCGTCATTAACGGTGCTACGCGCATATCCGCAAGGCTCATTTTCCAAATCAAAATTACCCTCGCTGAATTTTTTAAACCATCGCCGTAATGTGTGTTCATTACACGTGGTTTCACCGAACGTCTGATTAATTTCTCGCGTTGCTGCAGCTGCATTTAATCCCTTTTTAAATTGAAAGAGGTAAATTGCCCGAATATCTCTTGCCAACAGCATTTCCATAGGCGAGACAAGAACAGGTGTATTAATCTTTCCAAGAAATGGAACAGGTGCACACTTCAAAATAAATACCCTTTTCTACAAATACAATAATAATTTTCACCAAAAACACACACGTCTTCGCACAGGTGCGATTCAGTTCAGACTGAAGGAAAAAACGGACATTACATTTGTAACAACCTGATATATTGACCAATACCTGAGTTGATTGGCATGGATCATGAATTAAAGCGTTCAACCGATTTTTAGCAAAGTTCAATGATCTTCCAGAACTTTGAGATTAGTTATGTCAAAATGGCCTCCTTTAAACCGAGTGCTGTACTCTTCTCAATTACGTCTTGTCTGCAAACGGCACAAGTGGTTTCAGTAGCTTCTGATACATTAACTCTTCTGTTGAAGTTGAAGGAAAGGATATGTTGGGAACAGTCGTTTTTTTTCTACTTGGAATTTCATTTTCTTTCGTCAATAAATAAAAATCTGCACAAACTTTCAAATTTAAAATCTGTTCAATTAAACAATAATACGACATAAAAATAACTTTCACATATACTTAACAATTTCTTATGAAGGCATTGTGATCCTTGAAACCAAAAACTCAACGAACTTTTACATCAATCTAATATTGAACAGATTTCCTGTTTATGGATGAAGATGTGGAGCTCATTTTCCGAAACCGCATTGTATTGTATATTTCTGAAAGATTTATCGTGTTCTATACCTATTATATCAGAAGTTTTTAAAAGTCTCATGAATGCTACGTTCTCTTAAAATTCCCCTTTACAATTTTGGTTAATCTTTTATGGAGGTTCTTTTCATTTTTTTCTAATCATAGCGTCTTTGATTGCCTTTGTTTAAGAAATATCCTATTCGTAAAGATTACAAATAACATTAGATTTTTTTTATTTAAAATTTTTGTAATTGTATTATTAAAAAGAAACAGGTTAAAAACATGTGAAAAATTGCTCACATGATTAATATTCTTAGCGGCCGTAGGTGTGTATATTTTTAAGCTATTATTCACAGTAGTTTGTAAGTTGTTTATTTATACCAGTTTAGCAAATATTTTATGAGCACATTACCTAGCGTAAAGGATTAGTTGACAGGATATATTGAATGATATGTTGATAAGATAACAGGTATAAATCTGTAATTTGTACCAGATTATATATATTTTCCTAAATTCATTTAATTATATGGAATATTTATGAATTTAGTTAACTGCATATACATTATAGCTCATAAGTAATTCGGTCACCCGCATTTAACTCGCAAATTGGAACAAAAATCAAAATTGAAATACTAATATCTTTTTATTATTTACATATATGAAAAATATATATTTTTACATCTAAAATAAATTGTTGTATAATATATTTATCTAAATTTTAGACTCGTCTATATGCCCTCCTTTATTTTTAATCACTGCAGCACACAATCGGGGCATTCTTTCCATTAATTTTCGTAATGTCTCAGGTTTTATTTTACCCCATGCCTCTTGCGGGTTCTTCCACATATTAACAGCAGATGTGGGGGTCGATTTCTCACCTCTCGGTCAAGTTCTTCCCACAGCAACTCGACGGGATTTAAATCGGGACTCTTGGAGAGGCCACGCCATAACTTTTATGGTTCCCTCGTTCTCCATTTTCTGCAAATATTCCCGGCAAAGTTTGGAAGTGTGTTTCAGGTCATTATCTATGGTCCAATTTTGGTAATCGCGTACCCACTTTAAACGTTTTTGCTTGTCTTGCTTGCGTAGAAGCGGCTTCCGCATTGTAAGTCGTCCATGAAGACTGGCTTCTTTTAATCGCCGTTTAACTGTGGAAACACTTATGGGTTTTCGACGAACAGCATTCATTTCTGCTGTGATTTCTGGGGCTGTTTTTCGTCTACTTCCCTTACTTGTTACCACCATTGCAAGATCTTCTGCTGAGGTTGTTGCCCTTGGTCTGTCTTTTCGAATTCTGCTCAACACACTTCCACATTCAGGGTGTTTTTTGATGATATAACCCACAGCGGACTGATTTAAGTTCTGTGGCAATTTCTCGGTTGCTTTTGCCAGTTTAAAGGTTTATTATTAAATATTATACTTTTATATTATATACCATTATATTAGTATTATTATAAACGATCGTGTTTCTACACTCTTTCCTTTCCGTTTAGGCATTTCTAACCGATTGAACTTCTTCGAAACACACGATGTTATCACTATGAGCACCTCACAAAAACTAACTGCAATTTTGACAAATATAAATACTTAAAAGTTTACAATAATACACTACCTTAAAATAAAATCATAACAATCGAAAATTTCCAAGAATTGAAAGATCTAATCCCTTAAGTGCAGTTTTTCTACCTTTTAGGGTATTATCATAATCATTTTTGAACAAGCTTTTATAGATTTTAATGTTTACTATGAAACTATTTCTTACTACAGAAATAAATTTTATAATTACAACTTTTCCATAGAAACTAAAGAAACCAGGGTGACCAAATACTTATGAGCGATAGTGTATATACAGAATGTCACATGAATAAGTTTCATGATTTATAACGTGCCGTTCGCATTTATAAATATAAAATATATAATAAAGTAGTCTTTTCTGGAGTTTTCCTAACTTAAACAATGCATCTCTCATAAAAAATATTAGCAACAGAATTTAGAATGCAAAGATGTTAACATAAAATTCCAAACAGTCGGTGTGAATATGCGCGACTATAAATGTGTCAATAATTTGTAATACAAGAGACAAATTTTGGTCAATGAAATAAATTTTAGTGAATGAAAAGAATATTTATTTATTTTCTATTCACTAAATAAACACATTTAATCACTAAGGTTGATGTATAACCCCTTTCCACATAGACATACATGTTGGTGTATGTCTAGGTTCTCAATGGTGTGTACCGCGTACGGAGTGTGTTTTTCGTACAGGTATTTTTCGCCGTGGTTTACCAGGGCCGACACTTTGCGGTTAATCTGCTGATGATGACAACTTGGTTGTCGAAATGCGTATATAGAATTACAAAAGTTAATGTGGAAAGGGGTTATATATTAACCTTAGTGATTAAGTTAATCAACCACAGGCTCCATCAAATTCAACTTCAAATAAACACAACGTACTTTTTTGAACCTCATAATATTTATTCAAAATATTTGTATTTCCGTTAAACTAAACGTAATTATTTTGTTTTCAGCAAATATCCAAAAACAGATTATACCTATTCGAGGCATTCTAAAGACCGTATTGAGTTGGCGCCTGGCGTGGTCGCCATGCCAAATATGTCACGCCGATCTTTACATACTTATTCATCCGCACAGGACAGATACACCCTAAATAAACAAACGAATACAGATTCGTACTTGGAGGATTCCGAAGAGTATCTATCTTCAACCAATGGCTCAAGTTTCAGACACAGATTCAGATCTTCCAATAATAATCGGGATGACCAAGAAGAAGAAGAAGAAGAAGAAGAATTCGTTATCAAGAGGAAAAGCTCGCAGCGGCTTACCGTAATTCAAAGAGTTTTTCAAGTTTTCATCAGTATTTTTACAACCATTTTTTATCCCGTATATTATATTTATAACAAGCAACACTCTCTACTATTGTGGATTGCGAAAAAGTTGCATAAAGTAGCTAGTCGATTGATGCTATTTGATACATGGTTATTGCAAGGATCTAGCTCCGACAGAAAAATACCAACGATAATGGGATTGTGCCTTTTTCCGCTAATATTTTTTGGAGGTAAGCTGAATTGTGTTCTGCTAAAATTCCATCGATTCATAATTTCATTTTCTAAGGCTAAATATAAGTAGAAATTATACATAATGTTTATATACAGGATGTTTTAAAACTTATACTTGATTATTTTAGAAAAAGATTTGTATATTTATGGAATTTTTGAAAATAAGCAAACCATAGATGGTCTGTGGTTCAACGTAATTTTAGTGTGGGTCCAATAAATAAATTTTGATTCACTACTAATTAGAATTAGTGAATTCTTGTAAGAGATTTATGAAAATCTGATGCTGACAATTGAACTGTAATAAAAACCATTTTAAGTACTCCTTCCTTACGCATCAAAGATTTTCAAAAATGTTACATTTTTGGACGAACGTTTGAAAATATCCTGTATGTTGCTTCAACAATTAATGAAAGTATTCCTTCGATAAATTTATTTTTCTAAGTTTAGATATCTTGAAATAATTCATTTCAATAAATATTTGTCACCAATATGACATAAATAACCGTTTGAAAGCTTGGAAGTAATTGTGTTTTTTTTGAGTACTAAATTTTTTAATTAATTTTCTTTTACATTGACTTACAAGTTATAGGTGCTTTATGGAATCAAGCAACGTAAAAAACAACGTCACTGTGAGATCTTAACAATGTTGGCAAATGTACATTGCTTTGAGCAATTTATTTGTACATAATCTATGACATCAAGGTTAGGTTATTTTAAAATATTAAATCCTAATATGAAAAATTATAATTTTACAGCCTCTTACATTGTATATATGTTGCAGGAATTCTTGAAAAAATGTACTGCACTTAGGTGAGATTCGAACTCATGATTTCATGTTACCGGAAGACAAGTGTCTTAACCACTTGGCCACAAAGAACTGTGATATTCGAATCTACTAACATATCATAAATTGTTTTATGAAAGGATCTGTTTCCATAGTTACTTTTAAACTCTTTTCGCTTTGGATTAGATGGGAACACCTCGTTTTGACGCAGATGAAATTTTATTTAAAGTTGCAATATGATTATTTAAAGCACTTACTACCCTCTCTAAGAAAAAATCTTTGTGTTAAAACGTTTAAAATATTACTTCTCAAACAGAAGATCGCGGGATTAATGTTTATTATTATCGCATTCTCTTTCGAAATGTTCTTCTCTATTTTCTCTAAAGACATTATACGTTCAACAAAATGTTTTCCTAAGTATTTTGTGGATCAATTCTCATGTTTCGTAATTTCTATTTATATAAAAAACAAAATAGTATAAAATAGAGTAGAGACAGGGATTCAGAGGTAATGAACACATGCGCAAAATGTGACACATCAATTACGTTGAAAGAAATATTTACCCCGTCAGTGGCGTTATTGACAATTCTTAGCGAGTGAATCAATATTCGCTCATTTCGCTGTTACGTCAGAGTACCTTTCTCTATTCTGTTGTACTATAAACTTGTTTCTTGCAACGTAACATGTTAATCCTGCAAATGTTACATTCTTCTTTATAGTAATCACATTCAGAAGCTTTTTTTCCAAATAACGTTGAAATTGCGATAAGTTTTAATGCTTATTTGTTGGTACTCCTTAAAATTCTTCAAGCTAATGTCCATTTTGTTCTAACAAGATTACTTTTATACTCCTTACTTAGTGATGGGAAACTGGTATCCAATGACATCTTCTTTTCATGAGTATTAGGACACATATAGAATAAATAGGTGGTTTTGGTTGAGTTCTAAGATTTAATCAGGTACATGCTTTAAATACGGAATATATTTCATAAATTTAATAATTTATTGAGCAAATTGAATATTCTATTAGGTGCGCAACTAAGTTCTCGCTGTTTTTTTGAAGAAAATGCAACTTTTTTGTGAAAAAATGTTTACAAATGAATTATTCATCGCTAGCGACAACTTTTTCCCATCTTTCCGGTAGAGCTCGAATACCGTCACGGTAGAAGTGTTCGTCTTTTGAGGCTATCCACGAATCAAGCCATTTTGAGATGTCTTCATATGAGCGGAACTGCTGATTAGCCAAACCATGTGCCATCGAACGGAACAAGTAATAATCGGACGGCGCAATATCTGGGGAATATGGCGGGTGGGGTACGACCTCCCATTTGAGCGTTTCTAAGTAGGTTTTAACGGGTTTGGCAACGTGAGGCCGAGCGTTATCATGCTGTAGAATCACTTTTTCGTGCCTCTGCTTCGTATTGTGGCCGCTTTTCGCCCAGTGCTCGGCTCAATCGCATCAATTGAGTTCGATACTGTTCCCCAGTGATGATTTGGTTCGGTTTCAACAGCTCATAATAAATAACACCGCCCTGGTTCCACCAAATACACAGCAAAACCTTCGCAGCGTGAATATTCGGCCGAACCGACGACGTAGAGGCATGACCGGGCAGTCCTCATGATTTTGTTCTCTTTGGGTTGCTGTAATGAATCCATTTTTCATCACCCAAACGATGCGATGAAGAAAACCCTTCCTTTTTTTGCCGCTGGAGCAGTTGTTCACAGGCGAAAAAAGGACGCTCAACGTCTCTTGGCTTCAAATCATAAGGAACCCAAGTTCCTTGTTTTTGAATCATTCCCAACGCATGCAATCGCTAGGAAATGGCTTGGTGGGTAACTCCTAATGCTGAAGCAAGCTCTTTTTGCGTTTGGCACGGATCCTCATCGAGCAATGCCTCCAATTCAGCGTCTTCGAAGGCTTTTGGTCTTCCTTCACGCGAACGGTCGTCAACATCGAAATGACCGTCTTTGAAGCGACGGAACCAATCACAGCATATTGTTTCACCACTTAGAGCAGCATCTCCGTAAACTTTTTGGAGTTCTCGATGCGCTTCAGCCGCCGTTTTCTTCGAATGAAAGAAGAAAAGCAACACTTCCCGCAAATGACGATTATTTGGCACAAAATCAGACAGTTTCACACAACCAAAAGTATATGACGCAAAAACAAAATCACTAATGTGTCAAAGCGGTTTGTTTACCATATGTCTAAGCTTGGTTCATGACGTTTTGGTTATGTCACAATCGACCAGCACTTACTACTGGAGCCATCTCTTGAAAAACAGCGGAAATTAGTTGCGCACCTAATATATTTTGCAAAATTGACGATTCCAAATTTTTTGACGGTAGTAGGTTGTCAAAAACAAATACATAACCTCAAAATTCGATGTATAATAAATGTTATTTTTCCAAAAAAGGGTTACATGTACATAGGTTTTGTAACCCAATTATTTGACCTAATTAAAAACTTGATTTCATGTTTTGTGTTCGTTTTCATTTCTTATTTCAATACAGGAAGAGTGCTGCAGAAATAACTCTCGATTATTAAACGTAAATAACGAAGCCACATTAGAAGCTATTCAAAAATTTAATTCAAATTTTGAAAGAGCAATGTTTGTTCAGCGACAAGTGATGTACATACGTACGTACACGTTATATATAGATACTACACAACTACTTACAGCCGAAACACGACGAACTATTTCCAACAGGATGGTGCCAGTGCACACAGAGGCAAGGTTAAGATGAACTGTACCAGGGCGTCTTTTTACAAGGTGGTCTTCCATGGTTCGATCTTTCATCATCTTGTCATTTCTTTCTTTAGGGATACCTCAAGACTCGAATCTACAAATAGAATCCGCTAGCACTGGACGACCTGAAAGTTACCATTCGTCATAATATAAGGTAATATCATCAGATATGACCAGCAGAGTATGCGGAACTTCAAGAAAAGACAGCATTGTATAGAAAAGAACAGTCAGCTTTTGGAGGATATCGTTTTTAAAACTAAGTGATGTGTGTACGTGGCAAACACTCTTTCAAACTGTGAAATAAGTTTTTGAATAGCTTCTAGCTTGTGTATAATATTCGGAAGTTACTGCCGCAGCTTCTATTGTCAAGCAATAACACAAATAATACTTAGAAATAAAATTATTCTTTCGAATACTTTATTAATTGAAAGAAGCAACTCTATTTATATATTTTATTTATAATTCTTGCCTCATATAACAGTTCTTAGATATTCATCTTCATCTACTGCGTAGGATAGACAGGTCCATTTATTTTCTTGCAGATAATGTCAACTATTACATTAATTTTGCAAGTTTTAACTGTTCCATCCTCATACTAAAACGTTTATTTTATCAATTATAATCGTAGCAATTAATAAGGGCAATGTTAAATTTACAGGATTGCATATTCTGCTAGCCAGTGATTTGACCCTTGCCTTTCCCTGCCACCCTCACTGTGGAAGCATTGCCTCCTCTTACTATAACTCTTTCATAGATTCGACCATAAACACTTTACAATTTCTCAAAAAAGACATTTCAAATTATTAGCTAGTGCCGCCAATAATTAAACTCGTAATCTGAGATCTCAAAAATTATCGTTAAACTAACAATTTTTTTTCTTTTGGTAGATCTTGCTATATTAGGTGTGCTTTTGCTTGTGGTATTCTTTTATTAATTTATTATATTCTCCTATTTTATATAGAATTATTTATAGATAATCTAATTGCTATTACTAATTTATTAAGGACTAAAAAAAATTTCTCAATTGGTATCTAGATATCAATGTGATATATATATATTATTATTTTTACCTTTTTATGGCATTGGTGCAATAAAAATAAAAAGTATTGATGGTATGATCATATATATATATATATATATATATATATATATATATATATATATTTCATGCAGCTTATTTTTTAAAATTTTTACTAGTTTTTTTTTTTAAATTAAACATTAAATACAGAGCAAATTGTTCGTTGAATTTGATGCAGCCTATAGTTGATTAACTTAATCACTAAGGTTGATATATAACCTCTTTCCACATTAACTTTCGTAATTCTGTATACGCATTTCGACAACTAAGTTGTACAAAATGTGCACTGTATACAGTGTGCATTTTGGTTCTCAACGATACAGATCGCGTACGGAGTTTGTTTTCGTACAGATATTTTTCGCCGTAGTTTACCAGGTGCGTCACTTTGCAATTATCTGCTGATGATGACAACTTAGTTGTCGAAATGCGTATACAGAATTACGAAAGTTAATGTGGAAAGGGGTTATATATCAACCTTAGTGACTAAGCCAGTTGTTCATTTGTTAAGGTTTTTAAAATAGAGAAAAGTCAATAAATTAACTGTAAAATGCTGTTATCATTGCTTTTTTTATCAGGAAGGCTGTTTAATATGCAAAGTTGTGGACAGAAAGTATTTATTTTCTGTATTTATAGAATTTTTTGTTAGTAAATGTTTTGGAAACAAGTAAGTCGGTCAAATTCTCGATGGTTGGAAAAAGTATTTGCAAATCTGTTTCATTTCCTCCAAAAACTGCACCTATTCCAATGTTTCCAGTCTTCATATAAGTTAGATCTGAAAATCGATTTCTGGTATAGCCTTCATAGTGTTGCGAATTATCTCTTTAATGGATTCAAAACAGTATCCACGAAGCAATCTTTAAATCTCTTTAAATCAAATGAGTACAATGGCTGTGGAACAATGTGTGACAAATGCTTGAACAAGGGATTAAGTGTGACATTATCCTGATGCAAGAAAACATGAGTTATTTTCCAAAATTCAGGACGTTTTAAGCGTATGACTTCCCGTAAACGACATATAACACCCAGCTAATATTCTTTGTTAATATTTTGACTGGTTGGACGAAATATATAGTGCACTATACCACGATAATCAAAGAAAATTGTTAACATGATCTTGATTTTTGAACGACTTTTACATGGTTTCTCTAGCCTTGCTTCACCTTTGGCACGATATTTACTAGCTTGATGGATTGTTTCGGCAACATAAGCATAGATCACTGTTTCATCGCCCGTGATAATGATAGCAAGAAATTATCTCCGTACTAAGACGTTCCCTTTCGAAAAAATTGAGAAATTGTGGAACCAATCGAGATGAGACAAGTTGGAGGAACAAATAGTCTTTCAAAGTTATTTAGAACGATTCAACTGAAAAACCAAGTAGTATTTGTAAACTCTAATTTTCAAACGATATTTTTTGTTTTTTTCCTTGATGGTCTTCATTGAATGTTGTCCAGACCATGTTCAACGTGTTCTCTGCCTTTTTTGAACATTTTGCACCTGAAACCTTTTTCTAACAATTTCAACGCATCCGTAGTTCGTTATGAAAACAAAATTTTATGAACAATATTTGCTCAGCAAAATTAGAAAACGACTTTCCGCGACAAATAATAGTTTGTTTACTTTATAGCAAGAATAATGTCATGAAATTTTGAACAGTTGTCAAAAACATTGCTGCAAACCTGGGAAAAAAATGTTGAATCCAATTGAATCAACTCACAGAGTTTAAATGAACCAGACGCAATACTTTTCAATCATAATAGAATAATATACTCTCGGTATGAAACTGATAAGTAAACTCAATTAATATCTAATATTCTTTGCCCAACAAGATCAAGTAAACTTGCCAGAATTACCTGAATTTTATATTTCATATTAAATGCAATCATTTTCTTAAGTAGTTTTTTTTAATATACACTTGTAATATTTAAGTTCACTTTTTAAAATACTAAATAGAAGCCCAGTCAGCAGAAATATGCTGTTATAATTGCTTCATAATCTGGAAGACTATTCAATGTAACATAATGTAAAAAAGACAAATTTTTTTGCATTTTTCGAATTCTTTGTTTGTATTTGTTTTGCGAATATAAAACAAAAGGCTAAAGACCGACCAAATTCTCCAAAGTTAAACGTTTAAGAACGCTCTAAATTGATTTTCTTTTGTAAACTAAGTAATACAGTCTGTATACAGGTTGGTAGAAAAGTTTTGAAAGCAAAAATGAAACAATGTGAATTTTTAAATGAAATTAGTTTTTGTATTCAATGTAATCTCCCTCAACTTCAATACATTTATTCCAATGATCCTCCAATAATTTTATACCATACTGTTCCACGGCTGAAATAGCTTCTTCATTCGATGAAAAACGCTTTCCACTAATGAATTGTTTCAAGTTTCTGAAGAGGTAGTAATCACTCGGAGTCAAATCTGGTGAATACGGTGGTTGTTCAGCAATTCGTACTTTAATTCATTTAATTTAGCCATCGTCAAAACACTTTTGTATGAAGGCGCTTTGTCTTGATGAAAAATTATTTTTTTTTCGCTAAACCAGGTCTTTTTTCACGAATTTTTGCATCCAGTTGATCTAAAAGGTTACAATAATACTCTGAGTTAATTGTTTTACGTTTTTCAACATAATCAATCAATAAAATTCCTTTTGCATCCCAAAACACTGATGCCATAACCTTTTTTGCCGATCGTCCTGACTTCATCTTTTTTGGAGTTGAACAACCAACCGTAGTCCACTGTAATCGTTCTTGTTTCAATTTAGGATCATGGTGGTAGAACCAAGTCTCATCCATAGTTATAAAACGACGCAAGAAATCGGTTTTATTCCGCTTGAAACGCACCAAGTTACGCTGAGAAATTTGTTTTCGATCCAGTTTTTGTTGAATTCCTAACGAATGCGTATTAGCAATTTCACGCTTAGTCATATTCGGATCTTCACTAACCATATTATGTACTTGCTCAATGATTTCTGCTGTTGTTGCAGTTTTTGGTCGTCCACTGTGGTTCATCTTCAACGCTTGTACGACCACGTTTAAACTCTAAAACCCATCGATGTACTGTTGGAAATGAAGGAGCACATTCCTTTAACACGTTCACCATTTTTGTATGAATCTCTGTTGCTGATAAACCTTCCAAAGCAAAGAATTTTATCACAGCGCGATATTCAGTTTTTTCCATTGTTAAACAATACACGCCTAATTCAAATGGATTGCTAACAATGAATGAATTGACTGATCGAGATAAACTTTTTAGTGTGTTCATATGACATATGAAATATTAAAATGGCGTATGAATTTTGATTCCTCTACTGTTTAATAGGTGTCGCTTTCAAAACTTTTCTACCAACCTGTAATTAGAATATCAGAGCTTGTGTTTTAAAAAGAATTGTCTGAATACTGCATTTTAAATAGCTCTTAATTAATGTAAGAGGAATGAATTATTTGTTCCTTCTGCGCGAAATTGAAATGTTATGTAAGGTTATACATATATAAAGGAAAAATTTATTTAATTTTATTACTTAAAAAATGGCGTTAATGTTCTTTCGCTGCTCGAATATTAAAACTAGTTTTGTACATTTTGTTCAAATCCATGGTGCTTTATAATTATTATACGGGAGCACATTAATTGTCCTATGTTGATCTATACCATCTCATATAGATTTTTTAATTTATTTTATTTATTTAAAATATAAACAAAATCCTTTAGTACAAGTTTACTGTTCATTAATTAATAGGAAGTAAAGTAATTTATTGCACCCGGTGACAGTACAGACTAATAAAGAATGCATTTATACACTCCGCGCAACATGAATAGGACCAACTGCATATATGACATTTGTAGTTGGTATAAACATGGTAGCGCGCTGGAATTGTTATTTTCGAAAATAAGAGGGTTGATAAAAAGATGTATGTAGGTACCAAATATAATTTTTGTAAAAGTCAGTGCAAATGTACGTTACTAATGACAATAAGTAGAGTAATTAAACGCCACTTGAATACGACCAATCTACAAAATAAAAGATTCGTTTGCAATAACAAAATACTTTATTGTTCAATAATGAGTACTTTTGCCATTATTTCTTATAACCTCAAATAGTCGGGATGGAATAGAATTATACAGGGTTCTCAAGTAGTCAACGGGAAGTTCCGCCCAACTTCGTTTCAGCGCCTGCTCTAGTTCGTCAGCGCAACTGAATTGGGTAGCATTGGAGTACAATTTACGCGACAACCATCCCCAAACATTTTCTATGATGTTCAGGTCGGGGGAGAGCGATGGCCAATCGAGAACCTCCATGCCTTGTTCTTGAAACCAGCGTCGAACAATGCGCGCGGTGTGAATACTGGCATTATCCTGTTGGAAAATAAATGGCCCACCTGCCATAACGTTGGAAAATTTGTCTTTCACCTATTGCAGCAGCTGGACGTACTTTTCCGAATTCTGTCTGCCCTTCACTATTACTAAATCAACAGGTCCGTTATAGGAAACAGCTCCCCATACCATGACTGAACCAACATCGGCTCGCCTTCGTGACTGAATCACTTCATCTTTACGTAAATCGTGGAAATAATAAGAAAACCCATCTGGGCCATCTAAATTAAACTTCTTCTCGTCACTGAAAATAACAGTTTGCCATTCTCTTGTCCACCCCATTTTTACTTGAGCAAACTGAAGACGTGCAGTGCGCTGAAATTCCCTTAAAGGAGGCCGTCGTTTAATTTTCAAACGTTTTAAATGCGGACAGGTCTTCAGTAACTTCTGTACAGTTCTTACCGATGCATTCGTTCCAACGTTATTCGCGATTTGTCTTGCCGTTAATGCCGAATTCGATGCTTCGCGTAATATGGCTCGACGTTCTCTCTTAGTTGTAACGGATGTTGTTCGCCCTTTAAAACGTTTTCCATAATTCTCGGGATCCCTAATAAAATTGTTCACAACCTGGTGTGATCGACTTATTTTCTTTGCAGTAGCCCTTGAGGAATACCCTTCTTGATGGAACGCTTTAATTTTTCCAATTTCTTCCATACTTAAGCACTTCTGTCGTCCCATCGTTGCACAATACCCTTAATTACAGATGTTTGTTTATCCGGATACACGTTGTAACTCGACACTCATCCGGTAGCTTACTATTAAATACTGGTCGTATCCAACCGGCGCGGTGCATTTTATATGTATGTGGTACTTACGTCACCCAATGCATAACGTTAGGCACTATTGCGCAATAATGCGTATTATTTGCCATATCATACCATTACAAACTTGCATTGTATTTTTAGTAAATGAATTGTTTTTCAAACCACCGAAAGCTTGCAACAAGTCGGGTGGTCCTATTCATGTTGCGCGGAGTGTATTCTTTAGGATACAAAAAGTTGCATTTATTATCTAACATTTAGCAATAAGTAATTATAATATAATGAGTACAGAATCACATAGTATTTAAAAGGTGGTAAGGTGAGGCAAGGGTTTGTTTCAATACTTAAAGACATTCTTATTTAGTTGAAGAGTCTTTAAGTATAAGTACAGTGAGGTTGGTTTTGCAGGGTGGTGGTTGATTTGTGGAGTGGGTCATCTTCTTCAAGGTACTTTCTTCAATATCACTCTATATCCAACGCAGATACCTACAATGGAAACTTTACTTCCATCGTTGATGGTTAACACCGCAAACGAACCCATACAAAATGATGCTGATGCAATCGTCAATGACAATAAGCTGATAAACGAGTTGAGAAATAGCATCAACTTTATACAAAATGAACTGATCCGATCTGAAGAAAGTAGGCAGAGTAATTCGTTAAGTTTTAATGCCGCAATGGGCGATATGATCAAAAAAATTGATTTTATTCAAAAAGAGATGATCGAGTTGGAAAGAAATAGAAAAGTCGATTTGGAAGAATTGGAAGCGAGAAGAGCGGAAGACAAAGCGGAAATGATGCTGGAAATGGCTGAACGCCATAAGAAATCGTTCGTACAAATCGAAGAGTACGTTTTTAAGTTATTGAAGGGACTTTTTGGAGCGCCGAGTCAAGTAGTTACCCAACAAGACTTTTCTAAATGGATTCAAGTGATTTTCGTTGCCCAACAAGATTTAGATGCGCGTTTGGCCAACCTAACTAAAAGCCTTAAGAGCGATTTTGTTATGATACTCGAGAATAATGAGAAATTGCTTATGGATAAAGTCACGGCTAAAATTTTAGAATTGAATGTACAACTGAGTAATTCGAATAGTGGTGCTGCAGCAACAATTAATTTCAGTGATGAGCACATTAAGAAATTGGTGGGGGAAGCTTTAGCTGTTTACGATGCCGATAAAACTGGCTTGGTAGATTTCGCCTTGGAATCCGCGGGCGGTCATATTATATCGACGAGATGCACCGAGAGCTATCAAGTTAAGTCGGCCATACTTTCGATTTTCGGAGTCCCAATATATTATCCCACCAATTCACCGAGAACGGCCATAACACCCGGAGTCAGTCCGGGAGAATGCTGGGCTTTCCAAAATTTCCCCGGATTTTTGGTGGTCAAATTATCGACGCGAATATCCGTGGAAGGATTCTCCGTGGAGCACATAAGCAAACGCATCTCTACAACGGGAAAGATAGATTCGGCATTAAGACAATTCGAGGTGTACGGTTTGGCGAACGATACGGATCCCGAGCCGTTTTTCTTCGGCTCTTACGAATATAAGGACAACGGAAGACCTCTGCAGTACTTTGAGGTGCAGAAGAAAGGGTCAACATTCGACATGGTCGAGTTGAGGATACTTTCTAACCACGGTAATCCGAATTACACCTGCTTGTATCGATTTAGAGTTCACGGCACTCTAAGTCAAGAACCTACGTGAGATTTTCGTACAGATTTCTAACTGAATTAATTTATTTTTTTTGGGTATCTTATTTATTATAAAAGTCATTAATTTTAAGTACTTTTTATTTGCATATGTGATCATTTTAATTTACATTACAATAAAAGAAAATTATGTATTCGAAAGTGTTAGTAATAACTACACGTCACTGTAGTTGACATTTCGAATAAGAGCGCCATCTTACGTATTTATTCCGAACTATAGAGAATAAATTTAAAATTCCGTTCTGTAGAATTCTTAAATAGAAGATATAATATATTTACTAACTATATACAGTCGTTTATTTAGTTTAGTTAGTATTAATTAAAATTTTTAAAAAAATGTGAAAAAAGTTACGTCGTGGTATCCTATTATTTTATATTGTATCTTTTACTTGTTTTTATTGGTAGATGGCGATGCTTGCTTATGAATGGCGAATTTTAAAATATTTTTTTATTGAATTATATCATAATTCAGGTGTTGTTGTTATGTTATTACGTTATTATATTTTTTCATCAGATCTATATGGCAAACTTGTGTTCTGGCATTTCAATAAATATGTTTACATATTAATATAACTAGTAAGGGTAAAAATATTCATATAATTTTAATAAATATTAATAAATAGTCTATTCTTAAAATTAATATAAAATTATATGAAACTATTGACATATTTATTAGCCCCCTCGCTCCCCTGCAATACACAATATTAATATTTTTTTAAATTTTAGTAAAGGCGCGTAGGTTGAGATATTTAGTATTTTATAACTAATATTTGATTATTCCTTGTTTGCGTGTACTTTTTGCCAACCATCTGAGTGATTAAGTTTGCATATGATTTAATATTAATAAAAATTTCTTTTTCAAAATAGTTTTAATATGTGGTCATCAACATATTTATTAACGTCCTCGTCCCTTATCATCATATCATAGGTACCCTTTCCTACCGAAGGTATAGAGGTGATCATTCTCCTCCATTGTTTTCTGTTTGATACTATTTCGCTTGCTTGAGTCTCTTCTTAAGTGATAATATTTTGCTTATTCTCATGTACAACGTAGCTGAGTTTTCCTCTGGTTCGTTTTCCCACGAGTTTTATTTCCCAAATGATTTTTACCTGTTTTCCCCCATTCTGGAAACGTACCCGAACTATCTGAGTTGTGTCTCAATTTTATTGAGTATACCTTTTGCCCTTTAATTACCGTCTGATTTCTTCGCTTCTGCTGCTATTTCGGAAGTGTATTTGTGTATGTTTCTGCGCGTTCTAACCACGTTTTTCTCTCTAAAAGGTGATTTAAGAAACAAGTCAATACACCTTTGCCCATTATTATTTTTTGGACGCACAATGTCAATATTCTTTTAATTCCCAAGGGAACTTAAACAAGTACGTTGAAGCATTTATGATTTTGCAAAAAAATAATCGTTTGCTTTCCTTTGCTTTCCATTATTATTTTGTAATCCATCTCGGCGTGCATGAGTTTTTGATAAGAGATGGTTCGAAATAATATTTTCCAATTCTTGTGTTTAATGGACATTCCTGATTACAATTTCTAAAAATAATTTTAGATATTCAATAGAAGGTAGAGATCTAGACGTTTGGTAGAATTTTTCAAATTTTGTCAAAATTACACCAAAGAAGATGTAAAGTGGTATATTGTCTTTACCTGGGTTTTAAGACTCAGAAATTTTGCCTATAGATTGTAAAATGTGGTTCAACGTACTGTCTCCAATTTTCCGTTATATAGTCCAAATTATCACATTTCTTCCACCATGCTTTCTTGTGGTATTTTTCGGTATTTAATGGCCCACTTCCTGAATTAAGAGAAAAATCAGTACCAAGTAAGTAAAAAATGTGACAAGATTTCTGGAAGCCATCAAAATCCTTTGCCAAACGAAATACGTGTTTTCCCCAAGCTATTATTTAATTTATCAAATTACAGAAAATTACTTTTATTGAATCAAATATTTGTTCAATATTTTGCTTTTCAATTTTCATACATTTTTAATCAAGTTAAGCATTCTTTTTGGTTTATTATGGGCGACTTTGAAGCCGATCTTAAAAGGCGTCGTATAACTTTCTCTCATTTTAGTAACGATGTCTAAGGGCGATATAACATAGTTAAAGATGTTAAAGATCCTACCATGGTGTTTTAATTTTTTTCCATTTTATGGGCGAATATTTGATTTGCGTTTCGATATTTCATTTTTGTATAATTCTGAAAACTATAATTGTTGGGATATTTTGGATTCATTCAGTTTTTGTTCTTTAAGCATTTTCTATTTAAAAATTTGTTTTATATGAAAAGTACCAGTTCATAAATCTTCCAACTACATAAGCACATCGAAATTATTAAATGTAAGGCATTTCACTAACTATTTAGTTAGTACTGACATCAAAATGCTGTATATTGATTAAAAATATCAATATTTTTCTGGCAAAATAAAAATTTAGATCCTATTAACGAGAAATATTGTTTATAAAAAGTAAAATTGAATTTTTAATATTCAATAGTTTTGTCTTCATTTTGAACAATATATTTGCAACTTACACTCCATTTTATTATTATTTTTTAAGTGAAGAAAATGTCTAACGCACTCCGGAAAGGAACCAACTACCCCGTTGTGTGGGGCTTGCACTCACTACAAACCACACTTTGGCAAGGTGAAAACACCATTCCGGAAACGCTGCTTACTTTACTTCAGAATGGCACCTTATAATTAGCCTAAATTGGCTACCCCCATTGTCACGGGATCATTTTTCTTTATTTGCAACACCTCTACGAACCCTGCGATCTCTTGTCAACGATAGTTTCCAAACATTATTTCCACACCAGAGCCAAAGGAATTATTAATATATAATATTATTAACGATTATTAAGTTTCTGTAAATTTTTAAAAGAACTAAGATTTCATAGTTGTAGCTGTGACAACTTTCATTGAACTGGGTTCCTAAATTCCTTACTTGTTGGTAATTTTTAAAATCAACATAAAAAAAAATCAATTATCTCAATGCAAAACTTAAAAATAAAGCTTTATTTTTTTAACTTAACATTTCAACCCAATTGGTTTTCCCCTGAAATTTTTTAAAATTTCTATTTAAGTTCGATTGTATTACTTTATTCATTTGCACTGTAATTTATGTTACACAATTTTGTCTTTAGAAGGGACTGGGATTAAAAAGTATTAAAAGTAAATCACAATCTTATCATTTTTCTTTAATAAAACTAATAATAGTAATCATAAAATATGCACATCCCTCGTTGTAATTGGCGTTGGCGTAAGTTGGCCAATTACAGAGGGCATATTTAATGTTATTTATACCCCATTAGTACCAAATGCGAGAACACATGCTAGTTATGTTCAATATGTTTAGCAATTCACCATAGTCTATCATAGAATCGGTGTAGGAAATACTATTTAGTTATCTAAATTCGTATCGTTGTGACGAATCACAATAAGCATCACAAACGCCAATCTTAAACCACCCCCATTTCATTGTACTAACCTAGTTTTGTAGCGTTTAAAAATAGTCGTGTATATCATATTAACAATGTGTTAAACATTGATACCTTTTTTTATGTCCAAAGATATAATTATAATAAGTTTGTAGTGTACAATAATATTCGGTGTATTTTTGTAGTATATTTAAAATTGAGTTTATCAATTAGGGGATTTTTTCGAGTACCTGATTTTATTTTTTGTTCTGTTTTTCTAGTACACCAGTGCACTACTTGTAAAATATGCACGTGTCTTCACTAAGAAAGAAAAGAAAATTATTTATATTAAATGTTGTATTTTTTTAAATCGTTTAGTATTTTTGTTTTTATTTATAGTCAATGTATTTTTTGCAATCATTACTTACAGCACACAATACAAACTAATACTTTTAAAACATTTAATTTTAAATACAATCTCGTACTACCAAAAATTGTAGGGAATTCTTAATTTGGAATTTTGTATAATTTGTTAAACGAATAAGAGAAGAGAGTAAAATATGTAAATTCTGTGGGCCTAGATGGTCTGACCAGCTTAATTCATGATCTTTTTCAACGCCTTCTTGATATTTTATTTTTTCTTCGTTATCTTTCTACTTTTATGTCAGATGTATGTATTCTTTTATATCTATCGTTTTGTTTTTTTTTCCTTTTTTTATACATATTTCGTCCACTTTTAATATTAAAATTTTTCTTAGCACTCTTAATCGTAGTTTTATGATTTTTCATCTTCCATTAAATGTATTTCTTCAGTCTTATTTTGTCCCATGTTTATTTATTTGTTTTTTTATCTTACTTTTTCTTTTTTATATAATGATATTATCATTCCTAGGCCTTGTTCCACGATTTTTCATTAGTTCTTCCCATCTTCTTCTTTTCTTAAATGTTATTTATTACACGCATGCTTACACATTCTTTTTCTTACGTGCATTAGGTACATTTTCGCTGTTGCCAAGTGTCTTGCACTTAAGAATCGAATTACATATATCTCACAGTCGGCGGGTGAATTTTCTTAAACATTAAGCGTCTACAGCTCGGGTCACATACACACAATACCGTTGCGAATAGGGTATAAATGCGCGTAAAGCATGCTGGCGCGCGTCATTATCACTCTCTTCACAAACGAATTTTATTTAAAAAATAACCCTCGTATGTATGTGGTACATTTGTATTTAAAAGTGTATATAACAATTTTGATTTTGAAAATTATGTTTTTTGCTTTTATTTTGCTTATACACTCTTTTTTGCCTCTTTATACTTTCACTTTTAATATTTAGAATTTATTAATAATTTATCATACTTACAAGATCATCACCCACACCTTCCCATATCCCAGTTTTCCTGTCCTTCCCTTTATCTTTCTCTCTATCGTATCTTCCTCTATGCCCCTTTTCTAATATATTTTTTTTCTTTTTTGCTCTTCCATGCATCTAGCTTTAATAATTAATATTTGACTTGTAACTCTTAAGTCTTGATTTTCTGATTTCTCACTACTTTTTCCCACTTTTCCTCTCCATACTTTTTACACGCATGCTTTCTTATTTTCCACTCTTTTTATCTTGTTTGTAATTATGATGGAGCTTGTGGTTGATTCACTTAATCACTGAAGGTTGATATATAACCCTTTGCCACATTAATTTTCGAATTCTGTATACGTATTTCGACAACTAAGTTGTGTGTACATTTTGGTTCTCAACGGTACGGATCGCGTACGGAGTTTGATTTCGTACGGGTATTTTTCGCCATAGTTTACCAGGTGCGACACTTTTTCATTATCTGCTGATGATGACAATTTAATTGCCGAAATACGTATACAGAATTCGAAAATTAATGTGGCACCTTCAGTGATTAAGTTTATCTTGTTTGTTATTGATTTCGTATTCTTTTAATTTGAGTATTTCCTACTTTATTTGTCATTTTTACAATTTCCATCCTATAATATGGCCTAATCTGAAGTGCCTTCATCCATGTCAATATTTTGAAAAGGAGTATTTTGTGAATTTTACATTTTTTAGTATATGATAGATTAAAAAATATATTTAATATACCCCATATAGTGATTATTAAATGTATTTATGTATATATAGATATATAGTGTATATAGTCTGTAAGAAAAAATCTCGCGATCAATTCTGATTGACCTGTACAACCTAGCTATCAACTATGGAAACTCTTTACATTAGTTGTGTGCACATTTGAAAGCAGAACTGAAAAACGATGAAAATAGTTAAAAGAAAAACAGTGTGCAGGTTTTACACAGAGTGGAATCTCTGTTACAAAATTTTCCATGAAGCATTGTAGTGCATCATGCAGCATCATGTAGTTGCATCATAAAACTGTATTAGACTTTTGCTCTTTCTTATTTTCCGTCTCCTGATCAGTTATCTCAGTTTGTTTTAAACTTTATTGCTTTTGAAAAAAATAAAGTAGTGTATCTATAGCAGTAACTTGATGGAAACATCAAGTTACTGCTGTAGATACATTCTACTAGACTTTTAGGTTCTCTATGTCTTCCGATTCATGATCAGTTGTCTCATTTCTTTTAAAACTTTTCTGCTGTTGCATTTAATTTTCTTTTTAATTTCATAAGTTACTCTTATTAATAGTCTTCTTTACAGTTCTTTTTTATATTATAACGTAACATAATGCTATAGTTTTGGAGTAGGTTTCTTTCTCGGACTTATCTAAGATAGTGTATCCGTCTATTAGAATCGAAAAAATGAAGAAACACTAGTGTCTATGTTGCTAGACAATGTTAAACAAAATAAGAGCGTATTTTTTGAATCGTATGTTTTACTTAATTTGTTTTTTGTGTCGGTATGTGGCTATAATTATATGAAATAGTCGTTTGAATATAGATATTGGTACACTTTTATTTTTGATTAGATATGAGCCGTTTTTTTATTCATACCGCTTTTCTATTTACGATATTTTAAATAGAATAGTATATATAGTAGAGGGAAGATACTTGTACTTAGTTTCGCAGCCCCCCTCCCCACCCAAATAAACTTCCTCTTCATGCGATATTGGCCTACATTTTTCATTGTACAGACATGCCTATTTACGATATTTTAAATAAAATAGTTTATATAGATTGAATATGTTATTTATATTAAAATTATTAAATGAATTGGAATTTTTATCAATATTATTCAGGAAAATAGTATATATTACAGCTGATCATATTACTTTTAATATCCAGTAGCCATTCATCTGCGATGCCTTCATTTTATGCAATAGCACGTACTACCAAGTATTAATTTTAAATGGAATAGGTAAATACAGTAATATAAAATACACTACAGGCCATAAGTGAGGGATCAGTAGATGAAATTTAAAAAAAACATGCACGCTTAGTGAAACAAAACGTATATTTCTACAAAACTATATTTACGAGACAAATGAACAGTTTTCCTTATAAAATAAAATAATTTCAACATATTCTGTAGAATTTTTTATCATATTCGACTTTCGTCGAAGTATCCACCTCTGCGCTTAATGATTTCTTTACAAATATTAGGCAACCGCGATACAAGTTTCTGCTTTTCCAAAGCTGTTTCTGCGATTGTGGACAGCTTTCTCTCACGTTTCTATCTAATTCATCCCACAGTAATTCGATAGGGTTGCGATCGGGTGATTGTGGTGGCCAAATTATATTTATCAGCACCCTTTCCTCCTCTTTTTGATTCACATAGTTTTTACAAAGTTGGGAAGTGTGTTTGGTTTCATTATCTTGTTGTAGGTGAAAACCTTCACCAATTAACCTTAATCCAAACGGAATTGAATGTTCCTCCAAAATCTTCAGGTACCCCTCTTTTTTTTAAAATGCCTTCAATGCGGTACAAATCTCCGACACCATCAAAGGAAAAGGATCCCCAAACAAGCACAGAACCTCCCCCGTGTTTAACAGTTGGCACTACACATTCGGGTAACATCCTTTCACCCACTTCTCTTCGAACGAAAACTTGTCGATTACTACCAAACACTTGGAACTTTGACTCATCTATTTCGTTTTGATAGGCGCAAATCCTCTTGTCTGGTAATTACTCTTGGCCTTCCGCAACGTTTTATTGATTGTAATGATCCACTTTGTGAATATCGTTTCACTGTTCCTTGCACCGCGTGATAAGATAAATTTAACTTTTGGGCTATTTGGCGCAGTGAAAATTTTTCACCATGTAGCGTTATTATAGAACTACGAGTTTCTGCGCTAAGTTCCTTTCTTTTCGGCATTTTTATAAGTTACTTTTACGTCTCTTCTTAAATACTCGTATTGCAACTTACTCGGACAAATGCTGCACGAAAACTAATTTTTAAATTGCTAAATAGTTTACTATGAATTCCTAATACCATTATAATAATATTGCGTTGTAAACCCTATTAAATTTATTGGGGTATATAAAATATTTCTATTAAATAGACGCCATAAAACTATTAAAAGGATTTACAATATTTTTCAAAAACAAATATATTTATCTAATTTATAATAATCCGAATAAACCTTCTCAGAATTACATTTACAACTGTTATTTCAATTATTCTCACCAAAACAGGTAAAAGTCCAAGGGATGTGTCTAAAATACAAGTGTTTTGTTATTTATGATAAGTGATCCCGCACTTATGGCCTGTAGTGTATATATACACATTTTGACAATTAGACAGTACAGGAGCGAAGGGTTTACAATGTGCCCTAGCCACGTATAAGACTGTTTCATTGGAATCTCCCAGGTGACGCGTGAATACTGGTATGTTAAACAAAATAAAATGCTACACGTCTTCTATTGTTAGTTCTTTACAACTCACATGTATTTAATGTTCTGCATGTAATATATTTTCATAATTCAAACAAACAAAGCAATAAATAAATAACTTTGAGGTTATATATCTTTGCAACAGGTTCGATTCTTTGAACACTAATCCGGTGTTAATTAAGATGCTAAAGATCAATTAATATATTTTAGAAAAAGTTGCAATTGCTGTTTTATAGAAAGCATATTGCAGCATCAAGTAAAAACGTTTAATCCAAGTATGAATCGTTTAAAATCTTTTCAACAGCTCCTAACAGACGAAATTACTTTTATCTAACTGTTCTAGACTGTAAAGTTTGTATTAGTGCCATATTATGTTTTTAATTATACGTTCATTTTCCAGTATCGGGCCTAAATGACCAATGGTGTTACTAAAATGCCATCAAGGCTGCCTCTATTTGCAGATAACCAAACGAGATTGTATTTAAAATTGTTTCTATTTTGACTTTATATTAGCTTTATTTTAGAAGTAACTTTTATGTTTATTCATAATAACACTTATTTTTATTAGATATTCCAAAAGAAAAAGAATCTCCTGTCGTTGTTCTTGTACCGTTTCTACTAAGTCATAATTGACAATTGTGTTCATTTCTACTTATGAAAAAAAAAAAAGAAGCAACCACATAGAATATATAAGATATCCAAATAACGCCCTTTACTTTCAACTTGAACATTTGTGGTAACACTCCATCAAAAGTTATTTTGCCAAAATCGAGTACTTAACGTTACAATGCAATAATAGAAATTCGATCGTCCAGTGAACCTTTTACGATTTCGTCTGTGATTTCACGTGGAAACTGTAAACAGAAAGACTAAGTACAAAATCTCACTAGGATTTAGAAGATTGCGGATCGCTGCCTTGCCTTAATCAAAACTAATATTTATCTTTGTATATATTAATGAGTCATTATTGTAAAAACATCGCTTTGAACATCTATTTGCATTCGTTGTATCATGATATCAAATAGATACATATAGTGTGCGTTATTTTTATATGTAAAAGAGATGTATGATGAAGAATGTTCGAAAATATTTTAATATTTGTTACCATTTTGAAACGAAAAGAATCCTGTTAAAATTCTATTATTGGTATATGTATTATTCCAAGTGTTTAAAAATACATACTATATGGATTGCAACTTGAATATTTATATATTAAAATAAATCTTTTGTTAATAAATACTGGTTTGTTTGTTTTACCTACAAATTTACAATATTGCATAATCCTTTTCCTTAACTAACCTAATCGTCACTACTTATTTACAAATACAAATGGTCAGCGTCTTCAGAAAGTCTTTAAGAACAGTCTTTAGAGCCTGATTGGTTTAGTGAAATTTGAACAGCAATAAGATTACAACAACATCTGTAAGACTTGTTTACAAACGTACAAATTACAGTATCCTAACTGATTTACCACTTCTTTGAGGTACAATCATTTTGTCCACAAAATGATTTACAACTTAAATCGCAATTTTTGCTCTACATTTTTACGTCAAGCAGTAGCGATATCAAACTAACAAGATAGCTCTTGTATGTTTTATTAAAAAAAAAAAGAAAGCGGAGAGTGGTGTGCATTACAATCCAAGTAGCACACAAGTTTGTTTACATTTTCGACCTGATAACAAAAAACTTTAAACAACTGCATTCTCTCTCTCTCGCCGTTTAGGCAATATTAAAAAAATGTATACCACGTGTACTAGGGAATGTCATTACTGTTTTTTCTTTTCGTAAAAAAACTACATAATTTTCAAGAAAATGGAAAAATTTATTTATTCAAAGTATTGGTCATTTGATTCTACACATCCTGCCCATCTTTCAGTCGATTTATGGAGGCCAAAAAAACTGTTTGTCTTTTGAGAAAAACCATTCATCGAGCCATTTTCTAACTTCTTTGAAATTGGTGAAGTGCTGCTCTGCAAGCGCGTGTCACATTGATGCGAAAAGGCGATAGTCGGACGAGGCAAGGTCTGGAGAGTACGGTGGCTGCGATATTATGTGCCATCCGAGTGTTTTCAACGCTTCCTTGACCGGTTTTGCTGTGAGATGGTGTGTTGTCGTGCTGTAAAATCACTGCTGTGTCTTCGGGCCCCATTCTGGACGTTTTTCTATCAACGCATGCGTGGTTGAAATTGATAATTTGTTATTTGTATTAACTGTTTCACCAGGTTTCATCAATTCGTAATACATCAAGCCACTGGTTCCACCAAACACAGCAAACAATGACTTTCAGCAGCTTTTTTCTTTTGATTAAATAATAATATTGTCATTTGTATTCTGCTCAACTTTCATATTATTTCATGGTTTTTTTTTAATCAATCTGCTGACAGCTTAATACTGCCAATTTTATGTTTAAAATGTGATTTACGCGGTATCTATCTAATATCGTTAATTTAATTGATCATCTTCAATGTTATAGCAATTTTTTATCATTTTCGACAACTTCGACGTCCATATTACTACGTGTAAACTGTGCGAACCGGCGACAAATAGTAGCTTTCGAAGAAGCGTTGGCACGCAGTTTGTTGTATATCAACCAAAATTTCAAACTTTTGTAGTCCTTTAAAAAATAAATATTAGATTTCAGCAGGAATTATGACTAAGAATTTCAGAATTTTTTTTATTCAGACGTTTTATTTACACTGCCCTCTACATTTGTTAATTAACCAACTATAGTCCATTACTATAAAAAAATGGCGGAATTGGAATGTAATACTAGGTTTTTCCGAAAGATGGTCCTATTAGTCGAGTTTTATTTTGTGCCAAATTATCTAAGTACAATGAAATTTAAAATGATTCTCGTAAAAATATCAACTTAATTAAGCTTCGTATCGAAATTGTATTTCAATTTAGCCATGAATATACGGAGAAATTTTGTTGTTTCTTCATTTCTGATATCGACGTTCATTGGTTTGTTATATATTTGGTTTTGCATTAAATTTTGTATAGAAAATTTATTAATTTTAATAAAAGGTAGTAATTACTCTAGTTTGTAATTTTATTTGATGTACTATGCTGTAAAATAACCATAAATAGTGTAAAAAAAAACAAAAATGCATAAACGTACGATATTTTTAGTAATTTACGTACCACCACTGAATAAGTTTCTAACATTATTGGAAAAAGGCGGCGCATGCATAAGTTATGTCATTTTTCATAATAGCGCCAATAACAACCTTTTTGAGTCTCTCCGTATTGAGTTTGATTAACAAGAAGAAGTATTGCTGTTTTATACTGGATATTGATGTGTATTAAGGTATCTAGGAAATGCAAAGCAAAAATGATAATTATCAATGCTAACACTTATGTAATTAAAATATTGGGTCTGGGAAAAAGTTCGTGGCGTTTTTCCCGATAGATGGCATTGGTTGCCGATAACTAAAGAACAACAAGTCACAGCGAGTCACCACCGACGGCTCGTCTTTTAGATGACCTTCCGAACGTTAGTTTGAGCGTAGAAACATTGTAATCGGTGCAGTGGTCGGAAAGTTATTCGCACTTGAAAATGGAGAAGAATAATGAGAAATTTCGCTATATTCTGCAATATTATTATGATAAGGGGAAGAACGCTGCGCAGGCTTGTGATAAAATTTGTGCTGTGTACGGTGAAGGTACTTTATCGAAATCTGTTGCGCGGAAATGGTTCGCTCGCTTTCGTTCTGGAAATTTCAATGTGAAAGATGAGTCACGCTCCGGTCGTCCAATCACTGAAAAATCTGATGAAATTCTTGAAAAAGTCCAACAAGATAAGCATATCAGCAGTGTCGATATTGGCATGGAGCTAGGCATTGACCACAAAACTGTTTTGAACCATTTACACAAAGCTGGTTACAAAAAAAAGCTTGACGTATGGGTTCCTCATGAGTTGAGCGTGAAAAACATGATGGACCGAATTAACATCTGCGATGCGCTGCTGAAACGGAATGAAATCGAGCCGTTTCTGAAACGTTTAATAACCGGAGATGAAAAATGGATTACGTACGATAATCGGAAGCGTAAAAGATCGTGGATAAAGGATGGTGAGCCGTCACAAGCGTTCGCTAAGCCAACATTGACGCCAAAAAAAGTGATGCTGTGTGTATGGTGGGACTGAAGGGGAATCGTCCACTACGAGCTACTTCCAACTGGTCAGACGATTGATTCTCAACTCTACTGTGCACAACTAGAGAGATTACGCCAGGCGATTGAAAGAAAACGGGCCGAATTGATTAATAGGAAAGGTGTTGTCTTCCATCATGACAACGCCCGACCACACACTTCTTTGATGACCCGTCAAAAATTGAGAGAGTTTGGTTGGGAAGTTTTGATGCACCCACCTTACAGTCCGGATATAGCACCCTCTGACTATCATCTGTTTCGATCTCTGCAGAACTCTCTCAATGGAATTAAGTTGGTTTCAAAAGAAGCCTGTGAAAACTACTTGATTCAGTTTTTCGACCAGAAACCACAGAAGTTTTTCACCGATGGGATCATGGATCTACCAAAAAAATGGCGAAACATTGTCGATAATAATGGAGCATATTCGGTTTAAATGAATTCGTCCACGCGCCATGCGGGGACCAGTTGAATTTTACTGAAAAAAACGCCACGAACTTTTTCCCAGACCCAATATTTGGTGGTAGATTCTGTGGTTAACCGTTCAATAAAAAAATTAGAACAAAAGAATTCTGTTTTGATTTTATCTTTGCCGACTTCATTTAAGCGTTTTGCTTTGCTTAACTTTATTGATCCATGTTTAAAGTTCATTTTAAAGCGTTACTTTGTCAAAAAAGGCAAATAAAATCTCTTTCCACAATAATGTTTTTCATCTATATACGAATTTCGATAACTAAGTTGTCATCAACAGATAAATAATCAGCGCCGCACTTGAATTCGCGGTAAAACTCACATAGAAACAAATCCGTATCAGACTTTAACTGTTGAAAGCCAAACGCACATTGTGGTCTTAAAATTACCTACTTATCTTAAACTAAGCCACCGGCTTACGCTTGCAAACCTTTTTTAATGGTCTCATTTCTCTTTTCCAGGAACTCAAAGAGGAAAGAGTATGTTATTGGACTCTTATCGGTGTTCAACACATGGTTTTTGTTTTTGAAATGTATATGCTTTCACAGTTATCTAATTCACGCTAATTATTTATATTTTTTAATTAAATGTAGGCAACCTGCGGTTACATTATGATTATTTTCAAGCATGTGTTTCGCTTGTTGTAATTCGTATATAGAAGATTAACATTATTGTAGAAAGAGCCTTTATTTACTTTTTTTGATTTAATTCAGTCAACCACAATGGAGACTGTGGTTGATGATCAAATTAATCTTAAAGTGTTACTTTTATATACACAAACTGATCTTCGGTATTCTCTTCCCCATCTAAAATATTTGAAAAAATAATGTTTATTATACGAGGGAGCGTTTTTATATTCGCGGAATGGGGGACAAGGGGTGGAAATAAAAAAACCAAATTATTTTTCTTTTTCAATATATTCACCTGCAAGACGGATACATTTTTCACATCTTTCAATTAATTTATTTATACCCTCATAAAAAAATGATTTCTCTTTATCTGCAAAATACGCCGAAACTACCTCCTTGACTTCATCATCGGCAGTAAATTTTTTACCCCGCAGCTCTTTTTTCATTTTCGGAAACAGGTAATAATCACTCGGGGCCAGGTCTGGGTTGTAGGGTGGGTGATTCACAATTTCGAAGCCCACCTTATGCAGGGCAGCTAACGCAACGCGGCTCTTGTGGACGGGCGCGTTGTCGTGCAAAAGCAGAACACCTTTTGTCAATTTTCCCCGTCTTTTCTCTTTAATGGCTTCTTTTAATCACTCTAATATTGAAGCGTAATATTCTCCGGTTATAGAAACACCTTTATCTTTATAATCAATCAACAATATTCCTTCCGAGTCCCAAAATACTGTTGCCATGAGTTACCCAACTGATTGTGACACTTTAAATTTCTTGGGAGGTGCTGTGCCCTTTTTATGCCACTGCATGGAGTCTTGTTTGGACTCAGGTTCATAATGATGATCCCAAGTTTCGTCTCCAGTAACAATTCCACTCAATACACCATCCTTGTCTTCATTACAGAGGTCCAAAAATGCACGTGAACACTCTACGCGCTGTTGTTTTTGCGGCGGCGTGAGCATTCTCGGCACCCATCTTGCGCTGACCTTAGACATGCCGAGATGATCGTGTAGGATTTTAAAAATTGTTGTATCGGATACTCCAACCATTTCTGCGAGTTGTTTCTTCTTTAGTCGAGCATCTTCGAGTACAATTTGTTCAACTTTTTGGATAAGTGCTGGCGTGGTCACCTCAATGCTCCTGCCCGGCCTCGGGTCGTCTTCAAGGGATTCCCTTCCTTGTTTAAATAAACTATGCCACTTGTACACCATGGTTTTTCCTGGACAAGAGTCGCCGTAAACCAATGACATCTCATTCATTATGGTCGCGACTGATTTTCCTTGCCTGGTAAGGAACTTTATAACGGCACGATATTCGATTTTTTCCATATTTCACTTTTCACTCCTGATTATGTTACTTGGTTGACGATAGCTCAAAGACTAACTGTCTAATAACAATGAAACTTCGTATTTATACTAATCATGAGTCGCTACACAGGCCACGCCCCCAATGCGCCTACTCACCCCTCTACAACCCGCTCATTCCGCGAATATAAAAACGCTCCCTCGTAAGTATGTAGATTAATGAGCTATATTAGCAAATACTACTGCATGCAGCACAATGTGAGAAGGAAGAAACACGTTTGGGCTGATCGAAAATGACAGATGGAAGTTCGGCTACGAGCTTTATTACAATTTGCCTTTTTTGATGCAATAGAGTGCAACGTATTGAAAATTTATTAGTACTGTATTAGTCTACTATGTCAAAATATCAATGACAAAAAGTTTGAATATCGTGGGGTACATGTTACAACTACGACTTCATAAAAAAATTATTTATTCAGTGGGTTTTTCAAAGGGAATATCTAATATCGCAATAATAGAACAATGTCGTCATAGGGCTCCATTCTTGGCGTCCTATTTTTTATAATATTATTTACATAAATGATTCCCCTAAAATATTAAATAATATTAGCCTTCAGAATATCTGGTCTTGAAAAGGAAAGTTAGATTTCAATGATATACGAGGTAAGCTTCATATGTTTTCGGTCTCATAAAAAAATAAGGTTTTAAAAATTTTATTTTCCAAGATAATTTCCACCAATTTTAATTCATTTATTACAATGATTAATTAATAATTCTATACCCTTGTGAAAATAATCTGTAGGTTCCCCTCAAAATCTATCATTGCAACTCACTATCGACATGAAAGCTCCCAATTATTTATAAATAATAGTAACTAGGAGCTGTATCAGGATTATATAGTGAATATTCAATTTCCTGAAAATTACATTCACGAATTACAGCTCGTGAAACTGCAATAGTATGAACGTGCCCATTATCATGTCGTAATTGACTGCTTTTTGACAATTTTCTTCGATTTTTTTAACTATGAAAACATTATTTGAACACGTTTCAACATGTACACTACCGGTTATATTTATTTGCCCATCCTTAGTTTTAGCCAAAACTATTAAACTATCAAATGTGTACTGAAAATTTATTTATTGTACCAATACAATAGTGTAAAATAAACATAAAATAGGTACATTTTTCTTATATAAAAACTTTATCAATAATTATTATTAAATTTTGCTCTCATCAATGTGCCCACCTTTATTTTTGATAATTGCGGCACATAACCGCGGCATCCCTTCAATTAATTAACAGGCTTCTTGAAGTTGTCCCCATAGTACAGTGGTTGATGATAGAGCACGTTCCCGAACCTTCCGGTCCAATTCTTCCCAAAGAAGCTCTATTGGGTTCAGATCAGGACTTTGAGCTGGCCATACCATTATAGAGAATTGCCCTTCCTCTTCTAGTTGACGCAAGTAATCGCCACACAATCTAGAAGTGTATTTCGGATCGTTGTCCTGTTGAAATACAAAGTTTTCGCCAAGAATCCTTAGTCCTGAAAGAACAGCGTTATTTTCTAAAATTTCCTTGTAGCCTTCTTTTCTTAGGATTCCCTCAATTTTGACGAGATCGCCTACAGATCTTCCACCAAAACACCCCCAAATCATTACTGAACCTCCTCCATGTTTTACGGTAGGCGCAATAGATTCTGGCAGTACTCTTTCTCCTGCGGATCTTCTTACGAATATTCGCCTTTTACTACCGAAAAGTTCAAACTTCGATTCGTCTGTCCACAACACATTATTCCACTGATCAATCGTCCAATTCTTATGTTCTTTAGCCCAGTTTAGTCGTTTTATCTTGTTTTGCTTTCGTAGTAGTGGTTTTCGCAGAGCAATTCTTCCGTATAAACCCGCTTGCCTTAACCTTCTCTGTATAGTGGACACACTAATTGGTAATTTCTGGTGCTGTTTTTCGTCTATCGCGTCTACTTATCCGTATTAGATGCCGGTCATCTGCAGATGTCGTCGGTTTGCGTCGTTCAGATCTTCTTTTGTTGGAAAATGTACCACTTTCTTCAAATTTTTTAACGTTATAATCAACGGTTCTGCGATTTAATCGTAATTCTTTTGCAATTTCGCGATTACTTTTACCCGTACGATGATAAGCAATTATCACAGCACGCACTTCAACAGATAATTCCTTCGTCTTCGGCATTGCATTAAAATATTAACAATAACTCTCTATTTCACTGTTTTCGAAACAAAAGATGAACGATGACTGACATAAAATTTATTTTCCTTTTTGAATGACACATCCTAATATTGTAATTAGTTAGTACAATAACACAATATTCGTAATACCTTTCGGAAATGCAGGTAAAACTGTTAATACTGTAGGGATTAGCCTATATAATATTTATGGTATTTTTCCAATTTATGACACCTTTACGATGTATCATAAACAATTTAAGATTTTCGTAGAAATTCATATGGAATTACTTCCACTAATAATATTGTTGAATAATTATAATACAGATTTTTCGAAAGATAATCCGTATTTCAGGAAACACATAAAATTGGGGTGGGCAAATAAATATGACCGGTAGTGTATAAGTCTGTCAAGATAAGAACAAATGGCGTTTGCCTTGTACTCTGGTATTCATTGTGAAATGAAAAACTTTTTTGAGCCCTAATAACACAGTGATGAGAAACACAGGAAGTCTACTGGAAATTTATTGATAAATCTCGCCAAAGGTTTTCAATTGTTGAATTTAAGCATCAAATGTTTTCATTTGACGTAGTGGTTTTTCTTATTCCAACAATTTCGTAAATACAGTATACAGGAATACACCACCCTCTATCGCGAAAATATCCCATATATAAGTATTTTTCCTACGATATTAAATGATTGCCTACAAGAATATTTAGCCTTGGAAAAAGTGGTCACAAAATATATATTTTGTGAAAATTACACAACTGAGTTTTTCTGTTTAATTTTGTTATGGATTTTCATCAAGTAAATGACACATCAGTTAATTCTTTTAATGTCTTTCTATTTCACCTGTGGACGTCATCTGCTTCCAATTGAACCCACAGGATTATTGGGTGAAATTGGACACAATGGGAAAGGAACTGGCAAAACTGAGAGGAGACATGTCCAATCTTGATTAAATCAACAACGAAGTAGAAGAAAGCCACCATATTCAAGACACAATCAATATTGCGTTGCATGTTCTTCATTGATAGTATTTTGGACCAGTGTTGTTTATTATTTGAAGCCAAGGCAGAAGCTTTTCCTTTTTAAACTAGTCTTCGGAAGTGACTTTTCAGACTGTTGCATTTATTACATTAGATGTGTTTTGGTAATAAAGTTAAAAGTATTTTTGTAAATAGATTCGGATGGATTTCTCCGTCCAATAGCTGATGATGAAAATTTCAATTTAGATTACCAAAAGAGAGTAATTGACAGTAATTATTTGAAGTCTGACAATCAAAGAGAGTCTTACTGCAATTGTAGTGAAATACATAATAAATTAAGTTAATAATAAATAAATGATTACTAAGCTATATTCCTAAGATTTGCATGCTAATTACTCTAGCTACATACAATATATTGCAGAAAGAAGGCGCAATTCCAATTTTAAACAGATTAGTAATAACTTTATTCTTACGACATAACTGGAAACCAAATTGCTTCACCAATGTTTCTGATGAAATTATTGCTATTAGAACTGCTTAACCTAAAGCTGGCTATACGTCGTTGCAGCAAGCAGTCATTGAATTTAATCGAATATTCGTCGGTAATCGAGTAGGCTCGTGAGCTTGCGCGTTTTCCCGATTTTCCAGCTGAAAATCCTGCTGGAAAATTCAGTCCGCTTTTCTCACCACACGGTAACGCAAAACGAGCGCGACCCGACATTCATCAGGAGTTTTCAATGAAAATCGTTACACTAGTTGCAGTAGAGACTTTCCACGGCGTACAAAATGTGAGAGACGATTGGTAATTTTTTTTTCCCTTGCTGAATTAAAATTAAGTAATCGGGTGGATGAGGTGATTCGTATTCGGGAAAATCGTCGAAACACGCGAAAATTTTTGATCACCGGAGACTCGAAGATAAATAACTTGCGATGAATGAAGAGATTGAATTATTAAGGTGAGTTTTGCTTTTTTTTTGCTTGTCGCAGTTAATTAAACAATTATTATTATTTTTGAGAAAAATATTGGATGGCCCTAGAGGAATTAATAGATAAGTTTTGGGATTATTACCATCTTATTAATAAGTAATTGATTTTTTGATTCGATCGGAGTACAACGTAATATATTTTTTTCAACTTAAACGAATTCGAATTAAAAAAAACAACTTTAATATCTAATTATAGTTCATATTTCTATACTCTTTATACCCTAAGTTTTGTATAAAAGCTTCGTCTCCTTTTTAATTAAACTCTACATGTTTAAAGTTTTATACGTTCAAAGTGCATGAACCCACACGATATTTGTGTTCTCTCTAAATACATCAAGGAGACGTGATCCATACTTTCCGAAAGACTTGTTGAGAGAGGTCTGGATCTAAACTAAGCGTCTCATGAATATCCGTCTCTTGCAAATAAAAACCATTGAAAGAAGCCAATGAGCACGTTGCATCTGGGCAAAGTTTTCTCTTTTTTATTGTGGGGATGTTTTTAAACAGATTCGCTACCTTTTGCGGATTGACAGTGATTTCCCATGAGAATTCACATCGGGAAGATATTCTGCAAATAATAAACGATTCGTTAACAATTCAAGACTTTGTTTTGTATGAGGTAATCCTTACGATTACATGCATAACAATATCTCATGTCCATAATTTTTACCTCCTGCAAGTGCTGAATTTAAAGAAGCATTTATGTTGCAAATATATTTCCGTCATTATGGACCCTAGTCCAGCTTTTAATATGGTTGACCATTCTATTGTCGAAACCCCATTCTATATTTCCGTCATTATGGACCTTAGCAAAGCTTTTAACCATTCAATTCTATTGTCGAAACCTTATCCTTGTGGCATTCACGTGAAAGCATGGTTGTGGCTGGAATCATGTCTGACCGAATGTAACCATGTGGTTGTCGTACATGGTATTTATTCTAGAGAACTAACATTAAACCGAGGCCTTCCTCAGAGGTTGATAATCGGATCGCGATTATTTATACTAATGATTTTTATTAAATTAACAACTGCTAGTAATATTGTCTTATGTGCTGAAGATTGTTGCTACTTAACAGATGGACAAAAGTAATGTCATAATTTGAACTGGCTGCCATTTTGTTATAAATGAAAAAAAAGAGCTCTGTTTTCATAAAAAGTTTATTTGAAAGTTTAAAATTGATGACATTAATTGACAAAAATTATGTCGCTCAAATGGCCACCTCACGAGTTCATGCATAATTGGGCTCGTTTTACGACATTTTGAATTGTTGCTCGCAAAACATCTGGCTTCAAATTGGCGATTTCTTCTTCAATATTAGTTTTGAAGACTTGCACAGTTCGTGGTTTGTTGTGGTAAACGAAAAAAGATTTTAAAAAGCCTCAAAGGAAGAAGTCTGGTGCTGTTAGTTCTGGCAATTGGGACGGTCAGTTCAAATCTTCAAAACGGGAGGTCACTCGACCTGGAAATTGGTGTCTCGAAATCTCCATCGTTGCCCAAGCTATGTGAGCGGTTGCTCCGTCCCGTTGAAACCAACAATGATCGAAACCCAATGCAGAAACTTGCGGCAAAGAAACTCATTTATCATCTGCCTGTAACGCTCACCATTTACAGTTACGGTGGTGCTATCGGCGTCTTCAAAAAAATAAGGGCCAATCACTTTTTCATGGCAAATGCCGCATCAAACAATCACTTTGAGGAATGTAATGGCTCTTCATGCATTTCATGTGGATTCTCTGTGCCCCAGAAATGCAAATTTTGTTTGTTAACATAACCATTTAAGTGGAAATGGGCTTTGTTGTTCATTATGATTTTTGATACGAAATCATCCTCTTCTTGCACCAAGTTTAATAGAGTATGGCAGTAAGTTAACCTTGTCAGCAGGCAGCAATTCGTGAAAAGTTTGCACTTTGTAGGAGAACATTTTCAAATCTTCACCAAAATTCGTAGCAACGAACGTCTGCTGATGCCTAATTGTGTGCATCGTCGTCTCGTTGATGTTTGGGGATTCTCTCTGACGTCGTCGGCAACAGCAGCGATGTTCTTGGTCGAACGAGCAATACAAGGCCTGCCACTTCTTGCGACATCTGTAGTGGACCCAGTTTGCACGAGGCGCTCAGCCAAACGCTTAATTGTTCGAGCACATGGAACTCAACGACGAGGAAAACGACGACGAAATTCACGTTGCGTTAAACCAACAAACTGAAAATTTGTGAAATAAGCGGTAATAATAATTCCACGTTCTTGAGGAGTGTATCGCTCCATAGCATGTTGACTACTAATTCTCTATATATCTACATCATAAATGTCAAAGCACAGTGACATTTGGCGCCGTGCACCACAGGGGCCGAATCTTGGGCCATTACTCTTTTGCATTTACAGCAACGATGACGTGATGTCCCAATGAAGAGTTGGAAATGCATCATAAATTAGAAGAGTTTTCATTTGGAGCGTTTTTCAATATTGAAATAAATAAAGTTTAACCATTGACATCTTTTAATGTCATTATATTATTTTAACAGTTGTAATCTAGTGTAAAGTAGCATATAATAAAATTTGTCAGAAATGAAGGCATTGGTTGAGTGGCTTGGTTGAGTTGTTGAAATCTTTTCGAGACGAAATAACGCCTGTTAAAAGTGAATTGCAAAGTTATGGCAAACTTTTTTTGGTATTTTCAAGGAGTTTCCCAAAGTTATTTTTACAAAATATTGTATGTCATATTATATTCCACACTTTTACAATATGACCATGAGTAAGCGTTGAGGAACAAGAAGAGATGAAACGAAATTCTGTTTACTTTCCTTAAAATAGTGCTTGTCCTTATATCGTCCCGAAAAGTATTTAAAACGATACACATACTTTAGTGCGATCTTATTCCCCATTCGGTAAATAGTTTTGATCCTGCTCACACTGACTTTTATTTATTTTGATTATTAAAAAAAAAATTTTAAATTGAAAAGAATTGTTTAAATAATGCTGTAACAGTTGTTCAGGAGTGGATACGTAATCAATACAATCTCTTCCAGGAATGTGTCAGAAAGCTTTGAAATCGATTGCGCAATTTTTCGCTATAGAGCGAGACTAAAAAAATAAAAGTTTCTTATTGTAGTCCTGATTTCTTCATAAATAAAATCCTGGTTAAATTTATATACCGTTTGTATGTTCTTTTTCGTTTTCTTTCCAAAATAATTTTGAAATTTCACCATGCGCACCCTTTTCCCTATGTAGGACTTCCCGGTAAAGAATTTAAGTTATTTGGCAAGCACGTTGCGAATATAATAAAGTTGAAAAGAAAGCTCAACGAAAAGCATATGGAAAAGTTCATGACATAAATGAGAGATTGATTAATGCTTTCAATGTTACATTAATAAAAAATTAGAAAGAAAAAAGTCAGGTAATCCGACTAGAAAAATCTATAAAGTGAATTAGAAATATGTAGGAAACAAAAATCTTCAAAAGTTGCTATATGCTTTAACAACTGTACAGCCCACCTTAATTGCAAGTGAAAGATATTCTGTGTTGTAAAATTATTTTTTAAATATTGTCTTTTGAATACTAAGTGAAATATACTATAATATTTTAACTTTATATAAAATAATATAATATTTTAACTTTTACAAGTTTTAAAGGAATTGAATCCTTGCCCAAGAATGGGTACATGATATCTTCATCAAGATATATTTCTGCCTATAGAGTTTACATAATTGCATACTTTGAGGCATCAAGTTTGCAATTATTAGATCATCCATCGTATATCCAGGATCTTGCATTTATCAATTTTGAGATTTCTTTTCATTAAAAATTAACTGATGAATGGGCGTTTTGTCAAATATTGGAAATAATGCTTGTGCACCATAAAGTTTGCGTTGCTGACTCCTAGATAAAGTGAAAAACGCATTCTTACAGATAAAGAAAATGTGTTAAAAACGATGATGGAAAATCATTGAATTTTTTAATAAGCTTTCGTTGCATTTTGTGTATACGAGGTGTGGCAATTAAATAACGAGACTGGTGTGAGAAATGTTATTTATTGCAAATAAACATATTTAACTTTTATCCCCTTTAACATACTCTAGTGAAGGGTACAAAATAATATTTCTTTACATTTAGAGTTAGTTTGTTTATTAAACACGAGTTACTAATCACATCTATATTCGTTTGAGGATCTTTCGTATCTTGTCTATTATCAATTGTGGTAAATTTTTCAATCATCAGCATAGATGACTCCAGGGTAGTCGGTGGAAGTAATTAAATCATCGATAAAAATATTAAACAACAATGGTCCAAATTTTGATCCCTGTGGAACTCCTGTTGTTGAAATGTACGCGTTTGGTGCGTAGTTATTATAATAGACATAGTTTGGTCTATTCTGAACGGTAGGTGTTCATGAATGCCAATAAAGATTTAGTAAATCCTAACGATCGCATTTTCGACATGAGGATATAATGGTCTATTGTATCAAATGCGCGAGAGAAATCGATGTAAACGACATCGACCTGTCTACCATCGTCCAACGCTTAACTAAAATCTTGAAAGTGAAGCAAGAATAAAGACTGTCGATCATCTACAAATACATCCATGCTGGTTCGGAGATAAGAATTGCATAATACTGTTGTTTATCCATTCATGTATTACAGCTCAAAAACGAAATTTGATAAAATTGCTATAGGTCTATAATTCTTCAAGTGTGTATTATCGCCTTTTTTATATATTGGGCGAATTCTAATAATTTTCCTAATATCGGGAAAAACAGACGTCCGCAAAGATACGTTTAATATTATATATAAAGGGATTAAAAAAAATCGACGCGCAGTCCGAAAATATAAAGCTGGGAATTTGATTGTGCCCAGTTGTATAACAATTTTTCATTTTCTTGGAGAAATTTAAAATATCTTTTTCGTCAGTCTTGAGAATAGCCAATGTCGGCAAGTTGCTATACACATCAGGAATGGCAGAAGTTTCTAAGTAAAAAACATTGGAGAATGCAGAGGCAAAGTTGTCCCATATATCCTACACTATAATAAACACTAATCAAGATACGAGGGTAGTTTGACAAGTAGTGAGAATGGAAAAGAAAAACGAATCTTTTAAATACAAAATAATTTTTATTTTTCAATATATTCTCCTAAAAGAGTAATACATTTATTCCAACGGTGCTCCAATGCCCTTATGTCATGTCTAAAATGCGATTCCGGAAGGCTTGCAAAATACTCATTTACGAAGATGATAAGTTCGTCGTTAGACGAAAATTTTTTTCCACCTAGTGCCGTTTTCAATTTTGGAAAAAGGTGGAAGTCGGAAGGGGCTAGATCCGGCGAATAAGGCGCATGCGGTACTAATTGGAAATACAACTCGTGGATTTTGGATATCGCAACTGTGCTGGTATGCGAGGGAGGGTTGTCTTGGTGAAACAGAATCTTTTTCTTTGCCATTCCTGGCCGTTTAGCACGAATATCAACATTTAATTTTTGTAGAAGTTCTGCATAATATTGTCCGTTTATTGTGTCACCTTTCTGAAGGTAATCAATGAGCAAAATGCCCCTTGAATCCCAAAAAATTGATGCCATCACCTTGTTTGCCGATAAAGTGGTTTTCGCTTTCTTTGGAGGTACAGAACCACTTTCTAACCATTGTTTCGACTGTTGTTTAGTTTCGGGTGCACTGTAGTGTATCCAAGTTTCATCGCAAGTAACAAATCGCCAACAAAAATCAACCAGATCCCGCTTATAAAGGTCCAAACACTCATTGGAAATGCGCAAACGAGTGAACTTTTGATCAGTCGTAAGCAATCGCGGCACCCATCTTGCCGAAAGCTTGGAAAAGGCCCAATTCTTTCGTTAAAATGTGGTGTACGCGTTCTGTTGAAATGTTTACCATGTCTGCTATCTCTCTCACTTTGAGTCGTCGATCTTGCGTAATAATATTATGGATTTTTATAATCATTTCCTTAGAAGTCACGATTTTGGGTGCTCCAGAACGCGCTTCATCAACACAGCTTGTTCTACCACGTTTAAATTCATTTACCCATCTACTTTTGTGGCGGATGATGGAGCAGATTCACCTAATGTTTTCCGTAACTCATCTTTTATTTCGGTAGCTTTCATACCCTTAATTACGAAGTATTTAATCACCGCACGATACTCTGCTTTTTCCATTTTAACAAAACGACGTGTTGCTTCTTTTTCAATCAGCTGTCAAAAATAAACTAATCAACCGATTTATCTAAATATCGGAATGTAAACATATAAATAGGCAACCTAAATTACAGTGCATTCGTTTTACCAATTAGAGCGCCACCTATGTGTCATTCTCACTACTTGTAAAAGTATCTTCGTAATGAATCATTTGCATATATTTTCAAAATTCTGATGCATTTGCGTTTTTAAAAATATTATTTATCTTTAATTGTTGAAAACACATCCAGTAGACGCTTGTGAGTTTAAGTAATAGATTTGAAAGTAAGTCCAATTTCTAAGCACCGAACAAATTTTAATATTTAAGAAATGTTTGTAACATATACTTTGCTTAAGCTAATTTGTGCATATGAACATGTTTTTGAAGTAGAAAAGCAATTTTTAAAACACAAGGACTATACTGATGATTGGCAGTACTTCGAAACACTATCTGTATGCGCTACTTATCTATCTTTTTCTAAATTAACAAGTAGTCAATTACATTTAATTGTTTGTTGCTAATTGTTTTTACGCCGCTTTCTTTATCTTTTATCTTTTTTTTAGTATTGTAACTCTTAATAATTTCTAATTGTCTAAACTCTGTTGAAATATATTTTATAGACAATTTCGCACACAAACAGGAACAATTAAGGGACGTCGTCACAAAAAACGCCTTGTATTAGAGCAAAGTCTACCTCGCTATTCGCAATTTAATTCTATACCCTCGTACGTACTCTATAGTTTATACATAATAGAGAATATCCCATCTCTATCAGTTCAGTGTGGAATATTAGATATTTCAGAAATAGCGAGTCTGAAGTGCTAAGAACAACGTCGAAAACGACTGCGGATCGATATCAATTTACTACTAAAGCGTTTCCATTATTATTTCTATTTTCTAGTACAGAAACTGTAATCGTGTGTTTGTAACACATAGACAATGACAAAACAGTTTCAATTCTTGTTAGTTCCGAAGCAATAACATCTTCATATTTTTATTAATAGAAAATCGTGTGCCTGTATTGATTTTCGTTTGAACGAAAATCGGATTATGCTATTTCAATATGCATTAGTGCATGGCAATATAAAAAAATGTAATATCGTCAGGCGATATGATTTAACATAGTTTAGAAAGCATTTGTTTGTTTACAATTTTTTTTTAAATTCTTGGGTAATTTACATTAGGAGTCTTCCTCTTTTGAAATCCTTGTTGAAATAAAAGACTAAAATGCGTTTAATATATTTTATTTTATCAAAAACTAAATTACAATTTTTGTATATGGAGGTTCATGTATAAATATATTAATTCAAAACGACCGTAGTTGCACAAAATATCCCGCAAATAGGAAGCAGTTGTATAAATATCGATCAAGTAAGCCGTAGTCGTATAAATATCGTTGAAGTAGGCCATGGCCATCCATGTAAGTACCGCAGCTTATTCCGTCGCTTCGTACTCCCCTATAATGTGCAAATGTCTGTGACCGTCATCCGTGCACTTATTGAGGGAACGCTATGTGACTGTCCGGCAACTATCGAGCGGAGACGGTCATTTAAACCGCTCTCGCTCTCCTAAAAATACAATCTATACTCGACGACAAAATTGTTGGTCTACGTAACTAGTCCGAGGAACAGAAGAGGATATTACAGGGGAGCTTTATATTGTAATATTAATGGTTTTGGGTACTTTAAAGACAATATTCCAAAAATAACAAAAGGTAAACTTAAAGAACGCAATTTCATCTTGCTTCAAATTTTAAGATTGAATAAGTAATGCAACGTTAGAATCCCAACTATTAGAGCTCATATTTATAATACAAGTTTTCAACAATTTTTTGGAAGAATTGTTGACACACGTTAGTCTTCTGATAACAAGAGATCGTCATTTATTTAGATATGTGATTCCTTTCTTAAATGGAAAAGAGTTTTTTATCGAAGAAGACAACTGTTTAAAGTCTCTCTTTATGCTCGAGATAGTCATCGAGAGACCGTAATTTGCTTTGATTACTACTAATTTAGGATTACAATAAATTAAAGTTTCTGTTTTCAGAATAACATATTGTATATACATCATCTGTCCCAAAAATAATCAGAATAGCTTTATAATATCGGAATTAGCGGCGCCATCTACTGGTAGTGGTATAAATCTTCCTAAATAATCTATAAAAAAGATTTGGACAATAATCCGTCGCTGTTTAAATCAAGAACACAATATTCGGTAGCTAAATTTAAAGTTTGTTCCGCAACGGTTTATAAATCACCAAAAATTGTATCAAAGTGTGCACGATTATTTTTGGAAAAGAGTGTTGACCACGATTTAGGAAGATATATAGTGATATTAAGTAATGCATCCAATAAAAGTATGACAAAAGTATAACAATTCAGTATCCACTTTATTTGATAGACTTGTCTCCAGGAAGCTATTGACTTGTCGGAAAAGTTATGTCGTGTTTCTTCTGGGACATGACTTGAAGCCAAACGACCATCGTTTGGGTCGCATTTTTGCTGATGGGGCTCATTTGAAACTGACCGAAGATGAGCATTTTTATCAAAGAATTATGTTTAGCGATGAAGCTCATTTCTGGTTAAATGGCTACGTCAATAAGCAAAATTGCCGTATTTGGAGCGAAGACTGTCCTCAAGCCGTTAACGAATCATCATTACATCCATTAAAATTGACTGTTTGGTGCAGTTTACACGCTGGCGGCATCATGGGTCCTTATTTCTTTCGAAATGAGGAAGGAGCTGCCGTTACGGTGAATGGCGAGCGCTATCGAACCATGCTGGCTGAATTTTGTTTCCAAAAATTGATCAGCTAAACATCGACGACATTTGGTTCCAACAAGACGGCGCAACTTGCCATACAGCGTGCTTAACAATCGATTTATTGCAAAATCAATTTGGTGAGAACTTTATTTCCAGAAGTGGTCCTATTCACTGGCTCCCTCGTTCGTCCTATTTAACACCTCTGGATTACTTTTTATGGGGTTATGTTAAGTCATTGGTTGATGCCGACAAACCAGTAACTCTTGAAGCATTGGAAGCCAATATTCAAATCACCATTGACGCCAAACGGTCAGATTTATTGGAAAAAGTAGTCAAAAATTGGACTAGTCTAGTATGAAAAAATTACTTCTTATACTGGAAATAATATTAAGTGCGTTATCTTAAACGATCCTACCTTACTACGAATTTTGTTATGAAATATGGTGTTAAAATTTTTTAAATTCTGCTTATAATTGAACATTAACATAAATTAAGGCTTTTGCTTTTATAATAAAATACTAACCTTGTGAGCTCACACGAACCTAAAAATAAAATCCAACAGCATCAGTTAAAATAAATTTACTGGAATCCTTACCCTATTTAACAATGTCTCTCGTAACAAAGCCAGAGCTAAACATGTCCTCACATATGTCCAGAAAGTATTAACTCATAACAGCCATGCAATTGTTTCCATTCGAGTTCCCAACAGTATAATTTCACTTATCTCGGTAACGATTTCGAGCGATCTCGGAGCTCGGGGCTGATCAAATACATAGATGCACATACTCTCTACATCGTTTTAGTCTAACCTTTTTCGGACGAAAAAACTCGCGATAACCTGTAGGGAAATTGCGAAAACTTGAAGTGATTCCGGATCACGCCTGAGAAAATGGTTCTTTTTTTCGGGCGCTGTTTAATCTGAAGGACGAAGGCGACACATAAAACGGAAACGGAGATAAAGGACGTTCGGTGTAACTAGCTTGCCGGAAAGATATTGTTGAAGAAATATCCAAGGGTTATGATATCCAGTGAATATACAGTATGTTTGTTCATTGATATGAGAGGAAAATGTAACTATTGCGTGAATATTACGCTATTTTAAATTTGTGAAATGTTTGTCGTTGTTTACAAGATGAAAATAACTTTATTATACTGGTTAACAAGATTTTCAATATATACAGTATAGATGCGAACCATGGATGTTAGTAGAGAGTATGGAAGGAAGGATAAATACAAAAACAAATAAAATTCCGTATTAAAGTAGAAAATAAAATGATGTAAGACCGTATTCAAAATTAAAACTATTGCTTGTAACGTTATATATTAATTAAAATATAATAAAAATAGTTCACGTTCAAGTGAGTCGTACTCTTACGAGAGGTGTGATGTGGACATATTTGCTTTCTAGTATACTTGTAATCCGTGTTGCAGTGTCCCCCGATGGTCAGTTAGACTCTTTAATCCTATAGCATGTTTGCCCCGGTCGTCTCGAAAGCCCAGGGGTATAGTTCTCCTTACACTCTATAATCACTTTTAATTTTTCAAATTTTGAAATGACAATAACTAAATATCTTTACAGAAACTTTATTGCAAAATTATTCATACATTTTAACGAAACGAAATTTCACATTAAATATTAGAACATGCGATAAGTATACATAGATACCATGTATACTTATGTACATATAAAGTATATAAGAAAGTAAGATAAATAAAATAAAAATTCACATCGTTGTCTGTAATAATCTGAAACGCGTTTTACACGGTCTGTCGCAGAGAAAACAGAACTTTTTCAAAATAAAAACAAAAGCTTGCTATTTTGCACGTTTTGCACGGTCAATTAACATGTTGAATTAATTTTTAAGTTCATCTTTAGAGATGTCCTTCAAGATCGCTGAAGACGCCTTTTCAATGGCTTCGACGTCGGCATAACGCTGTCCTTTCATCGGCAAATGTAGTTTGGAAAATAGGTAGAAATCACGGGGGGTCAAATTCGGTGAATAGGGTGAATGGTTGACGGTTAAAATGCCATTCGTAATTAAAAAATCAGTGATAAGCGTTGAGCGATGAGATGGTGCATTATCATGTAACAAAGCTCCTATTTTTACGATATTAAGGGTGCACATGACGAGTACGCGCCAAAAGACGCTTCATAACACCAAGATAACATACAGCATTGACTCTTTGACTAGTTGGTACAAACTCTTTGTGCATTATGCCTTTCGAATCATAAAACAAAACAACATTGTCTTCACTTTTGACTTCTCCAAACGGCTTTGTTTCGGTCTTTTTTCGCTTGGATACTTCCATTCACAGCTTTGACGCTTGGTCTCTAGACCATATCGAAAACACCACGTCTCATTGCCAGTTACATTAGAATACCTAAAGTTTTCGTCCTTTTTTCGGTCTTTAATCAAGTCTGTACAATGTTGAATTCAGTTAGCTTGTGTAGTACAAACCTTGCACAAATCTTTCTCAATCCCAAATGCTGTGTCAAAATGCAATGAATTGAATCATTGGAAATATTTAATGCCATTCTCATCTATCGCAATGAGGATTTCGGCTCGTTTCTGATAAATTCACGCACAAGTTCGATGTTACTTTCCGTAATCACAGATTTTTTGCACCAGGATTTTCGTCGTCATTTATGTCCCTGCTGTCTTCAAATCGTTTATACCACTCATACACACTCGTACGTGTTAAACACGTAACACCAGACACTCGTTATATCAAATTAAATATTTCAGTAAACGATTTACCGAGTTTAAAACAGAACTTGATTTTGCTCTTTGTTCAAAATTCATTTTTCAACCAACGCCAAATACACACTGTTACTTTATGCGCAATTTCTCTGCTTCTAATGATGCAAATGTCATGTTATTTTGACATAACATTGGTGGAAGATCTACCTTACCGACGCATATTTTTTTAAATATATAATGCCATTAAGATTTGCTATTTTAAAAAAGATTAATTTTTTCTGCAACAGACTGTGTATGTATATGCGAAGTGTAACATCATATACGTATATATTTGCAGAAACTTTTGAAACAAATCTCCTGCTCGCCGGCGAGACTTGAATTCACGATCTCAATATTTCTAGACATGTGGGTAAAACTTAATCTTGGCCTTCGATCATGAAGAACAGTGATAAAAATACTAGAGTCAAGTAACAGAAATTAAATGAAAGCCAGAATAGGTTTTAATTGCACATGATTATGCGTTTTTACGATACGAAACTGAATAATTCTAATTTTAACCGTTTTTCTAATATCATATACATATATAATGCAGAAATTTTTGAAAAAATTTCCCACTCTCCATTGAGACTTCAATTCACGATCTGATACTTACTGGGCTTATGCCTTACCCTTCTACCACGGAGAACGGTGATATTGGAATCTATTAACATGCCATAAATTGCATTAAGGACATAGATATGAAATGAAACCCAAGATAAGTTTTAATTGCAGACGATTATGCATTTTTACGATGTGATTCAGTGTCACATCTTAAAAATGCATAATTTCAAGTATTACCGCTTTTTTTACGACGTACATATAGTACGGAAATTTTTGAAAAATTTTCCTATTCTCAGGTGAGGTTCGAACTCACGATCTCATTCCTACCATTCATGTGTCTTACCCTTTGACCACAGGAAGTTCCCTACCTATTTTTCTGAATACAACTAACTCAAGAGAAGAATTAATCATTCTAAACATATCTTTCAGGGTCATCCACTTTTTCCTTCCTTTTTTCCAATTAAAATTCTGTTAATCCATCATTAGACATCCTAGATCTTTTTCAATCATTTAGCTCTTTGCATTGTTATTATTTGAACGTTACTTGTTTTTCGAGCAATTCTTTTATTTCTATATTTTTTCTTTCAGAATTCTCTACTTACTTTAATTACCCCATAGATCTTTCTTAAAATCTTTCATTTGGAAACTTTATTTCACATTTTTTGTGGTCTAAGTTAACAGGTGTACATAACAATGAGTTTTTCTATTACTTGGTTCAATTTTACACAAGAAATTCTCGGTACATTTTTCGCCTTTAAAATTCTTGTTAGCATTTCCGCAACTTTACCTGATTTAATTAGCCTTTTCTACATGAGTCTCTCTTCATCTCGTTGACATGTAAATATTACTCCCACCCCCAACTTTTTCATCGTTAATAATAGTTGCATAAAGCACGAATCTTTTTTCAGATGCGATTTGTATATTCTAGTTACCGAGTTCTTTCTCGGAGTCATGTAATATTTTATAGCTTTTTGGCTTGTACAGATAAAAATTCATTCAAATCGGCTCTGTCAGGAAGGAGTTCCTTTATTAATCCTCTTTGAAATGGCAATGAAATATTTTCTCGACAAAGGTTATGAAAAAAACATCGACTATAAAAATCTTTCGCTTCTATGTAACTAACTTGTGTACTTTGTTCTGTGCCGTTTCGTCTACTGAAATTAATATTACATCAAAAAGAAAAGATAACAGTTTGTTTGTTGGCGTGACTATGTAAATGAAGTTCAGACAAAGTTTAAATAGCAGTCCGGATTCTAAATATTACTCCGCATTAAATCTGAAATTTATTAGACACGTAAAAGCCAGGCAAAACTTGTTTTTAGTTTTTAGATTAAAACTTTTGATAAACGCACGCTTTTATTTTAAATTGTTTCCTATTAAGTATGTGTGTGTGTCTATATGCAATTATTTTGATGATTATATGTATTTGCGTATATATATATATATATATATATATATATATATATATATATATATATATATTCTGCAATATTATTATGATAAGGGGAAGAACGCTGCGCAGGCTTGTGATAAAATTTGTGCTGTGTACGGTGAAGGTACTTTATCGAAATCTGTTGCGCGGAAATGGTTCGCTCGCTTTCGTTCTGGAAATTTCAATGTGAAAGATGAGTCACGCTCCGGTCGTCCAATCACTGAAAAATCTGATGAAATTCTTGAAAAATCCAACAAGATAAGCATATCAGCAGTGTCGATATTGGCATGGAGCTAGGCATTGACCACAAAACTGTTTTGAACCATTTACACAAAGCTGGTTACAAAAAAAAGCTGACGTATGGGTTCCTCATGAGTTGAGCGTGAAAAACATGATGGACCGAATGTGCGCTGCTGAAACGGAATGAAATCGAGCCGTTTCTGCGTTTAATAACCGGAGATGAAAAATGGATTACGTACGATAATCGGAAGCGTAAAAGATCGTGGATAAAGGATAGTGAGCCATCACAAGCGTTCGCTAAGCCAACATTGACGCCAAAAAAAAGTGATGCTGTGTGTATGGTGGGACTGGAGGGGAATCGTCCACTACGAGCTACTTCCAACTGGTCAATTAGAGAGATTACGCCAGGCGATTGAAAGAAAACGGCCCGAATTGATTAATAGGAAAGGTGTTGTCTTCCATCATGACAACGCCCGACCACACACTTTGATGACCCGTCAAAAATTGAGAGAGTTTGTTGGGAAGTTTTGATGCACCCAACTTACAGTCCAGATATAGCACCCTCTGACTATCATCTGTTTCGTATCTCAATGGAATTATGTGAAAACTATTGATTCAGTTTTTCAACCAGAAACCATACCGATGGGATCATATGGCGAAACATTGTCGATAATAATGGAGCATATTCGGTTTAATAATTCGTCCATGCGGGGACCAGTTAATTTTACTGAAAAAACGCCACGAACTTTTTCCCAGACCCAATATATATATATATATATACGCAAATACATATAATCATTTATATATATATATATATACTTATATACGTATATTGTTCTGTTATGTATTTTGCAAGAGATGTGAATATACGAGGAATGTTTCCAAAGTTCTGGGAATTACATATAATTTTTATAATTTTGTTAATTTTCGTCAATATTACAATGTCGTTTTTCAACATAATCTCCATTTAACTGAATACATTTATCCCAACGATAAACTAATTTTTTTAAGCCGTCCTCAAAGAAGTTTTTCGATCCACCTATTTATGGCATGTTTTACGTCAGTTAAAGTTTCAAATCGAACACCCCGTAATGTTTTTTTCAAATCTGGGAACAGATGGTAATCACTGGGCGCAAGATCCGGGGAATAAGGTGGGTGCGGCAGCAATTCCCATCGTAAATCGTTCAAAACATCCTTCGTTTTTTTTGCGGTGTGTGGTCTTGCCTTATTCTGTTGCAATAGCGGACGCTTATGCAACTTTCCGGGCCGTTTTTTGACTAGTGCCTGTCGCAGTGGTCCGGATAATAAATTTGAATAATATTCTGCATTAATTGTAGTACCTCTCGGCAGATAATCCATGAAAATAATCCCTTCGCAATCCCAGAATACAGTAAGCATTACCACCAACATTGAATAGGGACAAACGATCAACTTTCTGATCAATTTAGAAATACTTAAGAAATGACTAGATTTTATTCGAAGAATGAAAAATAACAATCAACATTCATCATGATAATGAATAATATTATTGCCTCCCACTTTCGTCCATTGCAAAAATGTGTTGACGACAAAGCGAGAACGCGTCCGTTCTATACATTTTTGTTCTGGACGAAAGAGGGAGGCATGGTATTATTCATTATTCTTCTGTATCGAAATAATATGATAAACGCTATGAAGGAATCGTTCATTAATAACACAAATCTTCCTGACGATCAGTGAATTCTGTGAAACATATTCATCATGATAACCCGCCAAATCATGGCGTGATCGCAGACATTACTTTCAGCATAAACTAAGAATTGTACAGAAAGTACGAACGCTTTCTGATATAACTAATACTCGTATTAAATAGGATATAAGAAAACTGTTCAACGATATTGCAGCAAATGAGTTGGAAGTCTATTTTCACCGATAATAATACTCTTAAATCAAAAAATAGCCTCTAATACGTATATACTTTAGCATGCACATTTTTTAAAGTGCATATTAGCATTAAATTTTCAATTCTAATAATAAATGTTATCCTAAAAATATAAGTATATTGTATCTTCACAGTTAAATCATGCTAATCTATCATACGAATTCAATATTTTTTCATTTTTAATTATAAGTAGATAAACAAGTTCCCCTAATCTCCGCCACTGTAAATATGGTAAATCTATTACAAAAGTACACTTAAACACGCACATGGTGAAATATTCCAAAGTAAATGCTTTGCACAGAATGTGGAAAACATACAACGGTGAAATTGAGTAATTGACAGAGGTTAAAGGATTTTGGAACGCTACCAAAGAATCCTTTTTGTAACGTCCTATCCCGAAGAGAGCAAACTATAAATATAGAAGAGGCGATAATGGAAAATTGCATCCTTTTTAAAATGGGACAAAGGCCTATTTAATTCTTTTTAGTCAGCATTTTTTTCGTCGGTCTAAGTGTGGAGGAATTTATGACATAATTTTGATGCTCGGACGTGCTTTCGTCCTTAATTTAATATCATCCGAACAAGATGATACATCGATTTTTATTGCTAATAAGCTTACTAAAAGAATGTATTTAATGAAGTGATAATATTGTCGCGTTAATTACCCGTTTAATGAAATTATTTGGTAGTCTAACCATAAAAAATGTATTTGTAATGCAAATCATTTCGTAGAATTAAACGAAGGAAAATTATAGGAGTTTCGGGTAAACATTCCTTTTTGTACGATTCTTTAGCCGTGCGTTATCTTTAAGCTAGCAATAATCATATTAGATCTGTGGTTTAAGAGACTTGGATCTGAAGGCAAATCTATCGTAAATATCTTAAATAATAGAAGAGTGTAGCAGTTCCCATTTTACACATTTAATACAGGGTGGAGCAGAGGAAACGCATGTTTTTCGAACTACTAGTATGCGGCGACGTGAGGGGGTATTGTCCTTGAATGAATGTTTGCAGACTGCCCATACAACGCAGTTTCAGTTGCTATGGAGCGTTGTACTTTAGAAACAATGATTCCGTAGTCACAGTGCAACGTCTTTTCCGTCAAAATTTGAGAGTTGGACGTCGAGGTGCAGTGCCAGCGTTTAGATGTACTGGATCTGTGATGAAAAAGCAACCACCTGGTCTTCCCCGTTCAGTACGAACTCCGGAAAATGTAGAACGAGTGAGAACGGCAGTTGTTGCTAGTCCGAAGCGATCGACTAGACGACGGGCTGTAGCGCTGGGTATGTCACGTCGTTTGCTTCATCGCATCTTACATGATGATCTTAAGTTTCACCCGTACAAGTTAGTGATCGTACAACAGTTTGAAAGTAACAGTGTGGTGCTGCATTTCAAAGATGGGAATTGTTGGACCCTATTTTTTTGAAGAGGAAGGAACTACAGTTACTGTGACATCAGCGCGCTACGTTGAATGCTAAACAACTTTCTTCATCCAGAACTTGAAAGGCGTCAAGTGAATACGAGAGAAATATGGTTTCAGCAGGACGGTGCCACAGCTCACACGGCGAGAGCATCCATGGAAGTGGTTCGACAAATGTTCCAAGGACATGTTATTTCGAGAAATGATGATGTTCACTGGCCCCCTCGCTCACCCGATTTGTCGATATGCGACTTCTTTTTGTGGGGATATTTGAAATCTAGAGTCTACATGAACACGCCTCGCACAATCAATGACCTGAAGAATTCCATTCGTCAAGTAATTGAAGCCGTGCCGAATGAAATGTTGGAGAGAGCTGTCCGTAACTTTCAGGAGAGGATCCAAATTTGTATCCAGCAAGAAGGACGTCATTTCCAAGACATTATTTTTCGAACCTAATTAAAGTATGTATATTTCAAAACTGCATTAAAAAATCTATCACTTAATGCTTGTTTTTATTAATTTTATCGAACCGTTTCCCAGTCATTCAATAGTGAAAAACATGCGTTTCCTCCGCTCCACCCTGTACTTTATAGCAGTGATGGTGAACCTATTGAACCTATGACCTGCTGGTCAGACACTAACCCACGAAGACTTTTTAAATAGTACACGCGTTGATTTTTATAAACTTACTTTTTTTATCATAGAAGAGAGAACAAACGAATATTCAAAAAATAAACTATAAGTATTTTACAACGAATTTATAAACAACTATTTTCGAATGGACGTTGGCAAACTGTTTTTCGATCGTATCACTGCTCCTGTATAAGATTCATGACACTCGGTCGTAAACGTGACGCGCACATTCGTTGCATCGTAGAACGAGTATGTACCAACTCGCAGTATTGTACTAATTGGTAGCCTCGGCGTTCGAATCTAGAAATGTTTAATAATTCAATTTTACTATTATTCTTTTATTATTAAATTTTCTCATCTGCATATGTACGTTACATACATATGTATGTGTATTAAGAACTTAATCATTTAAGGTTTGGCTTTCGACGGTACAGATCGTGTACGGAATTTGTTTCGTGCGGGTTTTTGCCGTAATTTTCCAGTGTGACACTGTTTAATTATCAGATGATGATAACAACTTAGTTATCGAAATACGTATACAGAATACGACAATTATGTGGACGAACGATATACTATAAGTAAAATAATGAACAAAATCTGACCCACTTCTTAGAAAGGTTCGCCATCGCAACTCTATAAGAAGTACAATTTAAATATGCACTAGATGCAATAGACACTTTTATATGTTTTAGTCTTCTTTGATTGCGATCCAATAAATTTAAAGTTTGGATAATTGAATATTCTTCGAAACATTGTAGATTATTTTCATTATATTTCACTTTACTTCATTAATAGTAGGCACATCGTTGTATACCGTGCATTCATTTTACCTCACTACGAAAACTGTACCACATTATATTCGGGTTTAGCTGCCGAATACCGATCAGAATGTAAAGTGGTGGGGCGCGAGTCATTTGAATCACGACGATAATCTCAATGAAGTGTTCATTCGCATTTACACGTTCTATTACAGTTTCACAAAATTTCATTCTGTGGTGTTGATCAGCATGAAAAATTTCCTGATGAGTTTGGTATTTATAGGATATGTATTTATTTTTCTTTAATATCTTATGAACTTTACCCACGCTAATACCTATCTCTTCTGATATTTTAGATATAGAAATATTGGAATTTTCTTCGACCATTGCGCACACCATGCATTTCTTTATCGTTATTTATTCTCCGTATTTTATGACATTTACATCCCAAAATGCAACCTTCTGATTTGAACTTTTTAACTACTAATGATATTGTTGTTAATGCAGGAAAGGGACGATCTACATACTTTTCAGAGAAAAGGCGCTGTATACGCCGTAAAGAATTACCTTTCAAAGCCCATGTTATCATTTGAATTTTTTCTTCCAATGTATACATTATCAAAGTAATATAATTAAAAAAATATTTAAATTTAAAGGTCTTGCCGTAACACACTCTCCCAAATGCAAAACACGAATGACCGTTAATACGATATCGATACGCCTACAGTCAAATTTGTGGTGGGGCTGCAGCTAGTACGATCAGTAGTCAGTTATAGTCGTGATTCAAATGATTCGCGCCCCACCACTTTACATTCTGATCGGTATTCGGCAGCTAGACCCGAATATAATGTGGTATAGTTTTCGTAGCGAGGTAAAATGAATGCACGGTATATTAGACCATAACTTATATTAGGGTAGTGTCAGTTCTTCGTGACATTCGTTTTATTAGCAGTTAAGTATAGTTCCAAGAGTTATTACGCGTTTTGACAAACGATCAGAAAACTATATTATCAAACAATGAGCTTAAATTTAGCTTTTGTATTATATTGAAACAATGACAAATGCTTATCTCATGCTTATGAAAGATTCAAGCAAATTTAATGCGGTACTGACGATGACAACTAAGTTCCATCTTCAACAGAAAATGTATAGTGTTGAGAATATTTTTACATCATCTGCATAGGCAAGAGCCTGATATGATGTCAACAGATGCTTCATGAAAAGAGCGAAGAGCAAAGGCCCGAGGTTAGAACCTTGTGGAATTCCCGATGCAAATACGTTCTCATAAGATAAAGACCCGTTAGAAAAGACATAATTCATTCTATTAGTCAAATGTGATTAATTTATTCAACAAGGTATCATTATTAATATTGTCAAATGTAGTATTGTATTGAACAGATTTCAATAAATAAAGGATAGATTATTATTGATCAGTCTTCCTGTACCACTTCGTGTCAATAAAAGAACATTTTTACATATTTTTTGCCATAATTAATAACCAAAAAAAAATATCAAATGCTAAAGATTCTTTACAGATTTGTGATATGTCGCATCAATTCAAATTACGAATTTAGTAAAGTTATTTTTAGAGAATAAAATTGCTATATGGTATTGAAAGTTAAGGGAAAGTTGTATTAACTTTCTTAGTTTCGTGAAACACTAAAAGTTTAATGAAAACCTCGTTTCCATATGCTGGGGCTTTGTTAATAGACGGGAAGAAACTCGAAGATGGAAATCACTCGAAAGTTATAAACTTTACCAAAGACGGTTTATGTAATATCAGGGAGCATTATGAACAACTTATCGTCACAAGAGTACTTTACTAATACAACTTCATTAGTTGTAGTGATTACTAGCGCAGTTTCCAATATTGTGTAACGGACTGTTTCATGTATGTCCACTTTAGCCATGAGTGTTATGTATACACAAAAAATATTTACCAACGAATTTCGGAAGCCAAATGCACTCTGGTTTTGATGAAATTTAGTGGGATTATGGAGTCAAAAATATTCGTTATATGTTTTTTATAATGGCGGGTTTATACCCTAATAGACTAAAAATCACTCTTGAGATGAGCAGTTTTCTTTTATTTTTCAATAACTTCGGATAGATAAGAATGTTATCTTTTTCGCGAGCCATAACAACTGGCTGATAATTAAGTAGTAACTCACTGACTTATCACTTCAGAGTCTCGGGTTCGAGCCTGATGGCTTGATCTCCGGGACGTTTTTCCTGGTTTCCCTTTTCAGTTTTAGCGAATGCTGACAGTCAAAGATCTTAAGTCCTACCACGTGCGAACGCAATAATAACACATGATCTGCGAAAGCCCTCTATAATTAAGTTGTGAAGACATGGATAATTATTATGACATGGTGGTAAAAAAATTGGGCGCACAAATTTAGGACAGTTCCTGTTGATGTCGAAAGAACTTGGCGAGTGAATTTACGCCATTAGCATCTGCCATTACACAAGTTTTCTACTTTTAGAGACACACGGCTGTTTGTTACCTTAATAACATAAAGTATTTGATATCATTGTAGAGCAATTATGAGTGTAAAATAGGTAGCTCTTCATGATACATACTGTACCCAGATAGGAGTTTGTGGGCTCATTCGTTCATGGTGTGAGTACATTGATTGCTTGATTTTACGAAACCATTTCCTTATTTTTCCTCCAACTTCTTTCTAACTCTTCTTCTGTGCATCTTTGGAGTATTTGAAGCAGAAGTATAAGATAGACCTGTAATACGTACATATTGTTGAATGTATGGATATTGTTATTTTACGTGAGTCTTGTCTTTATTTTATATATAACCTTTATCTAATATTGATTTTCGTTGTGCAAAAACTAATTATTAAAGTAGATTGGAAATAGTATATCAAAAGGGATATCTTGGCTATTCTAGATAGATAGGTATATATAGATTAGGATGCGGATTATCTTAATATTACTAGGGGAACTAAACAAAAAAATAGCTAACCGTGACAGAAGCAACTAATTGAGCATTTCTTAGTAAGGTTCAATAGTCGTTTTGTAATTTTAACGTTCAATAGTGACATTTTTCTATTTATGTGTCAAATTTGGCTTCATTTTGTTTATTATTTCGTGCTTGGCAAAGTGTTCGCTTCGAAAAAATGAGTTTTGTGAAAGTAGGACATCTCAGTGCCATAAATTTTTTGGCACGTGAAGAAAATTCTCTTAAAACTCTTTGTGAATGCATAATTGCAGTGTAACATATGAGGCCGAGGCTCCATCATATTTTAAAATGAAATATTGGTCAAAACAGTTTCGGCGGAGTCCTGAATTAATTGAAGATAATCCAAGAAGCGGAGTGCCTTCAGATGCAATCTGTCTCAAAGATCGTTGGAAGCTTCTACCATTGCTAAAGCACTAAATATATCTGAACTAAGTGTATTAATATTTCTGCACGATAAACTCGGCATGACTAAAATTTCGGTGGAATAGGTTCCAGATTGTTGACTTTCGAAAAAACTTCTTAGACAACGAATTTCTCTAAATCATTTTTGGACTGTCTTTTTCTCTAAGATAGTGACAGATAATTAGACTTGGGCACCTTGCCGGGGTCCAGAAACAAAATTAGAAGCTCCAACCCCAAAATAGAGCCGCACACAATCTTTATTTGGAAAGATCATAGTTATAAACTTTAGAGACCAAGTAGAAGATATTCTTGTTGAAAAGTTGCCAAAGGGAACTATAATAACAGCAGTTATCCTTGGTAGTATATTAAGAAAATTTCGCCAAGACTTGCGTCTCCATCTCCATGACAATGTGCGAGTTCGCAAGGCAGTCAAAGTCCAACGACTATTTTTATTTAAAAATTCGAAAAAAGCACCTCAGAGAACGTCATTTTGCAGACAACATACAATTGAATGAAGAGATTGAAACTTGTTTTGAAGACCAACAGAATTTGTTTTTTAGAGTAAAGTCGTTGCAAAACAGGTGGCACAAATGTGTTGAAATTAGGATAAATTGAAAAGCAAAATCCAAAAAAAATCGTAGGTATTCTGTTTTATTGTTAGGTAAAAAACTTTTCTAGATCTCCTCGTATATATGTCGCGAATTTAAAGAAGTTATCTTGGGTGTAAACATTAATTTAAAATAATACTAAAAATAGATCAAGCTATTATTTTATAAATAGCTTTACAGAAAATGGTACGTAGTGAAAAATTCTGAGCTATATAAGATAAACTTAAAAGGGAGCTTTCTGGGTAACATAATAGTTATTAATACCTAAGACAGCTTAAAAATAGTTTAAACAGCTCTAAAGTAGTATAACGCTATTACAAATGTAAATGCAGACTAAAGATCTTTGGTTGTCGACATTTACCGTAAACCAGTTCCAATGTAATCCAGTTCTTAATTAACTACTGAGCTGTAGGTCGATTTAAAAGAAAAATTCTGGATCAAAATTTAACCAGAAGTTTCAATTCGTATTTTCTAAATTGATTCAAATTATTAGGTCATGTAATATGCAACGACATAAATGGTAATCCCTTGATGACATACCAGATCAGTATGGAGGATGCGACAGGATTTCGTAGCCTATTTTGATGAGGTAAAACTGTAAACGATGTTCGGATCTCACTTCTATTAGAAAAGGTCTTATTTCGTATGTGGTGTCGCAAATTACGGAATAAATGGTAATCCGTTGATGATAAATCAGGTGAGCATGGATGGTGCCGGAGTCTAATTTGTTAAGACTTTTAAGAACGTTTGGATCTCAATTCTATTACGAAGGGTCTTATTTCGTATATGGTGTTCTGAACTGTGAAATAAATCCGTAATCCGTTAATGATAGATCAGGTGCGTATGGAGGATACGGCAGTCTAATTCACTAAGACTTTGCACAGTTATTTGCGCCACATGGTGCCTTGCATTTTCCCGGAGGAAGATGGTTCCATGTCTGTTGATTAATGGAGGATCCATTTAGACAAGTTTTTTCAATTTCCTCAATGTCACGACAATATGGCTCGGTAGTTATTATTTATCCAGACCTTAAAAATGAATAAGAGACGATATCCCTTACATTCCACTATAGTATCGCTATGATCTTTTGGATATATAGAGATGGCTTCAGTGTATGGCCTTAGATAAAGTGAATCGTGAATTTTAATTTACAGCTCGCCGCATTTTCTAATCGTTAAATTCATATGGAACACATGTGTTGATCTTTTGAACCTTTTCCATGTTCTTAAGCGGTTAAGGTTTTGTAAGATATTCCTAGTCTTTCTGCAAGGGATGATAATGTTCAGGACGGATCAGCCTTTACTAGTGTGCCAAGAATGTCATTATCAACAAGGGGTGTGGCTTCCTACGATCTCCGTACGGTTCATCCGTTGACGATACTATCTCCAAACACAATGTTGATATTGCGAATAGTATATGTCGCAATATTATCCAATTCGGATTCGTATAGAAACATAATCCTTAATTCATTGATCGATATGGTTATTTAGAATATTTAGAAAATTACATTTATGCAAAAATTTAGAAAAATAACGATAACTTATAAAGAACTATTGAAAAAGTTCCAATACGTGGACAAAACTTGACCAATCGATTAGCGAATGATGAGAAATCCATTTCAAATTTCATGTTTGATATTAAACAAATCGCATGACTAAATATATTTGTAATGTTTAGTACATTATTTACGAATTACAACAAACAATTCACAATCTTCAGACCGTCTGTAATTGTCCTATGAATGAGCTTAATTACGATACACCAGATGCGACGACAAAAATTTCCTATCGACAATCTCAAATGTACGCGAAACATATAACGTTACCAAAACTAGTCTTACTGGTTTCTTTTGTTTTTTCAACGGTTAAGTTAGAACAAGTTTGTCCCAGTTTCTCAGATAATACTGATAGATATCTCTATCGTGGTGAAACTTCGACTTTATTGAAAATTGTTGCTGTCTTAATGCTCGTTTTTCATAGCGACGGTCGTATCTGAAAAATTAATGCGTGAAATTTTAAAAATATGGGTATGGAATATTACAGGTTGTTCTTTTTCTTCGTTGTTTTCAAAGCACGTTCGAGAACACGTGAAGTGATTTATAAAATGCGGACTTTGATTTAGTGGTCGGTATATTGTTTCGTAGTTACGCTTCTTGCCTGATGTATTATAATGTCTTGTGGCGTAAAATACACGGAAGAGTAAATCACATGACCTAAATATGTTTTAAGGTAATAACGAGCAGTGATTAAATTTCATAACAAGTTGGTTTATGCGTTTTAGTGACAGTTAATTACACAATCGATTGTATCTAATCATTTGAGGGTTTAGAACTCCATTCCACATTTACACGTAATTGTTATTCTAGGTTATAAAATAGGAGTTTACTATCTACCTTGGATTTCTGAAATTTACGTCCATTTAGCTTAACTTAACTATAAAAGATACAATGTAAAACACTGAACGAAATGTCTTCTGTATTAATATTTTGTAATAATTGGAGTAACCTATGTTTTATAGTGACACACATATTTTTTTTTCCATATGTAAAATGTACTTTCATTTGAATCAAATCTACAAACGAAAGAAGAACGGCGGAAGAATGCGATCACCTATATTACCAGCGACCATTAATATCTTCATGGAAGCCTTCGAAGAATAAGCAATACTACAAAGGATACTTTGGCCGCGGGTTCTTCATAGATCCAATGACTTTAGGCAGGCACTGTTCAGTATACCACTTAGCTGTGACTGTCTTCTGTGTGTCCAAAACGACGCGTTCCACAATTCCACTCGATTTGAAAAATACAGCTATCATTTTCTTCTTTATAGATCGGGGTTTTCTGACAACTGCGGGTGTATCCTCATCATCAAAGACCCAAACTTTCGATGCGGCACTCAGAGAGAACAAAGTTTCTTCACGTGCAAATGATCATGCAGAATCGAACGAATAGCTGATGCATTTAGGCCTGAAGTACCCTCTATCTCTTGGTAGGTCGCGCGCCTGTCCTCGCCAAGCATTTTCCTCACAGTAGTAACGTTCTTCTCCGTAACTGACGTTCGTGGCCTGCCCGGCTTCTCAGCATGCTCCACAGTTAAATTTCCCCTTTGGAATTCGCTATAAGACGCAAAACTGCCCTTGTCTCATTTCGTGACCACGATACCATCGCAAGCGCTTTACACTCTCACTGCCAATGAATAACTGAGCCCATCGTCATGGCGCGGCGGCTACTACGCACGTATGAACATGTCTCAACATGCAGCAACAAACAGCTTCCTACGATTCATTGTTGCGTCATATTGCAAAACATTCCTAGCACCATTTGTATGAATTATCTACGAAAATACCATATGCTCGTTCTACAATTCAGAAGACATGTCTATAAATAACCATATTAAATGAAAACTTGGAAAATATTATTAAATTAAATTGTTAAAACTTAGTATATAATCGCTTTTCAATGAAACTCGAGAAGCAGGCGTAGAAAAGGAAAGCTCAGAGTAAGATAGTTACAGGGAGTAGAAGATGATTTAAGACATGTAAAGATTAGAGTATCAAGAGAAAAACCATCAGTAGGATGCTATGGAGGAATATAAGTAGTGAAATATGAAATATGAAAATGACAAACGATCGACCCTAACATAAGTTATAGAAAGCTTCAGTGAAGTGGGAGGAGCACCACTATTTGTTTATCCATTATACATGTATACATACACGCACAAGCACACACACGTATAATATATAATAGTCGTATAATAATAGATATTCTTTGATATTTATATTTATACTTTTTCTTATCGTTACTCCAAGCGTGGTCCCAGAAGCACCCGATCCAACAAAGAAAACACAAAAATTTTGGAAAGAAATATATTTATTTTTCAACATAATCTCATTTTAGCTCTATACACTTTTCCCAGCGATGTTCAATATGTTCGATACCCTTTTTATAATAAAAACTGTCTTGCTCCTCAAAATAGCCATTAACTGCTGACATCACTTCTTCATAGTTGGAAAATCTTTGACCACTGAGCCTTTTTTTCAAGTTTGGGAGCTAAAGGGGGCTAAATCTGGCGAATAAGATGCATGAGGTAGCAATTCAAATTTTAATTCATTAATTTTGGCCATTGCAAAAACGGATTTGTGAGCTGGTGCATTGTTTTGATAAAACAATATTTTCTTCTTAGCCAAATGCGGCCGTTTTTGCTTGATTTCTTCGCTCAAACGTTGCAATAAGTTCGCATAATACTCACCGTTGATAGTTTTTCTCTTTTTCAAGATAATCAATGAAAATTATTCCACACGCATCCCAAAAAACCGATGCCATAACCTTGCCTACAGATGAAACGGTCTTCGCCTTCTTTGGAGCCGGTTCTCCCTTTTAAGTCCATTATTTTTATTGTGCTTTTGTCTCGGGTGTGAAGTGATGGATCCATGTTTCATCTATGGTTATGAAACGACGCAAAAATTCTGCTTTGTTGCTGTGAAACTTCGCTAAACACTCAAATGAAACATCGTCACGACACTGTTTTTACTCGAGTGTGAGCAAACGCGGCACCCATCTTACACACAGCTATCTCATGTCCAAATTTTCAGATAATATGTGATGTACCGCACTTTTTGAAATGCCTACTATGACTGCTAGCTCGCGCACTTTCAGTCGACGATCATCCAGTACGGCTTTGTGGATTTTCTTCACCATTTCTGGAGTCGTCACCTCAACATCTGAAACATCTTCTCGATGTGCTGCGTTTGCTCACACTCGAGCAAAAACAGTACTCTAGTGTGAGCAAACGCGGCACCCATTTTGCATACAGCTTTCTCATGTCCAAATTTTCAGATTATATGCGATGTACCGCACTTTTTGAAATGCCTACTATGTCTGCTAGCTCGCGCACTTTCAGCTGACGATCATCCAGTACCACTTTGTGTATTTTCTTCACCATTTCTGCAGTCGTCACCTCATTTGGTCGACCACTGCGATGCTCGTCTTGGTAGCTTGTACGGCCTCGTTTAAATTCTGCTACCCAATATTTCACTGTTGTAAACGAAGGAGCAGATTCAGCCAGAGTAGAATCCAGTTCAGCTTTTATATCGGTTGCGCTGAGGCCTTTCAAATAAAAGTATTGTATCACGTAACGATTACCAATTTTCTCCATTTTACAAATTCACTGAAAACATTCACTGTTGATGGCTACCAAACAACTACTAAACAACGTCTTCAAACATGAAACATATGCATTATAGATTGTGTACTTTCCACCCTCGTATATACAGTGCATTTTTGACTTTTGTGTTATATCACTTTATTAACCTTAAATGCTAGTTTTTAAATAGCACTCATATTTTTATATTCGTCCGAACTGTGTTAACGTCTTCAATTACGAAAATGTACAGAAAAACAAAAAAAATATATAAAAAATTGTTACCTCATTGAATTACTTTATATATACTAAAAGTAGCACAAAATTACTACAAAGAGCTTTGCGAAATCGAACAACAAAATTACTCTTTAATCAATCTTGAGATAAAGTGTGTACAAGCACAGCAAGAAATGTAATAATCCGTTCGGCGGGATACAACATAATCGGAATCTATTCGACCATGAATCTTTGAATTGGGTTCCTGAAATTCTATGGTTTTACCAGGGAACAAGGACGATCTTAGACCGACGGCTTCTGCGAACTAGTTTACGTCGTCCACTATTAACTGGGATATACAATCGCACGGACAATAAGGCACGTTTGTCCGGTCAGGGACTAAGTCGAGTAGCTGGAAACTCGGACAAACTAAGCGACAGGACAAGTAAAGGATAATTATTAAGTATTCTGTCTTTGAATGGATGTATTCGAACAATAAAGCTAAGTAGCATATGATCTAAATACTGGTCTTTACGAGATTAATAAATCTTAAAAAAATGACCTGATTTACAAGGTTACTATATACAAAAGGAATTTCTTTTAATTAGTGGTAGACGTATTAGAAATATAACGATGCTGTGCAAGAGTTTTATAAAACCATTAAAGAAAAATGTTGAGAAAAATGTACATGTTCAGGACTATGAATAGTGAAACTAATCCCACTAATGATTACATGCTTTTATCAAATATCGGCACTCGTCAATTTCCAACTCATTTTTCTATTACCCACATAAATATTTGATAATTACTTATGCTAACTTTTATCGAAAGAAATATTAAGATATCGATCTCATAATTTGGGCTGGAGTAAACACGAGATTGAAATCAATGGATTGACACGCAACCTGTTATGTATAGAAGTACTATTCCGGTTCTATATCAAATATTTATTTATAGAATATGCAAATATACTTATTATATACGAGAATGAATCAAATGAGTTTAGGCATTTCGTTTTTTACTGTTTCTATTCCCTTTCTGCTTCAAAGTATTTAGACCAATGATGTTGAAGAGATATTATACCATTTTTATAATGATATTTCTCAAGATACTCAAAATATTGTTTCGATGCTGCAATAAATCCTAATGGAACCGAAACTTCTTTCCATCGAGGAAAAGTTTGTGAAGTAACTGAAAGTTACTTGGGACTAGAATTGGTGAATAGGGTGAGTGAAGCAGAGTCTAAAATACCACTTGCTTGAATTTTTCGCGAACAACTTGACTGGTATGAGAAGGGGCGTCACTACGATTAAAGAGAATTTTTTTAGAAACCATTTCAAGTCGTTTTTTAGAAATTGTGTGGATTTGTTTAATAGAGTGGCATAATACGGTTTGGCCCTTTGTAAGATAGTCTATGGAAATTATCACCTTTTAATTTCAATCGTAGCCATTACTAAAGATGTCAATATTTGTCTGCGCGTCATAATGCGGATTTAGAAAGCTCCGTAAACGTTCGAGATTCTCAGTTATGATTTGCTCGCCGACTGGAATGAACGTATCGGCCACGGATATATGTACTAGTGTACGTTGCGCAAACGCAAACATTACATCAGTAGATGTATAATGGTTGTTTCATACATTTAAGACTTTGCCTCAGAGCGTATTTGGTTAGCTGAAACAACTGTGGAACTTATGCATTAAATATTTAAGAGATCCTATTCACCTTGTGACTTCATGGCAGATGCTCAAAAAAAGATAGGTGTTTCACCACGTTTTATAAATTACTACTTATTATTTATTTTATTTTATATATCTACATATATCAAACGTACTCTTACGGTGCGCAACTCAATTTCCGATGGAAACGTCTAGACCTTCTTTGAGTGAGAACTACCACAATGCGTCCCTTGTTTAAAATGTCGTTTGCATTCAGGGACATAGTTGTGAAGTCAGGTATCTTTGACCGTAACAAATCTTCACATCACCTCCAGTTTCCAAAAAGCTTCCAAAGTCTAGAAATTACGTTTAACCCACTCTAAACACTTCAACAACACTTTATTGGGTTCTTACACTTTTTAATTAACCTATGGTCCTTCAAGTCTATCTCTGACGGTTCATAATACTTTTCCCTTGCCCTTTATGGACGACACCGAAAATTGCAAGTTTTTTACTATAAATTGCAGATGTAAATTTGTGGATACTAGCGGAAATGTTAGTCCAGGTCGAGTGATCTCCCGTTTTGAAGATTTGAACTGGCCGTCCAGATCGCCAGATCTAACAGCACCAGACTTATTCCTTTGGGGCTTTTTAAAATCTCGCGCTTATCGCAACACACTACCTTGCAAGTCTTGAAAGCTAACATTGAAGAAGAAATCGCCAATTTGGTGCCAGATGCTTTGCGAGCAACAATTCAAAATGCCGTAAAACGAGCGCAATTATGCATCCACACGGGAGGTGGCCATTCGAGCGACATAATTTTTTCCAATTAATATCATCAATTTTGCACTTTCAAATAAACTTTTTATGAAAACAGCTCTTTTTTTTCATTTATAACAAAATGGCAGCCACTTCAAATTATGACATTACTTTTGCGCCACCCGTTAAAATATGTTTCTTTCGTTTATAGTTGTACTTCAATATTATTAACTTTAAAAAAATATCGTCCGTACGAGAGGTGATCATGCGACTACTAAAATGACAATAATATAATTTGATGAAACATTTAGAAATTCATTTCTTTTTCATTATTACCACTCGCGTTTCTACAACCCTTTTACAAATGGATTTTTTATTTAAATGCAATTAAAACGTTAATAAAAATTTTGAATTGTAGGCATATTTTGTCCGTTAAAATATCGTCAATTCAAATATTGCATGTTTCCATATTACATTTGCATGTAAATAGACTTCTTGCTGACAATGCTAATTCCGTTTCACTGGAAATGTTAAAATCATTATTGACGTATGTACGTTCGAAATTACGACAAGGATAATTGCATCTGTCCAATGTAGTTACAAATTTATTTTCAAATTGTTATTAAAATGCGCACTTCTATTGCTATTAATGTATGTATAACTCATCTAAAATTCAAGGAAAAAGCCACTCAGGTTGTCCGTAGTTATTTATAATCGTAATAGCGATCGAAGGGATTATTGAAGAGTATGTAAACAGAGCCACGATATTCTTTGATCATCGTACTATACAGAATTTGCTACCTTTTTTGTTGCTTGTTACGGATAATCAAGCTCTTTGAATACATTTCTTCGTCAAAGTAGTTCGCGTTATTTTTTTACGAATTAAGCTTTTAAATAGATTTCGTTCTACGAGGGAGGTTCGAAATGTTTTCAGCCTAGTAAGGAACGCAAGATTTTTGTATTTTTCTTTTATTTTACAACAATGTTACTTTAAAATGCAATACATTAAAATGACTTTCCAAATTTGTAGCACCCTCGGCGCAATATAATTTGTACAACTCTGTAAAATAAGATGTTGTCTCATGTAAATTTCATTATTTGAAGTAAGTCTTTCTTATCATGGCTTTCCTTGAAAATTGAACTATTTTTTCTATCTTTGGCGCACTCTCACTTTCTCCACCCACTATTTGCGTTGTTGCTTTATCTCTGATACATAATGGTGAATTCATGTTTCATCAGCTTGCAATGCAATACATTTAGAACGACTTTCTAACTTTTTAGAATTCTCAACACAGTATGATTTGCCTAACTCTAAAATGAGCAGTTGTTTCGATTTTGACTTCATAACTTGAAGTGAATCTTCAGTCCCATGACTTTCTTGTAGATAGAACTATTTTGTGCTTTTCCTGGTACACTTTCACCTGCTTCCGCCCACTGTATGTTCTGCTGCCTCGTTCCTGGTATATAATCGTGAATTCATTTTTAATCACCTTGCATTGCAATAACTTTAGAACGGCCTTCCAATTTTTTAACACCCACAGCATAATTGCTAATGATATGTTCAACCCTGTAAGCTCTGCTTGTTCGTTCCTGATGTATAATGGTAAATTCAGGTTACCTTACAATGCAATACCTTTAGAACGAGCTTGCAATTTTTTAACACCCACAGCGCAATATGATTTGTCCAACTCTGTAAAATAAACGCTTGTCTCATCTTTGACTTCATTATTTGAAATAAAACTCATTCCCATGATTTTTCATCATTGGTAAGTAATGGGATTTAATTTTGTCAGTGTGGCTGGAAGTATAATATTAAAAAAAATACTTCTCGCGATTAAACACTGTGGCGCCCCTTAAGAACTTTTGTACAGGAAGCCCTCTTACCTCTTACTCTCCGAATTCACTGCCTAGTTCCTCTCTAGGAGCAGCAAAGGATCGTAAGTTTTTTTTATTAAGGTATGCAATACAAGCTTGTGGTGCTACGACCTACGTTAGGCTCTAGTGTTTCGTTTCCGTCTTGTATGATATTTTTTATGCTTTAAAATGTCTTTGATTCGTTTTTTTCTTTCCTATATTTTTTCTTAGATTATTGGTGTTTATTACTATTATTACACATCACTGAAGGTTGATATATTTATAACCCCTTACACATTAATTTTCGTATTCTGTATACGTATTTCGACAACTAAGTTCTCATCATCAACAATAATTAAACAGTGTCGCGCCTGGAATACTACGTAAAAATACCCGTACGAAAACAAATTCCGCAGAGGATCAGTACCGTTGAAAGCCAAAACGCACACTGTACACACAGTGTATACAATCTGAAATTACAGTGCATTTATATTTTTTTTATAATTAAAATCTTTCTACTAATTTAATAGTACATTAAAGAGAAATATACAAGTACGCTTAAACGAAATTATATAATTTACGCAATATATATATATATATATATATATATATATATATATATATATTAATTAAGACCATTATTCTAAGAATTAGTATCCTTATTTACGAGGATAATTCGACAAGTAGTGAGAATGACACATAGGCGGCGCTCTAATTGGTAAAACAAATGCACTGAAATTTAGGTTGGCTATCTATATGTTTGCATTCCGATATTTAGATAAATCGGTTGAATAGTTTATTTTTGACAGCTGATTGAATAAGAGGCAACACGTTGTTTTGTTAAAATGGAAAAAGCAGAGTATCGTGCGGTGATTAAATACTTCGTAATTATGGGTATGAAAGCTACCGAAATAAAAGATGAGTTACCTGGAAACATTAGATGAATCTGCTCCATCATCCGCCACAATAAGTAGATGGGTAAATGAATTTAAACGTGGTAGAACAAGCTGTGTCGATGAAGCGCGCTCTGGAGCACCCAAAATCGTGACTTCTAAGGAAATGATTATAAAAATCCATAATATTTTGGCGCAAGATCGACGACTCAAAGTGAAAGAGATAGCAGACATCGTAAACATTTCAACGCGTACACCACATTTTAACGAAAGAATTGGGCCTTTCCAAGCTTTCGGCAAGATGGGTGTCGCGATTGCTTGCTGATTAAAGTTCACTAGTTTGTGCATTTACAATGAGTGTTTGGACCTTTATAAGCGGAATCCGGTTGATTTTTGTAGGCGATTTGTTACTTGCGATGAAACTTGGATACATTACAGTACACCAGAAACTAAACAACAATGGTTAGAACGTGGTTCTGCATCTCCAAAGAAAGCGCAAACCACTTTATCGGCAAACAAGGTGATGGCATCAATTTTGGGATTCAAAGGGCATTTTGCTCATTGATTACCTTCAGAAAGGTGCCACAATAAACGGACAATATTATGCAGAACTTCTCCAAAAATTAAATGTTGAGATTCGTGCTAAACGGCTAGGAATGGCAAAGAAAAAGATTCTGTGTCACCAAGATAACGCTCCCTCGCATACCAGCACAGTTGCGATGTCCAAAATCCACAAGTTGCATTTCCAATTAGTACCGCATGCGCCTTATTCGCCAGATCTAGCACCTTCCGATTTCCACCTTTTTCCAAAATTGAAAACGGCACTAACTGGAAAGAAATTTTCGCTTATCATCTTCGTAAATGAGTATTTTGCAAGCCTTCCGGAATCGCATTTTAGAGATGGCATAAGGGCATTGGAGCACCTTTGGAATAAATGTATTGCTCTTTTAGGAGAATATATTGAAAAATAAAAATTATTTTGTATTTAAAAAATTCATTTTTCTTTTCCATTCTCACTAGTTGTCAAACTACCCTCGTACATTTGAAAAAAAAACAAACTAAACGGCATCATTACTTAGAAAAATTAAAATAAAATATATACAGAAATAATTATTCTATTTAAAAAATTACTCTGTACCATTACAACAGTGTGTAGAGTTCGGAAACGTACTGGTTTTAGCTGACGAGGTACGCGAAAGAAACCGTCGATTTCTGAAAAAAATAGGAAGTTGCGACGGCAGGGATACAACATTATTCTCAGATGAGAGTAAAGTCACTATTTTTCGATACGATTGTCGAGTATGGAAAATCAAATAATGCATTTGGTACGAACAATTTACACGCCACGGTAAATCATAGAGGAGGTACGGTCATAGAATAGAGTTGTATAGTGTCATCAGGTGTATGCTCTAAATCATATGTTGGCAACAACCTGCCCGGATTCGGCCCGCTGTAAGATTTGATCCGGTCCGCAAGACATTCGTCGTATCATTTCATGTCTGATATCTATCGCTGAAAATTATGAACCCTACTTTAAAATGCACTACTTTTAAATGCGTCCCGCGAACGTATTTGCACATTAAAGTTTGGCCCACAACATGTCAAAGATTGCCCATACCTGCTCTAAATGTAGAACATACTGTGTAGCATTGGTGAAAATAATTTCAAGGTGATTCTATCAGTCACTTTTTAAATTGAGTTCTCTATTTTTTGTTGTATACGGTATTTGAGACCACTTTTATGAGAGGAGAAAAGGGAAGAAGAAATTAAATAACTGCTGTATTTTAATAATAGTTAATAAGCGAAGCTCATTTATACAATTATGTCGTAAAGAAGTTAAATTAAAGCGAGCAGCGTATATGTTTGCACATACAACTTATACATAAAAGTCTCTCTTAACCTTCGTCTTAATATATTATTTTACGCATCGTTCATTTTAACTTCCTTAATCTACTTTTCGTATCTCCAACACGAAGCAAGTGAATACACAAAATGATTTCACGAAAAAAAATTTTATTATCTTTAAAATGAACACTCAATATAATTAATATAAAATTAGATATTTGTAATGTGGTCAGGTGTAGGTAACCTCGTTGTAATCCATGGTATAATGGGTAAAATGGTATATGAGGATAGTTTGACAAGCAGTGCGAATGACACCTAGGTGGCGCTCTAATTGGTAAAACAAATGCACTGTAATTTAGGTTGCCTATTTATATGTTTACATTCCGATATTTAGATAAATCGGTTGATTAGTTTATTTTCGACAACTGATTGAAAAAGAAGCAACAGATCGTTTTGTTAAAATGGAAAAAGCAAAGTATCGTGCGGGGATTAAATACTTCGTAATTAAGGGTATAAAAGCTACCGAAATAAAAGATGAGTTACGGGAAGTATTAGGTGAATCTGCTCCATCATCCGCTACAATAAGTAGATGGGTAAATGAATTTAAACGTGGTAGAACAAGCTGTGTTGATGAAGCGCGCTCTGGAGCACCCAAAATCGTGACTTCTAAGGAAATGATTATAAAAATACATAATATTATTACACAAGATTGACGATTTAAAGTGAGAGAGATAACAGACATGGTAAACATTTCAACAGAACGCGTACACCACATTTTAACGAAAGACTTGGGCCTTTCCAAGCTTTCGGCAAGGTAGGTGCCGCGATTGCTTACGACTGATCAAAAGTTCACTCGTTTGCGCATTTCCAATGAGTGTTTGGACCTTTATAAGCGGAATCCGGTTGATTTTTGTAGGCGATTTGTTACTTGCGATGAAACTTGGATACACTACAGTACACCCGAAACTAAACAATGGTTAGAACGTAGTTCTGCACCTCCAAAGAAAGCGAAAACCATTTTATCGGCAAAGAAGGTGATGGCATCAATTTTTTTGGGATTCAAAGAGCAATTTGATAAATGATTACCTTCAGAATGGTGCCACAATAAACGGACACTATTATGCAGAACTTCTACAAAAATTAAATGTTGATATTCGTGGTAAACGGCTAGGAATGGCAAAGAAAAAGATTCTGTTTCACCAAGACAACGCTCGCTCGCATACCAGCACAGTTGCGGTGTCCAAAATCCACCAGTTGCATTTCCAATTAGTACCGCATGCGCCTTATTCGCCGGATCTAGCACCTTCCGATTTCCACCTTTTTCCAAAATTGAAAACGGCACTAACTGGAAAGAAATTTTCGCTTATCATCTTCGTAAATGAGTATTTTGCAAGCCTTCCGGAATCGCATTTTAGAGATGGCATAAGGGCATTGGAGCACCTTTGGAATAAATGTATTGCTCTTTTAGGAGAATATATTGAAAATAAAAATTATTTTGTACTTAAAAAATTCGTTTTTCTTTTCCATTCTCACTACTTATCAAACTACCCTCGTACTTGGACATTTTATAAAATAATTCGAACTAAAGCGTATAAAAATTAAATCTTGTGGTTGATTGGCGTTTTCAACAAGATAACGATTCCAAATACACTATGTGTATATTGTATGACAATGGATTATATTGTTCCGACTCTTCCACAATCTCCCGATTCGAACCCTATCGAGCAGCTATCGGTTGAACTGGAAAATAGGATTCCAATTCATCACATATCAATTAAGGAGGAATTGAAGCGCATTCTTTTATAAGAATGAAACAAAATCATTGCTGATTGTACAACGAAATTCGTCCATTCCGCGCCAAATAGATTGTGAGTAGTTTTGAGGTGAAAGAGGAAGGACAACAAGATATTAAATTTACATTTAATTAAGTATTTTTTTAGTTAATATGCCAATACTTCTGTGTATGAACATGATGTATTTATTTGATTGGTGTACTAGTTATAACATTCAATGAATATGTTAAATGTAAAGGGTGTTTCAAATTGCGCGGTTTTGTTTAAGAATAAATAAAATATAGATGGCGCACTGAATTTGTCTGGGCATGTGGGCATTTAAAAAGTGTGATGTATGATATTTATAAAAATGGCTTCGGATATTATACAACAACGCGTTCAAATTGTCGAATTATTTTATAAAGATCAGCGTTCTGTGAAAAGAGTTTTTAGAAAATTAAGTGAATTTTATGGTTTACATAATCGTCCGTTTGAAAGCACTGATTGACGAAATATTAAAAAATTTCAAGAGACCGGTTCCGTGGAAGATCAAAAAAATGAAAAATACAGTCGTAGTAATCGTTCACAAGAAAATATTGGTTTGGTTCGTGAAAGTGTTGCTGAAGATCCTGAAATGTCCATTAGATGACGTTCACAACAACTTGGACTTAGTGAATCAACAACATGGCGTATTTTACACAAGGATTTAGCTCTGAAGGCATATAAGGTTCAAATAACACAAGAACTGAAGTCATTAGATCATTTAAAACTTCGTTCATTTGTCAATTTCATCAATGAACAACTAGCTGATTTTCTCAAAAAATAATGTTTTTCGATGAGGCACATTTTGAACTTGGTGGCTATGTTAATAAACAAAATTGCCGTATCAGGGGTGAGGAAAATCCACGAATTATTCACGAGAAACCTATGCATCCCGAACGAGTTACTGTTTGGTGTACATTATGGTCAGGTGGTGTAATTGGACCTTACTTCTTTGAAAATGTTGCTGGTGAAGCTGTAACTGTCAATGGTGATCGATATCGTTGGATGACAACCGAATTTTTGTGGTTTGAATTAATGAATATTGATCTAGGGGATTGGTGGTTTCAACAGGATGGCGCTACACCTCACTTTGCACACGAATCAATTGATTTATTTAGAGAAAAATTTCCTGGACGTGTAATCTCAAGAAACGGTGATGTTAATTAGCCACCAAGATCATGTGATTTGACACCGTTAGACTATTTTCTTTGAGGTTATATAAAAAGTCAGGTTTATAAAAACAATCCACAATCAATTCCTGCTTTGAGAGATGAAATTATTCGTGTTGTTGGTGAGATAGGGCCTCCATTGTGTCAAAATGTCATTGAAAATTTTAACAAAAGAGTGGACGTCTGTGGAGCTGCAAGAGGAGGCCATTTGGCAGATATTATTTTTCGCATATAAAAGTCAAAACTGATACTTCAATTACTAATAAAAAGTTTTTGAAAGTGAATGCAATGTGTTTTATTTATTCTTTAAAAAAAACCCGAAATTTGAAACACCCTTTACATCGTACTGTGTAGTATTATTAAAAATAATTTCAAAGTTATTCGTTTGTTTTTATTTAATTTATATGAATTTACATTTGTAGTGCTGCTGTGCTGGGTAATACTGCTGTTCCAATGCTTATATGGAGCACTGCGACTCCGCAAGCTCCTATTTAAAAAATAATTATTTTAAATTCAAATCGAATATTACATTTCAGGTCCAGCAGTATGCGTATTGGAACAGAATCCATCCATACATGAATCCCCTAAAATTTTATACAATCAGTTTTTATTTACGCATTTTCCGCGCACACTTTTAGTCTAAAGGAAACCCAATTTTATTCTCAACAGACCGCTCGCCCTATATCTAAAGTCTCCAATCTCCAATCTTCTACAGTCAGAATATATTATATGTAAAAAATACAAGCAAAACATGTTTTTTTCTTTATTGAGCCTTTTAAGCTAAACATGTCTATATATTCGTACACGTTCGCTTCCTTTTTCTTTGATATTTTTATGAATCCTTTCAATTTTTATGCTTACATTATATTGGTAATGCTATATCGATTCAATATGGTAGGTAGAACCGGTATTCTAAACGTGACATTTATTTAAAAAAATGTCAATGAATGGTTTTTGTACGAATTCACTCTGTATTTAGACAAACTTAAATGATTGATAATAATTGTCCTAGAATCCGGTGCTCCGCAGTATATACGGGCACTTTAGAATGTCTGTCCACTTAAGGCGAAAATATTTATCTACAAATAAGTAGTATATATATATATATATACATTTGGCGGCATAAGCAGATCCTTATTATTAAGAATCGATATATGTATATGTGGAGTTGTACGTAGATGGTATTGATAACTGTTTATAATGGCAACATATATAGTTGCAATGGTTATTAAAACCAAGAAACAGTTAATTATATTTTATTTTATCGAGTTTTTAAATTTGTTTTTTATATAAATATTTTTATTTTATTTTAATAAATGCACTAAAGATTTACTGGGCTTTTATTTGCCAATGCGAGTACACTTTTAAAAAGCGAATAATATAATATTCTATTCTTTGCGAATAAAAGAATGACGCTTATGAAATTAATCTGACCACAATCAGCGTACAAGTTAATCAAAACAGATTAACGTAGCACGCTCTGTATACAATATGTATAATTTAGAACCATTAAATTTTTGGTAAAATACTTATGAGCAAAACCTTATCAACCAGTGGTAACAGAGTCTCTTTCATTTCTAATCCTAAAATATTAGGATTATGATAGTTATTATGTAAGGCGATCTTAATAGCTTAATATCGTGTTCCAACGTAATGCTACTTTCTCAATTAATAAAATATCACACTTTACACTAAGCACATGTATACAAATCACGTGACATTAAAGTCTTACGAGCGTGCAATATATTCTTACTGCTTTAAAACCTCAAAAAACTGCCATGTCGGCAATGTAATGTCTAAACTACGTAAAAAGTACGAGCGTTTATCATTATTACAATGCAATTATACGCCAGTTATCACAATGAAACAGTTTCCTTTTTTTATTCGCGTGAAACGCCATCAGAAATGCAGACTTCTCATCACGCAAATGTGCCATATTTCTGTAACCCCCGACGAGGAAGTAATTCCGTGACTTTTTATCTTAGCTTTCGTATCTTTTTTCTGAAGTGAAGAGTGCTGTTACGATACAACGCATTTCGCTCTGGTCTGGTGGTAATTTTCACAGGCCCTGTCAGATATGTTGCTCGTTTCTGCGATCGATATTTACTTGTTGACATGTGTAGTTGTGTAAGCGGATGTTGTTCAGTTTCGTGCATCATATGCCAGTCATCTATTTGTTCCTATATTAATAAACAAACCTTTTTTTTATTACCAGTCTTGTAAAACACAACGGAAACTAGTATAAAACAGACGTTTGTACTTTGTTTTTGAAAGGTGCATAGCCTAATTAGATCTTAAGTTTAACATTTATTAACGTATTGGAAGTTCGTATCTAAAGTATAATTCATTCATTTCACCCAGCAGATAAATGTGTCTGAAATGAAAGTGGCTTTGATAAATAAATCACTTATTTGTTCTATGATTTCTCACTTCACAAATTCAGTTCTCTAATAATCATATTACATATTTCTACATTAAATTTCATTGGTAAACGTCAAATGGGATTGCTAACGCTGTTTTTGCGGATCCTCTTCTTAAAAACTCATGAAAATAGTTAAGAATATGAGACAATTAATTTTTCTTTAACATGAAAATGAAATTTAATAATTTGTCACGACGAGAAGTATATATCCTTGCTTATTCCTAGTTTTCTTTCATCTAATTGTTATTTCTGTTTGTTAAGGTCTTATTTGTTTATATTGACATATCTAAAGGCCGATGTCAAGAAAGTTAATAATAAATAAATAAATAATATTTTTTTGAATTTTATGCTTATAATGAAAACGTAAGCAACAATAAAGTCCATTTATATGATCTTGTTACATGTAATGTGCATAAATTAAATATTATTTGGCCAAGTGTGCGTTTTGGCTTTCGACGGTACAAATAGTGTACGAATTTGGGTTCGTGCGGGCTTTTGTCGTTTTGCAGGTGCAACTGTTTAATTTTCTACTGATAACGACAACTTAGTTGTCGAAATACGTATACAGAATACGAAAATTAATGTGGAAAGGGGTTACATATCAACCTTAATTGATTAAAATATTTGGTCAAAGTTTGGCAACATCAATGCTGTTTGGTTTCGTTAAAGCCACAGGTCACTACAGCTATGTAAGGTTAGAGAGGAGTATCGCCGGTGAAGCATCTGTTTCTGTGCAAATTGGTTCGGGATTTCTAGGTAAAATGAGCTATATGTATTTTTTTCATTTTTCGTGTAGCTTCATTCACTTTATCTACAAACAGGCATAATATTAAGCTTAAGTAGGCTATGATGAAAGTAAAGTCTTTCTCCATACATATCCTAGAAGCCACAGAATTTTAAATCTGCATACTGCGTTGACATATTTATTTGAAGATTATCACAACGTCGATGCTGACATTCTTACAGTTTTTGAGGTTATGTTCTTTATTAAATTTCTATTACGTTTTGCAAAAAAGCTGTTTCTACCGGAAGCATCCTGTTTTGTCTTTAAACGAAGTTTCTTAAAAGAAAACGTGTCCAAAGTTTTCCTAAGATATTTTGGCATTCCTCCATCTGCCACAAATCGGACCTCTTTCGTCGCACGTTGTTACGCAATCTTCTCAGAACCTCCAAATAGAATGCCTGATTAACTGTCTAGCCCAGTGGCACGCTGTTCATTTAAGTCTTACATTACAAAAAACGACGAACAAACGAAAATGCTTTTACAAAAGAGAACTGTAACAAGATATAACCTTATTGGACGAAAGAACCGACTGCACCGAACACATAACAACTTGCGTCACGCGCACCTAGCGGCAGAAATGCGTGCTAAACAAGCGCCACCCATAGCGCTGTCATTTCGGTTATTTTTGGGTACCTCCGCGTATCCACTGACATTTATCTACTATGCGAACATGCGTACTGACCGCTGTATTCTGAATATCCCTTATTTTGTAACTATAGCGGCAAGAATTTTTGTAAATATTTTGAAAAAAGAAAACAAACATTTTTATCAAACTTAAAAGGCGTTAAAGTAAATTGGCCGTTTTTGCGTTGCAAAGGTAGGTACTGGAAGGCACCTGGTGAAAAGTGTTTTAATGTTTATTACTTTTTATTTACAACTCTCTAGTGCTCCTTATAAACAAAAGACGAATACTTCTAGCGTGACGATATTAGAGCTCTGGCAGAAAGATGGGAAAAAGTTGTCGCTAGCGATGGGCAATATTTTGAAAGATTCATTTGTAATCATTTTTTCACAATAAAGTTGCATTTTCATCAAAAAAACAGCGAGAACTTAGTTGCGCACCTAATACTATTTCTGTATTTATTGCGTATTGTTTCTATCTTCTAGATTGTATGTAGAACTGTTTCCGAATCGGGTACATCTCCGTCCTAAAAGATTTTGAATTTTATTTAACACATACATACGTAATACGGGTAATTTAAAGTGTTTCGGTGGCTTTCAAAAGCTGGATTGAAACTTGGAAAGTATGAAACAGATGAAAGTGTCATAATGTCCAAGTCCTTATGGCTCGTTTTTGAAAAATTAATACTACATAGGTTTTCAATGACAATCTCCATGCCAAGATTCCATAAGACATCAAAAATATATTACATATTCCTCAACTATACTCTTATCAGATTCCCTGCTCATAATTTTGTACAAAATATTAAAAGTATTGACACGTCCAGAGGTGTTATTTTAGCTTTGGAAATTGGAATTTAAAAAAATGAACATTCTTTAGTTAATTATATAAATTTTAAATTGAATAAAAAATGAATCTGGTGTCTATAGTTTAATGGGAATTGGGTTGGTACTAAAAGAATAATTTTTACAAAATAGTTTACATTCATTTTTTTAAATAGTGATTATATTAAAAAGAAATAATTTTAAAATCTGGTATACAAGCAATCCTTTTTGTTGTCTCTTAAAAGTTAAATCGCTTCTCCTTTATTAAAACGAATTCGGAATACAAGTGATGCGAAAAATCAATATAGGTGTCAGAAATTCATTTGTAAGGACTGTTTATACACCATTACAAAGAAGCAACTGCAGGTTGTAGTACAGGTAGTATGTCACTATCGACCTTTAATATAGAACACAAGAACATATTTGCATAAGTACATATTTGTTAAACACTTAACCTAGAAACGATATTTCACATCCACCGTCTTACAGTGAAGGCAATATAAATTACTTCTGAAAGACTTGGAATATTCATTGTCTTAATTAATTAGATTATATTGTTCTTCTAGAATGATGAAAACACAATAATTGTCCGAGAGAAATTAATTTTTGTAATTCATAAATAAATAATTAGTAAATTCGTTACATGGTGGGTATAGTATTTAGTATTTATAACTGTAATATATAGAAAACCGATAACACAATATGATCAAACATTAGTAGCAAGTAATTCAAACATTAGGCATTCCATATTGTGAATACATTTCAATTTTATTTTTACCAATTTCCAATATTTGCTCATTAAAAGTAAATCTATAACCACTATTCAGAGTAAGCTTTTTCGCATCCATATATCTATATAATAATATATAAAAATGAATGTTTGTCTGCATGTCCTTTATAGAATCGTAAATTATGCATCTGATGATGTTATGATCATTAGCAAAGTTGTTGTGCATGAGCCCACGAAGGTTTCTAAGTTAGTACAACCAATTTTCGACAGATGGCGCTACTGCTATTCCAAATGGAAATTTTGCAAAACAATTAATGGATATTGGAAATGGGCGAATGCAAATTCATGAATCTACGCAATGTATCACCTTGCCAGCAAACTTCTGTAAAATCACAGAAGGCATAGACGAACTCGTGCAAAAAGTTTTCCCAAACATTGCACAGAACTACAAAAATCATCAGTGGCTCAATACGCGTGTTATATTAGCAGCCAAAAACATCGATGTCGATACCATCAACTTCACCATTCAGAATAGAATACCCGGCGAAACGACAACATATGAGTACATCGATACTGTGGTGAATCAAGACGAAGTTGTCAACTATCCAACTGAATTCTTGAATTCGCTTGATTTGCTAGCCATGCTACCGCACGTTCTTACATTGAAAATTGACGTACCCATCATATTTCTTCGAAACATAAATCCACCACGACTTTCCAACGAAACCAGACTCTCAATCAAGAAAATGATGAACAATTTTATCGAGGCAACAATTTTAACTGAAAAATTCAAAGGTGAAGACGTACTGTTGACACGTATCTCAATGATCCCGACAGATATGCCATTCGAATTCAAACGTTTGCAGTTCCCGATACGACTCGCTTTCGCAATGACTATCAACAAAGCACAAGGACAATCGTTGCAAGTGTGTGGATTAAATGTGGAGAATCCATGCTTCTCACATGGGCAGCTCTATGTGGCCTGCTCACATGTTGGAAAACCTTCTGATTTATTCGTTTACGCACTAGATGGAAAAACAAGAAATATTGTGTATCCCACAGCACTGCGAATTGAAACGAAACACGGCAATGTCACAATTTTTTCAAAATGAACAAAATCAATAAAATTACTCAAAATAAATCGAATATTTGTGTAATGTCCTTCCTTCAAATTTATTTTAGTTGGCGGCGTAACAACGCGCGCAGGGTACAGCTAGTATATATATATATATATATATATATATATATATATATATATGTAAGAGCTCTAGATGTCTAGTAGTTCTTGTCTTCGAGATCTTTAATTTATTTTTTTCGGTCCAGCGTTTCCTTTTTCTAATCTTTGACACCTATTTCGTTCAAATTCTTCATTTCTTCTTCCAACCATTTTTTCTCTCTACCGCCCTCTTCTTCCCTTTTCTCCATGTCCTTCTGTCTGTATTCTTTTAATTTATCTTTTGTTTGTCGGGCAACCGCACTACACACCCCAACTATCTAGCTCTTTGCATTTTTACCACCTGAACAATGTTTGATTTTCTATATAAATCCTCTATTTCCCTATTTTTTCTGCTTCTGAATTCGTTCTGGACTTTTTAATTCCTGCAAAAGTCTTTCTTTGTATTTTACCAGACTTCCAATCTACTTTCTTCTTTCTTTTCTATTATCCACGTCTTGCAGACATAGGTAACCGTGGGTCTTAGCTTTATTTGGCAAAACCTTCCTTTTGTTGCTCTTGCTATCTTTTTTGTTTTTGGAATCTTTGCAAACATTCCCGTGACCTTATTTTCCTTAGCTAGTCGTTCTCAACTTCCATCCCTTCTACTCTATTTTCTACACAATTAGCAGACCGTCCTTTGGTACTATCTATCATTACTATGTATTTGGTTTTGTTTTCATTAATTGTTAGGCCATATTCTCTTGTTTTTCTTTTCAACAACTTGAATAGCTTTACTACATTCTTTTTGGATTTCGCCATCAGAACAATGTCATCAGCATAGGCTAAGGATTAGTGTCTAGTGCCATATATCGACCCTTTGTTATTGATGCCACTCTGCTTCAAAGCCACTTCTAGCACTAAATTGAAAAGACCTAGGTAGTGGATTGCCTCGTCTCAATCCTTAATTTACAGTAAACTCCTCTAGCATTGCTTTATCGATTATGACTTTATTTTCCGTTCTTCTGATAGTCACCTCCATCAACTTCTTCGGAACTTCCAACCGTCCCACTACTTGGAACAGCTTTTTCCTGCTAATGAAAATTGGCAGATATACGCCGATAATTTATGGAGAGCAAATGCAAGCTCGAATTCAGTTCATAAGTAGTTTATTAGATCTTCTTGCATTTCAGTTATCGGTTTGCAAAACAGACGAAAAACTGCCTAAAGCTACTGCATTTTTGCAACATATACGACGTAAAAAAAGCAAAAATTTGAATTTTCCAATTTTACATCATAAAAGCGCACAGGACTTCAAAAACAATGTAATTTTCGGAAATTTGCTCTACTTGTGGTTCAATTTCGATATCCGTAAAGTGTTGCCGGCTTAATGGACTTGCTTGAGTTTCTTGTGAATTAAATTTAAAAATACAGTGTTTAATAAAGTGAATGCGTTTCTCGTAAAATACTACTGGTTTAAATCATATTCCTTATCTCATTTATACCGACACTGAAGGCAGAGGAATGCCCGGACAAGAATGCGAATCTGTTTGGAATATTTAATAAAACTGTATTTGGTAGAAGCTATTAATTTATCTATTTTTGGATAACTGTTTCTAATATACTTTGCTAGCAAATGAATTGCATGGAGCAAACAAGTTTCGTGAAACTAAACATTGTTTTATTATTTTGTCAGGTTGAACCATGTTTGTACTACATCTGTATCAAATATTACAACTTGTGCTAGCAATATACAAAATTTCACCTAATCATTTTCTATAGTTTAAACTATGTATGTATGCGTTTGTTTTTTTTACTACATAAAAGAGGAGGCAGCGAAATTTTATCCATAATATAATTTATTTTGGCATCTGCAGTTTCATCAACCGATATCCATATTATTTTGTTTTCTTACTCCATCTTTATAAGATACGTACTCGTCTTTCACTCGCAGTTAATTATCCTGTAATCGTCTTTTAGTTGATAACTTCCAATATGAAATATATTTTTCCAAAGCTGACGAAAGTTCTCATTGTCTTCTAAATGAAATCGAATACAAATTTATAATATAGTATTTTACATTTTACATTCAACACATGGCGTTTTCTTTCTACATATCTTTCACAACGCATAATGTATGTTAAAAGAAATCATTCTATTATTAATAACACCCTATCTACTACATATGTTTCATGGATAGACCAATCATCAGGCAGATTCTGTGTTATTAATGAACGATTCCTTCATAGCGTTTGTCATATCATTTCGATACAGAAAAAATAATGAATAATATCATACGATATACGATCATATGATCGTATATCGTATTTAATTGGCATAAAGCCGAGTACGCAAGTTTCTGTCTATTACACACTGGAAACCTAGTTTACCGATCTTGTGAGATAGAAGCGTTTCTCGCTTTGTCGGTCAATACATTTATGTATTGGTTGAGAGAGGGAGATATGATATTATTCAACGCATAATGTCATATGGAAAAATACTAATGTTGCAAATAACACATTTAGTTAGAAATTTATTTTCACCCGCTGCAGTTAACAATTTACCATTGCGGAGCATCTTCGCGTCACCGATATGATGCAAGCTATCGACATGAGTTCGCCCCCCACATCGGAGGATTGCTCAACTTTAGCCATTATAATACGACATTATATATGTCTAAAATATGTATAGTATCGTGTTTACGTATCAAGCTAGGACTTAAGAAAATGTCAGAAATCTTCCATTTTCTTAGAAAGACATACTAAAGGACTTAAAAAATTTGGTTGTGTTCCAGAAACATAAAAACTATATGATGAAAGTGTTGTTAGAAATATTCTTTAAATAAATGGACAATAGATTCCTTCTCATATTAATTTCCGTTTCTTAATGTTGACATCCTTGAAATTTAAAACAGCGGAAAGCGATTTGTCACGAATTTTTATTTTTCTACGTCGAGAAAGAATGTTTCTTTCCCATATATCTATGCGGGTTTTCCTTCTCGTCATTCGGATAATATCGGGTCGTTACAACGTTGATGGAAATAATGTTTATGCCGCTCGTATCTCGTTGACGACGTACATAATTAAAAAACTCATTTTTGCACAATCACAGGACCTGAATTTCACCATAGAAGTATATGTAACTCGTTACGTTGCCATTGAGCCCGGTGAAGTACTTTAATTAATTGAAAAACCTACAATTTGAATAACGAATGTTCACCATAAAGTTTCGTACAATCCAACACGTTTAATAAAGTAACGGCAACATTTTCATTGTGTTTGATTCAATGGCTGTTAATTTAATATATGTAATTTAAAGAATATTTATTGGATATGCCTGGTCGAATACACGTGCTGCATGAACTCATTTTTGCGAAGAAAATTCTAGGTTTTTGTATGGTTTATGAGAAGGTATTACCGAATGAACGCGTAATTACAGTACACAGAAAATAAGGTCACGCTATTTGTACCTATATAACTAGAGCATTACCAGCATCGTCTCCCTAAAATTTAATAATTAATTTATGAAAGGAATAATAATAATAAATCATATCTACTTTGACAATCTTGAAGAGAACGATTTTCAAGAATGTCAAAGAAATAAGTTTAGAGTTAAAATCGAAAATCTTCGATTTTTTCCTAAAACCGTCGTTCTCTACCATCACTTATTGCAATAATTTGATAAATATCAAATATATGCAATATATGCAACTTAGTTGTCGAAATGCGTATAAAGAATTACAAAAGTTAATGTGCAAAGGGGTTATATATCAACCTTAGTGATTAAAAAAAAATATATGCTAACAAGCACAGTTAATTTCATCACTGTGCATCTTATGGGTAAAGCCGTGTATTGTAGCACATTAACAGAGTAGCACGCATTGAAATATATATGGAGCTTATTGTAGTGAGGACTGCATATGGCGAGAATCTAGTCAGTTATATGAAAGCTGTAAAAGCGTACACATTGCAACGAAAATGGCAAGCGGAGGAAAGGCGGGAGGGAGTGTTTCGTAAGTCCCCAAACGGGAACTTTCTCGTACTTGTGAATTTCACAGATGTTGTCCTGGTATCCTTAAATAATTACAGCTGATTTTTACACCTTGGGGAATCTGGTCACGTTATTTGTACCTTATAACTAGAGTATTATCAGCATCTTTCCTCTCAAATTTAATAATTAATTTATGGAAGGAATAACAATAATAATAAATCCTATAGATCTTCGTATTTTTTACTAACTGTTCTTCAATTACAGAACTTGTTGAAAAAAGATTTCCAATTTTTGAAAAACCTTATATTGTAAATTCGAATAAATTAAAACCTTATGTAATTAACACTTAACACAGTTCTTACTTAACTACCCAAACTTTAATTAAAACAAAAGTAGTCTCTTACTTAAAAATATACATTATAACAACTAACTCTTTTTTTATTCTTTTAAAAAAATTCAAATCAATTTCATCTAATCTCTTAACGTTGGTCAATTTTAATTTTAATTAAATAAATAAATGTTTTTTTGGTTCCTTTTTCCATTAAATAAATAAATAAATAAATAAATAAATAAATAAATAAATAAATGTTCAAATCGATCTTCTATTAACTTCTTCGTCCACTTTCTTTATCCTTTTGATTACAGATGTCGTCCTCAGCATAATTTTTCCATATTTATTCCTCCAAGTTGTACATGCACTTTTACCACTTAATTTTTTTACACTCGCAATCTACTTTTGTGTTTACTTGCGCATAATTAGTTTACGCACTTTTATAGACACTAATAACACTTATTTATTAATATAATTGTCTTCGAATATATCATATCGTACTCGTAATCACTTTTATAAACTTTGTAAGTATTCGAGCATTTATCTATTTTTCATAACTGTTTACTTTTACCGTATTTCCATTGTTTTTATTTTAAATATTCAATACGTATTTACTGGACAATTGATTGAATTGGAAACCCTAAATTCTAAATCCAGGTCTTATTTGTAGGATCTAATTCGAATTTTCCTCGGACCTATAAGAAATTATATAATAAACAAAAGCTTCATCATCTCTTCTTTTTATTATTAATGGTTAGTAAATTAAATTAACTATAAATCGTTGAAGTCTATTTATATTTGAATTCACTACTATTTATATATACAGGTGTTTACAAAAGAATATACGTATTTGGAATGCATATATTTATTAAACTTTAAGACATGCGAATATGAAACTTTACACACATATTTACGAACCTCTCAAGTTCAGATTACAGATGTTCAATATGTCTTCCATCAGCGACACGAAGAATATCATATCGACACTCAAATACCTCCCATACTCGGGCAAGCATGTCCTTCGTCACTGATGTTATGGGATCTGGTTCTTCAACTCCTCCAGGTTCTGTGGGAGTGGTGGTACATAAATGTTGTCTTTAACGAAACCCCACAGGAAGAAGTCACGGGTGTCAAATCCGGTGACCGTGAGCCCAGCCGAGACATGCTAAATCGCCAGCTCCTTGACGACCAATCCAACAGTTCGGTAGAGTTTCATTCAGATATTCACGCACTTGGCGACTTCAGTGAGGGGGTGCCCCGTCTTGTTGAAAAATGTAGTTCTCTTCGTGCAGCCTTCGAAACAACCAGTTTTGTAACATAGCGAGATAATGCTGACCGTTAACCGTGTTTCCATCACAGAAGAATGGGCCGTAAACTGATGATCGGGATATGGCACAAAACATATTGATTTTAGGCGAATGTCGTATATGTTCAATGGCTGCATGTGGGTTCTGTAGACCCCAAATTCGAACATTGTGTTTATTTACCAGACTACTAACATGGAAAGTTGCTTCATCACTGAACAGGATGCGTTGTGCGAAAGTGTTATCATTGTCAATAGCATCATGAATCTCATTACAAAATGCCACACGTTTCCGTTTGTCATCAGGACGCAGAGCTTGTAACAACTGTAACTTATACGGCTTCATAACCAACCGACGTCTCAAAACACGCCAAATTGTTGTAACTCCCGACTGGCACGACGAGTTGATTTTGAAGGACTACTTTGGAAAGCAGTTCCTTCAGAAACACGAGGGCGGCCAGGACTCTTTCCTTTACCTACACATCCTGTATCTACAAACTGTCTATACCATCTGCGAATGTTCCACCCATTCGGAGGATCAATTTGGTAGCTCAACCTGAAACGTCATTGCACTGTAATCACTGAATTGCACTTCGCAAACTCGAGAACACAAAATGATTTCTGCTGCGGAGTAGCCATTTTGAACATATGACGGATACCAAGAAAAACAGAAGACAACTGACATCTAGCGGCTATTAAATAAACTAGACTATATATTCATTTCTCCAATAGCCGAGCCGTGGCACAGTGATCGACAGTTCGGACAAAATAATACTTTGTAATACGTATATTCTTTTTGACACACACTGTACTTTAAGATCATTCATTACCTTTTTTTTTAAATATACGCACCGTCATATTCCCAGAACTACACCAGATTTTATTAACAAGCATCGCGATATTTAATTTATAGAAGTAAACATTACCAGAACGTGATATTTTCAGTGTTAGCACAGCACAATATTGACCAAACAAAACAACTTCGAAAATTAAACCGTGTGTAATTCCTATTTTAAAATAAGTTCAAAATCGATATTGCAAACGGTTAAGAGTAATATTGTTTCGGAAAAAATTCACATATTGAAGGTCGGAGCTTCCAAAACCCAACAGGTTGTTTGAAATTCAGTTATGCTACACGTCAATGTAATTCCAAACGAAATACCGAAATTAAGTTATACACTTGAACATGACGAAAAGCCCGAGTTAAATTACTGAAAACAATTTTAAATCGAGTCATGAAAAATTTGCACATGTCGAACAACGGTTGAGTTTCCGAAACGACCAACAGGTTGTTTAAAATCAAGTTACGGTACATCGATGCAATTTCAAATTAATAACGGAATTGAGTTATAAAGTTGAAAATAATTAAAAGATGTATTTAACTCTCTTTTAGTCATTCTAAAGCAAAAACAAACGTAGAAAGGCCCGTAGTAATTTTCTTTTCATTTTTCTTTACTACTTTCGAAGTAAGTATCCAACTCCGGTTCTTTCGAAAAAACGTCGTAATTAGATTTAGTCGGCTCTGGTACGTCTGTACCGAGTTTGTCGTTGAAATGTTTTTCCCGAAAAATAGAGGAAACAAAACGAAGTAAAACGACAGTGGCTAATGTAATCAACTTGACGGTACATAAAAATAATGTACATTACATAGTTTCCCTAGAATATTTATTTATCTGGCAGGAAAGTATTTTATTTTCGCCGAAAGGAACGAAATATTTAAATTATTTGATTATAGTAACTCGATGATTACACAGGCCAACCATGAAAAAACTTTTTTTTATAAATTTAGCTCCCCTTAATGGTTTTTGACGTGCTGAATACGAAAATGAACTTAAAAATACAACAGGACGTAAAGTTTCCACGCATGTTTACTTTACGTTATTTATGGATTGTAAGCGTTGCAAGCATTGTAACGGGACCAGCATTGGACAAGAATAGCATGGCCTTCGAGAGAGCATTTAAAACCTGGGAGCAAGAACGTTCTGCGTATGAGTTTGATAAATCCTCAAAAAATACTACTTCCACCACTGAACATAGAATTGGGCCTAATGAAGCAATTCGTTAAAACTATATCAAAATCAGAACCTTGCTTTCAATATTTGTGTCAGAAATGTCCTGGTTTGTCAGAGGCGAAGTTAAAAAAAGCCCTATTTGTTGGCCCTGACTTTCGAAAACTTATACAAGACCCTGTTTTCCAAAACATGATTAATTTGAAAGGGAAAGCAGCGTAGGATGCATTTAAACAAGTTGTTTTGAAGTTTTTAGGCAATCAGAAAAACCCTAATTACGAAAATGTAGTTCAAAACACGTTGAAAATATTTCGAAAACTTTATTTATGCATTGTAAGCGTATAATAATACCTTGGTCTCTACGTTTAATTAATAATAAATGCTCTAATCTGCAGGTGCATTTTTTACACTCACATTTAAATTGTTTCCCTGACAATCTTGGAGCTGTAAGTGAGGAACAAGGAGAGCGTTTCCACCAAGATATAAAGGAGATTGAGAAACTGTTGGACCCTTCTACGAACAACTCCAGAAGCATCTTATAAAAGGAAGGGCTACACTCGAACTTTTACCGTGAAGAGGTTGAGGAAATACAAAACTTTAGATTAATAAGTAAAAAACTGTTCATATTCAAACTTACACTACCATTGTAATAATAAATTGTTAAATTTTTCAATTACACTCTGATAATAAATTACGTACCTTTAAATCTTAACTATACATTTTAACACTATCATACCCAACGAAAGATAAAGATTGCGAAAAATGGGTACGTGGTAGAAAAAAAACTGATTGAAAATTTGGATTCAGCACACCAAAATACATAAGAAACACGTTAAACTTTGAAAAAAGTTTTTAAAAAATATTTATTGGCTGGCCGGTGCTATATGCGGTATTTTTGCTACAATCATTTATTATTTCCATGGTCTTCATCAAAAAATAGCTATTATTGATCGGACATTTTTAGAGACGTATGATAATGTTAAAGAAGCATGCAATTGTTTTTATTTATACGATGCTTTTATTTATCTCCAGGGTTCCTCGAAATAATAACTTTATTTATCCGCAGTGGTATTCCAATGAAATAACTTAAAAAACATTAGGCTTAAGAACAAATCTGGTACCTAGACTTCCGCGGTCGTGGCCTATACTATCTATAACTGCCGACGTTTCGTACCCACTCGTATGGGACATCTTAAGGGCTCAACTACTGCTACTGTCTGTCAGTAACTGTAGTTGAGCTTGAAAATGTCCCATACGACTGAAAGACTCAGATTTAAGGGCTTCTAAAGTCTAAAGTCACGAAGAAAGAAAGCATATTTATTCTACATAATTGAAGTTGAAGATGGTTTACGTCAAGATCCTACAAGATTCTGATCGTTCGTTGGTCCTAGAAGAGGGTCAGGTAGGATACCGGGTACCATGCATAAAGATGATTTTTTATAACAATCCGAAATCGATTGTCGACGCTTTTGCCGATCATTTTTGTAGTGTTTTTAGTTATTCTTTCAATTTTGTGGTGAATAGTGACCACTTTTCTAATAAACCACTTGTTAGAGTTGAATCTGTTTCAGAAAAAGAAATCCTTATCGCCATGAAGTCATTAAAAACAAATTAACATCTGTGTTATGGTGGTGAGCTTTTTATTAAACGATTGCTTTTCGGTTCTGTCTAAACCTCTGCTCTGTTTATTTAGTCTGATTTTAAGAACGTCTGCATTTCCTTCTATGCGGAAATCAGCAAGGGTATGTCCCATATTCAAAAGTAAGCGTTTGACATCGCCAATTACAGACCAGTATCATTGCTATCTAACATAGCAAAGGTTTTCGAAACAATTGTATAAACATACTCGTATTTACTCCTCGATGAGTACTATCTAAGTCTTTGCATCTTTTCCCAATATGTTTCGGAAGCATTTGATAGACAGGTCCAAGTTGATTAGTCATTACACTGATATGGCTGAAATCTATAATAGCATTGACCACGGAAAACTCTTATCGAAGCTTCAAGATTTGAGGTTTAGTGTTTCATTACTGAGTTTATTTCATTCTTACCTTACTGATCGTAAATTTTTTCATTTCAAAGTCGTTGTTCTATTACATCTGGAGTATCGCAAGGTTCTAACTCAGGACCAGTTTTATATTGTCTTTTCATTAAAGACCTGCCAGAGTCTATTAATGGCCATGCAGAAGACGTACAAATATTTTCGATTATGACATCCGAGATTGTTTGTGTAGATTTACAGCATAATTTTACCGATGTTTATGAATGGTGTAGTAGAAACAGATTAACATTAAATACGTTCAAATACAAGATTATGTCAGTATCAAAATGGATCGTGTCGAGCAACGAGCGGTGATAAAATACTTGCGTTTGAAAAAGATAACCACAACTCAAATTCATCAAGATTTGATAATTACATTAGGAGAATCTGCAGTATCATATAACATAGTTAGGAGTGATTTTGTGAGTTTAAATGTGGTAGACAGTGGTATGCAGATGAACATGCAGGTGGAGCGCCCATGGCCGTCACTACCCAAGAAAATGTTAAAAAGGTCCATGATCTCATGCTGCAAGATCGACGTGTGACTATTAGACAACTAATTGAAGGTACTGGTCTCTAATATCATGTGGTATATAATATATTTACTCCCAAATGAAACATGAAGGAATTGTCTGCCAGATGGGTACCACGAATATTAACTGATGCACACAAGGAAACCCGAAAAGACATTTGCAATCGTCTTTTAACGCTGCATAGGTTCGACAAAGAAAATTTTCTTGCAAGATTTGTAACAATGGATGAGTTCTGGATTCATCATTATGGTGTAGAGACCATAATACAGAGTAAGGAGTGGACACATCCTGACTCAACATCGCCGAGAAAATTCACGATGCAACCTTTAGTAGGAAAGCTCATGCTGTCCGTATTTTGGGATGCCAAAAGCGTAATTTTAGTAGATTTCCTTCAGAAGGGGACCACAAATACAGATGCTTATTATACCAACTTAATTCCCAAATTACGCGACGCGATAAAAGAAAGACGTCGGGGGAAGTCGCGTAAAGATGCCCTCTTGCATCAGGATAACGCACCTAGTCACAGGTCCGCAGCTGCGGCAGCTGTAATAGCTCAGGTAGGCTTCTAATTAGTTAAATATTCGCCATATTCGCCAGATTTGGCTCCCAGTGATTACCAACTATTTCCAAAACTTAAAGAACACTTGCATGGTAAACGATTTCCATCAAATACTGATGTGATATGTGCGGTAAATCAGTGGTTTGCGGAGATTGAACAATTTTTTTTTTTCAGGAAGCATAAGAAATGCTAGAACATCAATGGGAGAAATGCATTAACCTTAATGGAGACTGTGTAGAAAAATAAAAGTCAAATATTTGCGATTTTTTATTGTCAGAAATGGAGTAAAGGAATCCATCTGCGTATGTAGTAGTAAGTAAATTAGTGCCTACAAGTTAGACTCAATATTGAAAGAACATCCGTTTTATTTATACATTAAAAAGTCGCCTCTTGACATTTAGAGAAACGAATAAGTAAGTAAACTTAATTTACGAAAGTTATCTTAGAGCTACTGCTTTACTTGCCAAACCGTTTCTTGCACAGAGAAAAGAAACATATTAAATATATTTTGAAGGTAGAAAATATAAACATCAATACATTATACAATTTCTTACTTTGCCAACATTGCGAGATAACGAAGAAACCCATTTAAATTTCCTCCCGTCTCTCCATTTTCATATTCATTCAAAGTGCTGGGGTATATAAATTTGTGCGAAACTCGGAAAACGAACGAAATTACCACCCAAAATGTACGGGTTGTTTGGACAACATTATAGGAGGACGAGTGAAAGCGAATTGCCATTATTTGTAAATATTCAAGCAAAATTATTAATGTCAGAAATCATGATTGGATAATAAAATGAGAAGGAAATTTGGAATTGACGTTCTCATTGAATGATTGGACACGGTTCGTTTAAAATCAATATGTATTTATCAAATAACGAACGTACAGAAATAGACTTGTTTTGTAACTGTGACTTTTTACAGAATACTTTACAATTCCACACTCCATATAACATAATTATGATATACATATCCCCAAACAACTTAACGTCAATTAAAAAGGACATTGACAGGTCACAAGCCAAGATGAACAATGTATAATCATATAATAACTTTATTGCCCAACCACTTACAGGACAACAATAATATATATATATATATATTTATATATACGAGGGTAGTTTGACAAGTAGTGAGAATGGAAAAGAAAAACGAATTTTTTAAATACAAAATAATTTTTATTTTTCAATATATTCTCCTAAAAGAGCAATACATTTATTCCAACGGTGCTCCAATGCCCTTATGCCATCTCTAAAATGCGATTCCGGAAGGCTTGCAAAATACTCACTTAAGAAGATGATAAGCTCGTCGTTAGACGAAAATTTCTTTCCACCTAGTGCCGTTTTCAATTTTGGAAAAAGGTGGAAGTCGGAAGGGGCTAGATCCGGCGAATAAGGCGCATGCGGTACTAATTAGAAATGCAACTCGTGGATTTTGGACATAGCAACTGTGCTGGTATGCGAGGGAGCGTTGTCTTGGTGAAACAGAATCTTTTTCTTTGCCATTCCTGACAGTTTAGCACGAATCTCAACATTAAATTTTTGTAGAAGTTCTGCATAATATTGTCCGTTTATTGTGGCACCTTTCTGAAGGTAATCAATGAGCGAAATGCCCTTTGAATCTCAAAAAATTGATGCCATCACTTTGTTTGCCGATAAAGTGGTTTTCGCTTTCTTTGGAGGTACAGAACCACTTTCTAACCATTGTTTCGACTGTTGTTTAGTTTCGGATGTACTGTAGTGTATCCAAGATTCATCGCAAGTAACAAATCGCCTACAAAAATCAACCGGATTCCGCTTATAAAGGTTCAAACACTCATTGGAAATGCGCAAACGAGTGAACTTTCGATCAGTCGTAAGCAATCGCGGCACCCATCTTGCCGAAAGCTTGGAAACGCCCAATTCTTTCGTTAAAATGTGGTCTGTTATCTCTCTCACTTTGAGTCGTCGATCTTGCGTAATAATATTTTTTTTATAATCATTTCCTTAGAAGCCACGATTTTGGGTGCTCCAGAGCGTGCTTCATCAACACAGCTTGTTCTACCCCATTTAAATTCATTTACCCATCTACCTATTGTGGCGGATGATGGAGCAGATTCACCTAATGTTTCCCGTAACTCATCTTTTACTGCGGTAGCTTTCATACCCTTAATTACGAAGTATTTACTAACCGCACGATACTCTGCTTTTTCCATTTTAGCAAAACGACGTGTTGCTTCTTTTTCAATCAGCTGTCAAAAATAAACTAATCAACTGATTTATCTACATATCGGAATGTAAACATATAAATAGGCAACCTAAATTACTGTGCATTTGTTTTACCAATTAGAGCGCCACCTATGTGTCATTCTCACTACTTGTCAAACTATCCCCGTATTACAAGTATATGCATATTAGATCATGTAAAATACTTTTATGCGAATCACATTTTAATATGAAAATACGAATGCGCTGACTACTCTTCGCATTATGGTCTAAAACCCACGCAACAAAGAGGAGATTATTGGAAGGTCAAACTATGCAAACATTTGCCAGCAGTGAAGCTTACCGCCTGCTCCAGTAACCAATAGGTTATGGCCGTTTTCACGTCTTCGTCATCGTTGTAGTGGTTGCAGCCGAGATGATGTTGGAAAATATGGAAATCGCTCGGCACAAGGTCGGGAGTGTAGGAGGTGGGGGTCCAAAACTTCCCAGACAAAAGAGTCCAATAAAGCTCGGATCTGAGCTGCGGTGTCAAGCCTTACATTGTCATGCATTAGCAAAATTTCCTCTGTCAGCATGTCGTGTCTTTTGTTTTGAATTGCTCTGCGTAGCTTTCACAGGGTTTGGCCGTAGGCTACCTTACCTCGCACGGGGCGGGTGTTTTGATAATGTTGAACATTTTAAAAACACAGAACACAGTTTTTGCTAAGGAATTCCGGGACACGTCGCAAGCACTCATTGCGGCGCCGTGCACCACCTATTAGTGTATACAATAAAACGGCCCTTACTTAAAAAACACGCCTCGTATAAACTATGCATGTCGTGAAACCATTAATGTTAAATATATACTAGGCAATTGTAAATTACGACTTTATTACATAATTGTTTTATTTGATCCTGAACATCAGCACAAAACAAAAAGCACGTTCGAACTAGCTACATTAATTAAACAACAAATCGTAAACAACTAGTTAACAGGTACAAGCATCTGAATCCAATTACTTGATGGCAACAGTAGGTTGAGATAAATGAGGAAATCAATGAGAAACTGACGGCTAACCACATAATGGAACTGCATTACAAAACGCGTTCCATAATGTGAACCTTGTCAAACGCACCAATAATAAGATCAACTTGTCATTGATAGTGAAAGGAATTATAATTCATTAGTATTGTGTAGGGGTTGTTTCAGGAACCATAAGCGGAATATAATTACAACGTGTTCTGTAAAATATTACCAGATTAAAATTAGTTTATTTGCAATTCAATTTTAAAATTCTTTAAGTATTAATTCGGTCCATTTTTTATGATGAACATTATAGTTAATATAAGACAATTAGTTGTGCAGCAGGGTATTGTTTAGAACACCAAATTATTTGTTTACACACAAGTAATACTTAGATAATATCGTTTACTATTATTACAAAAAATGCAGATGAATTCTCAGATTCACAAATTGTTTTCTGACAGTTATATTCTATTACTTGCACAGAAAAAATAAGTTCTTTATAATAGTCCCGATCTTCCGAGTTCATCGTCCATCGGGTGTTCATCAAGGATCACACTTAGGAACGTAATTGTTTAGATTTTCTAACTTGTGCTGCACTTATGTTTACTAACGATTTAAAATTTTAATTTAATTCGTATGATGCACAACTTCGAGGAGATGTATCTCATTTAGGCAATTATCATTCTGTTGCATTAATATATATTTAGTTTCTCTGAAATATTAGAATATTACATGCAAACTTCTTTAGCAAACTTCTCAAACAAATATGAAATCATTACGTAATTACAACGCGAATTTAGAAAAGGAAAGTCAACTGTGACTGCCCTAATAGAATTTTACAATGAAATATTGGAACGTGTCTAGCGGCGGACGGTTCCCAATTTTTGTGATTTCCAAAAGGATTTCAACTGTAACAGCTTTTTGATAAGCTCTTTCAATGCAGGGTGAGAGGAAATGGTGCTGAATGGTTTCCATTGTCTTTGCAGATTCAAACGGAGCATATCAAAGCTAGTACTTACGATGATAATTCGCTTTATTGAAGTAAGGTAGAAGCAGTTGTCTATGTTATATGGAATTCCACGGTATCTGTTTTGAAACCAATACGTTGCATATTAGTAACGGTGATGAAGAAAAAATAAATAAAAGTTCTTACCACATCAATGTTCGTATTCTATTTACGTATTTTGACAACTAAGTGGTCATCATCAGCAAATAATTAATCACAGTGTCCTACTTGGATCCTCAGTAAAACTCGCACAAAATAACACCACACAACCAGCAAATACACACTGATCTGTTTCACGCAATTTAATATATTTGACCCTATGATTCTCTTTGTTGGTGAACGAACAGGAAACCTACCATATCTGAACTTTAGCCTTGTAACTGTAGTGTGGTAATAACAAGACATACTGTAGTTATCATATCACGAATTGTATTGTGCGAATATGTAATTGGCCCCTTATCTGTGTTTAAGACATGATTTTGTTTTTCTCGCATTAAATGTGCTTCTGAAAGCATTTTTATTGCAAAGAATAAAAGACATGTATCAAACACAGATAATAATAATATTATATATTATAATAATATTTCCTAGTCTTTAAAACTACCACTTATTGTCCTCTAGTCCCACCTTCGAACCTTTTTTAAAGGTCATATTTCCTAGGAATTCAAAAAGGCAAGAATATGTTATCGGACCCTTATTTGTGTCTAACACATGATTTTGTTTTTTTCGAAATAAATATCCTTATGAAAGCATTTTTATTGCAAAGAATAAAAACCACGTGTCAAACACAGATAATAATAGTATTATATATTTTAATAATATTTTCTAGTCTTTCAAACTACCACTTATTGTCCTCCGGTTCCACGTTCGGACCGTTTTTAAAGGTCATTTCTTGTAGGAATTTAAAGAGGCAAGAATATGTTATCGGGCTCCTATTTGTGTCTAACGCGTTTTCGATTTTTTCCTCTTTAAATTTCTAGGAAATGCGACCTTTAAAAAAGGTCCGAAAGAGAAACCAATGGTTACATTACAATAAGTGGTAGTTTTAAAAACTCGAAAATGTTATTATAATATATAATATTATTATTATTATCTGTTTTACACATGGAGTTGAGCTACACACAGCGTACATCTTGGTTCTCAACGATATAGATCGCGTACGGAGTTTGTTTTCGTACAGGTGTTTTTCACCGTGGTTTACCAGGTGCGTTTGCAATTATCTGCTGATGATGACAACTTAGTTGTCGAAATGCGTATACAGAATTACAAAAGTTAATGTGGAAAGGGGTTATATATCAACCTTAGTGATTAAATGTTTGACACATGATTTTTATTCTCTGCAGTAAAAATGCTTTCATAAGTATATTTATTGCAAAAAAACAAAATCATGTGTTAAACACAGATAAGGGGCCGATATCATATTCAAACTACACTTAGAAGGTTTAGTTTGGATATGGTAGGTTTCGTGTTCTTTTACCAAGAAAGAGAATCATAGAGTCATTCGCTTGCACTCATAGTTACGAGTATGCAGACCCAAATTATATAGTTTTTGGTTGTCAGAAGCACGTGCATTATTTTACAGAATTTATTCAGAAATTAATTTTAGAAAAAGTACCTCTATTAATTAATACCTACAGTATATTTATAAAGTACAAACAGCAACCCAATACATGATCTAATAATAAAACTTTTATATAATATGCGCATAATTGTTTGATACGGAATTGTGGAGATTTTGCCTCGTCTCCCTATCATTGTGGACTCACCTCATTCATGATCATTGGTCGAATTCTGCTTCGATGCCGTAGACACTTTGAAACTAACAAAATCGATGATGAAAAGTCCCATAATATTTATTAAGCTTTGTCTTGCTCTGTATAATGCTTTTCATGTTTGGCTACTCAAAACTGAACAATAACAAACCTGGATAACAAGCGCCTCCCTCTCTCGTCCACTATACTGAATGACAAAGCGAGAAACGCGTCTACCGCTTTGTCGTTCAGTATAGTGGACGAGAGAGGGAGGCGCTTGTTATCCATTAGTTTTCTGTATCGAAATGATATGATAGACGCTACCAAGGAATCGTTCATTAATAACACAAATCTGCCTGACGATCCGTGATGTCGGTGAAACATATGTAGTAGATAGGGTATTATTATAATAGAATGATTCCTTTTAACAAATAACAAACCTGTTTGGAAATTTCAATATTGTCTACTCATCGATGGCATTAACATATGCTATCTAGGAACTTTCAACTGTATATTTTTCTGTCGCATTTTTGCCAGACTAGCAACTACCCCTCGTAAGTATGATACAAAATAACTATAAATAACATTCAACTTCGATGAGCTTAAAGACACTTTATATAACCCCTGGTACATTAAAGACACTAAATTTTCCGTTAAGATGCGTTAAATTTGCCAATTTTTTTTTAATGTCTTACTATATCATTTCTTAAGATAATTTTGTCTCAGTTCAAAAGTAATACGCTCTGACAAGACATGATAAATTTATATACTTACATCCAATTCTCGTTTCTTCTTTACTGTTTTCTGTTACAACGTTATTGTGTTCAATGACCTTAAAAATAAAGACAGCATAAAAAGGAAATTGAACGATCTCGAAAACGATGGATAATGTTTCTACGCCTATACAATACGACGTTTCGCAACTCCGATTTTTATTTCTAAATTAGCACAGACGAAAAGAAGGGCAGAAAAATATCCATTGTTTTAAGAAAAATGCTTTCCGTCGAGAGAAAACATCTTGATTGTTTCAAAATCTATGCACAGTCATGGTTCTTTTGTATTGTTTTGCTATAGAGTTTTGGGTTGGGTTCTGTTAAATTGTTATTGAAAGAGTTCATAAATTAGGAGTAATATTGACACTTAATTTTGTTAAGGGAGTAGAGAATATCGGATGGATATATAAATTTCTATTTTTTTAAGCAAATCATAATTTCTTATTAAACAAACATTATTATCACGTAAAATTTGAATCCGTTTATGTGGTAATTTATTTACTTCCTTATGAAAAAAGTTCCGGGTGGTTGGAATGCAAAAACTACTCAAAATATCTTTGATATGCTCTTGTACTGTATCATAAAGATATGACATTCTACAGAGGATTAGTTCGTAATGAGACCACAGGTTGTCTGATGAAAATTTAAAACTCGCAACTAGGATTAACAAAGGAATTATTTCTTTGTTCTATACTACGAGTAATTAGCTTATACCGTGTTAAAAGTATACTATCGTTACACACATCGAAACCCGTTCATTTGACGGGATAAATACGATCGTTTCCTTCTTTTGGGTAGTTACATGTTTGCTCCCGAGATGGAAGTATGATTATCCATCTATGCACTTACGTTCTATCTTAAACTTTTTTGTCCTACTGAAATGTTTTATCATTAAATGTATTTGATAAGGCTTTTCAAATTCACGAGGGTATTTAGGACGATCGGCAACTGGCGGTTGATGAAGTATACATCGAAGAATCTGGTAGGGTTTAATCAATAAACAAAAACGTATTTAAAGTTCACGGAGTGTTAGCAAAACGATTCCATTGCCTCCTCAATGTCGAAGAAAAGGATACGAGACTTGATATTTTTCAGATACTTCATGTTTTTTAAAAAGAGACACGAATTTTTGTATTGGATATTAACATGTGATTTACCCATATCGCAAAATTGGCATGAGGTACTGGCACCAAGAACATTTTCTTTATTTAATTCGGCAATTCTCAGCATTATTGGATGAGAAACTAGTTTCTTTTATGTGATTTTATGTGCGAATTCTCTCTTCATATCATAAAATAAAATTAAGTAAGTAAAACATAGGTTCAGGAGTTAGTTCTGAAGTGATTCTAGCCATAGATTCACTCACAATAGTAATTAAATCCATGACAAACTATGCATCAGTTGCATGATAGACAAAAGCAAAGCAAAAAGAAATTAGCAGGTTATTAAGTGGTATAGAGAGACCATGGTTGCTATAAGAACAACTCCTGCAGCTACATTGTTACAAGTCATATTAAATTTACCATTTCTAAATATTTATGTACAAAGAAGGGAAAATTCAGTAGCCAGAGGATTAATACCAAGTTAATCTTACATAGCCCAGTTCCACGACACAGATTGTCATAAATCGACAAGAGAACTTGAGACAAACTCCTACTCATTATGATTCCAATTGATATGCTCATTTCCTCCCGATCTATGAGCTATTTTATGCGCTTCAGTAAGAGAAATGCAAACAAACGATCTTCGAGCATGTAAGATAGGTGTACGCAAAACGATTTCTTAATGGCAGCAGTAAACTTACTTCGAATCTTTATTTCATTAGGAACGCTATTTCTTCGTACCAACGTACGTGCTCCTCCAAGCATCTATCTCCGACAGATGATGATGTGTTTTCATTTCGAAAGAAGCTTCAAAGTAAGACTTTTTACCACTGAAGAAAGAGGCGACTTTTGGATACAGTCCGAAGAACGTATTAAAACGGAGTTCGCTTCGGCAAGGATCGCTTTAACACATGTATAAACATGTTAAGAAACGAAAAAAATGTAAAATGTACACTTTAACGCATGTATTGGGTTGGCAATTAAGTACTTTTGGTTTTGTAGTATAAAATAAAACACTTTTTTTAAAGAAAGAATAGTTTTTAATCAATTATATATTTTCCATTTTGCTCAATGACCTTTTGCCATCTTTCTTTCAGCTGCATGATTCCGCGCTCATAAAATTTCTGGTTCTTATCAGCAAAAAAGTGAACCAGGTGCGAGTGAAGGTCATCGTCATTTGTGAAAGTTTCACCATTCAAAGAATTCTGCAAACTCGAAATAAATGGTAATCAGATGGTGCTAGATCAGGGCTGTATGGGGGATGTGGCATCACTTCCCAGCCAAGCTCCAATAGTTTCCCACGAGTTGCCAAAGATGTGTGAGGCCTTGCATTATCTTGGTGGAAAACTACACCTTTCCGATTTGACAATTCTGGCCGTTTTTCTTTGATTGCTTCATCCAGTTTTATTAATTGTTGACAGAAAACATCAGAATTGATCGTTTGGTTCCTTGGAAGCAGCTCAAAAAACACAACACCTTTGTAATCCCACAAAACTGACAGCATGATTTTTTTGGATGCAATTCAGCTTTCGATGTGGTTTGAACTGGTTTATCGTGTTTGCTCCATGATTGTTTTCGAACTATGTTACTGTACAGGACCCATTTTTCGTCACCAGTGATGATTCTTTTTAAGAAAGGGTCGGTTTCATTTTTTCTAAGGTGCATATCGCAAAAGTTGATTCTTTGTGTTAAATGAATTTCTTTCAATTCGTGAGTTACCCAAATATCAAGCTTCTTAACTAGTCCAAGACATTTTAAATGTTTTTCAATTGTTGTGTGCGAATTCGAACAGTTATATGACCATCCTCTTCAATTATGACTTTGATTTGGTCATCACCAACTTCAGTAGGCCGACCAGAACGTTGCTCATCTTTGAGGGAAAAATCTCCATTCCACGGAATTTTTTATACCAATTCTGACACGTGCGCTCTGTTAAGCAATTAGCACCATAAACTTCACATATCTTTTTGTGAGCCGCAGCAACTTTCTTTCCTTTACGGAAATAAAATAGTAAAATATGTCGAAAATGTTCGTTTCAGCACTCCATTTAAAATTAACCCACAACTAATAGCTTTAATAAAAATCACGCACTACTTGCTTCTGAAGTTACGTCAATGTGACTAGTATCACGCAACAAACGGTAAAGTACAGCACTAACATACATTATACAAAAAAAAAACAACGCTCTCTATCAATAAAAACCGAAAGTACTTAGTTGCCAACCCAATATAAACATGTTAAGACACGAAAAAAATGTAAAATGTACACTGAGAGTGTACATTTAGGTTCTCAACGGTACAGATCGCGTACGGAGTTTGTTTTTCGTAGAGGTATTTTTCACCGTGGTTTACCAGGTATAGATCGCGTACGGAGTTTGTTTTTCGTACAGGTATTTTTCGCCATGGTTTACCAGGTGCGACACTTTGCGGTTATCTGCTGATGATGACAACTTGGTTGTCGAAATGCGTATACAGAATTACAAAATTTAATGTGGAAAGGGGTTATATATCAACCTTATTGATTATGTTAAGACACGTCTATTTATTCGCTTTCGTGTTTAAATAAATTGAAATTGAATTATAAGAATATTTGTAGAAGTTATGTTATCGAAAACAACGATTTATTATCAATTTTATTGACTATCCTTTAATTGGTGTGAGCACTGTATTTCTCCCAGCGTATATATTATTATATTGAAGAAAATAATAATAATTAATAACCATCCATTTTCCTTAACACGTGCTCTGAGGGTAGGTTAAATAAAGTTGCTGACAATTAATCTTCTTGCCTACTCCTCCATTAATTACTCTGTTTCTCCTGAACGTGTTAACACATTGATCGGTATCATTGTCGTTCTGTTTCTTAATTTGCTACATATTCCTATTCTTTTAGTGCTGACATGAATATTTTCTCTTAATTAAGTCGAATATTCGTTGAGAATCAACGGAAAACAGTTCTTTATCATTTTGAAATTCGCTTGTTTTCACCATAATGTTCATAAGAAGTATGCAGGATGACTAAATATTTAAGTAAAATCGTTATTATTTAAACTGGCGCATTCTTATAAAATACATAAACTTATAATTCCCGAGGCCTACGTAATCTACTGGAGGCAGATTAATATTTTGCAAATAAATGAAACAACAAATTTAAATAAATCCATCATAGTTTTCTACATATTAGGTGCGCAACTAGGTTCTCTCCGTTTTTCAAGAGATGTCTCCAGTAGTAAGTGCTGGTTGATTGTGACATAACCAAAACGTTATGAACCAAGCTTAGACATATGGTAAACAAACCGCTTTGACACATTAGTGATTTTGTTTTTGCGTCATATACTTTTGGCTGTGTGAAAATGTCTGATTTTGCGCCAAATAATCGTCATTTGCGGGAAGTGTTGCGCATTAAGAACTCCAAAAAGTTTACGGAGATGCTGCTCTAAGTGAAATAACGTGCCGTGATTGGTTCCGTCGCTTCAAAGACGGTGATTTCGATGTTGACGACCATTCGCGTGAAGGAAAACCAAAAACATTCGAAGACGCTGAATTGGAGGCATTGCTCGATGAGCATCCGTGCTAGGCGCAAAAAGAGCTTGCTTCAACATTAGGAGTTACCCGCCAAGCCATTTCCCAGCGATTGCATGCGTTGGGAATAATTCAAAAACAAGGAACTTGAGTTCCTTATGACTTGAAGCCAAGAGACGTTGACCGCCGTTTTTTCGTCTGCGAACAACTGCTCCAGCGGTAAAAAAGGAAGGGTTTTCCTCATTGCATCGTTACGGGTGATGAAAAATGGATTCATTACAGCAACAAAGAGAACAAAATCATGGGGACTGCCCGGCATGCTTCTACGTCGTCGGTTCGGCCGAATATTCACGCTGCGAAGGTTTTGCTGTATATTTGGTGGGACCAGGGCGGTGTTATTTATTATGAGCTCTTGAAACCGAATGAAACCATCACTGGGGAACGGTATCGAACTCAATTGATGCGATTGAGGCGAGCACTGGGCGAAAAGCGGCCACAATACGAGCAGAGGCACGAAAAAGTGATTCTACAGCATGACAACGCTCGGCCTCATATTGCCAAACTCGTTAAAACCTACTTAGAAACGGTCCTAGCCCACCCACCATATTCCTCAGATATTGCGCCGTCCGATTATTACTAATTCCGGTCGATGGCACATGGTCTGGCTAATCAGCAGTTCCGCTCATATGAAGACATCTCAAAATGGCTTGATTCGTGGATAGCCTAGCGATGGGCAATATTTTGAATGATGATGAGAACTTAGTTGCACACCTAGTATATTCATACGAGAGTCTACAATTAATTAAATATAGAAAAATTCTTTACAAAAATACATTTGTTAAATTAAAAAAAGAATAACTAGAGACTTTTAGATCTTTATTAACTCTTTTAAATTAAATAACATTACATTATTATTACAATAAATATGGTTACTTATCTTTATACAAATGAATATCGTACTCGTATCATCCACCAAGTACAAGTCAACAGCACCAAGCAATATTTGCTACTTGATTTAATAAAAATCATAAAATTATCAAAGATTCAAACACTTTCGAATAAACTGTAATGATAATATTGATTAAAGAAACTAATACCGTGCTATCTGCTTCTGGGTTTCCGGGCTGGAACCGCGTCACTAGTATATCTGCCGACGTTTCGTACCCATTTGTATGGGACATCTTCAGGGCTGAACTACTGCACTGAAACTAATACCGGTTTGTAACATCAAATTCCGGAGATATCTTATCGCTTACCTTAGGTTGATAGCTCACCCAGTGTATATTATAACTAAATTCCTAACTTTGATTTTTCAAATATTATAATTTAAAGTACAGTGTAAATACACAAACTCTGGAGATATCATGTTCCCTTACTTCATTTAATACACCCAACCTGTATATCTCAAAATCAAAAATATTTCTCAAGAACTTTTAACCTTAAAATGAAGGGAAAATTAAAAATGTCTAAAATGCAAAAGGATAAATTCTAAAATTATGATTATAAATATCTTGCATTATTATATAAAAATTAAATCAAATGTCATAGGAAAAAAATCGAAAATGCGTATATTCTGCCGACCCGTCTAATACAAAGTCTATACGAAACAGACACGTCAAGTTAGCTTGAAGAATATGACAGCAATATTCTCCTCATGACTGTGGATCTCTTCTCTTCTCCTCGTATATTATCGGCTTTCTCTGGGGCGTCTGCATCTTCGTCGGTGCTCCATCTGTCTATTTCCCGCGGCTATTTTCGGAACTATTCATATCGCATCATTCTATGCATTTATAAATTGTCTTTGAATATACACTGCTTTACATACGTCATTAATTTAAAATATAATTCTTGATTTTATTTTGTATTTAATTAATTTAACATTTTCAATATTTTTTCATATTTCACTGTTATCTTCATTCAGGATTGTCAACGAATCTTTAGTAGAAGAAGAACTTTTTTTCTTGTTGGTTCCTAACTTTGCGATTTATTTTGACATTTATTTTTTATAAACAAAGATGGCTGTTTTTAATTGATTGATATATTTCTCAATAACATAATCTTACAACTATTACTGGTAATATAATTTGCTCTTAGGTTATGTTTTCTGTATCCTTTTTAATATGTAATATTTTCTATGTTATTTTCCTTAAATTTACATCTTTATTTTAACGGAAGATTATGTCTTTTATCTAGTTTTATATTGCGTTCGTGTTTTTAGGTTGGTATATATTATATAATCTGTGGATCCTTGATGTTTTATGTCGACAAATTACATAGTTTTGACTTATGCATCAGATAATATTTAATTGGTAAACTATGCCTGGAACGTCTAGCCATTTTCTTCCTGTCATTGAGATCACGCGTAAAGAATATTATACATTCTTTAATGAAGAGGATTTTGATTGTTAACTGAAAACAGATCTTAATGCATAATCGTGGCACTTTAAACTATACATAAAAAATGTCTCAGGTAATTTAATACCGTGTCAATTTATTTCGAACTAAACTTTGTTTAAGTTGAACTTGACGTCATTTCTTTTTGTGAATCTATATTTTAGATCTTTTGATTTTTACAAAACTTTTAATAATGAAGAACAAGTCCTTTTTAAATTAAAATAAATTGAAAATATATCAACTTAAAGGTGTGCATTTTAACTTATTATATACAGGCATTATTTAGTTTTTAAGAAACGTAGTTATTAACTTAATTAAGTAAATATAAACATAAAAATTTGGGCTTCAAATTATCCACACACAATTCAAATCATACAATGTTTTATGTCTATGACAGTATTGCTCATAATGTGAATTTCTATACTTCTTAATTGTGAAAAACATACCAATATATATTTGAATGTATAAATGGTACCTATTTTACTGACTTTATTCTTCTCTATGGCCTACAGAGAAGTTAAAATTATTGTGTAGCTGATATCTATCTATTATTATTAACAATTATCTGTTAACAATACTTTGAATAATTTCATTGCCTCCCTCTTACGTCCAATACCAAAATGTATTGACCGACAAGTCGAGAACGCGTCTATCTCACACATCGATAACTAAGTTACCAGTGTGTAAAAGACAGACGTTGCGTCACGGCCTTTTGCCAATTAAAGAATGTTAAAAGGAACCATTATATAATTAATAACATCTTATCTACTACATATGTTTCACAGAATTCACTGATCGTCAGGCAGATTTGTGTTATTAATGAACGATTCCTTCATAGCGTTTATCATATCATGTCGATACAGATAAATAATGAATAATATCATTGCCTCCCTCTTGCGTCCAATACCGAAATGTATTGACCGACAAAGCGAGAACGTGTCTATCTCACATATCGATAACTAAGTTACCAGTGTGTAAAAGACAGACGCTTGAATCACGGCTTTTTGCCAATTAAAGAATGTTAAAAGGAATCATTCTATTATCAATAACACCCTATCTACTACATATGTTTCACAGAATTCACTGCTCGTCAGGCAGATTTGTGTTATTAATGCTAATAACACAAAACAGTGAATTCTGTGAAACATATGTAGTAGATAGGGTGTTATTAATAATAGAACGATTCCTTTTAACATTCTAACAATACTTTGTTATTTTAATTTACAGCTAAAATCTGACTCATCTGATACAATCAGAAAAACAAACAGTGTTCGTAGCATTAAAAGTTTTTCGAACAAGCTTTCCTATAAGTAACATATTCCAAAATTGTAATACGTCGAGTAAATCACAATTCCATTAATTATAATGTATCAGCGTACTGAATAATTGAGAAGAGCTGTGGTGAGTAGATTATCCACATGTACGCGTTTATACCCTTCGGGGTAATTAGCCTACCCTCTCGAAAGTTAAGCGAAAGAAATTTTTTGGCACACGTCGAGGGTGTACGTATAATATTTTCCATCCATTAATTTCATGAGAATTATAGTTCTACAAATGAAAAATTATTATACAATAATGTTAGGAATTTGCGAACAAATAGGCTTATTGAACGAAGCTTAATTTTTAGTTATATACGTTACCGTCTTCGGTAATAACACTGACTTCATTTACAGCAGAGGTAGTTATTTATTGATCGTAATATGCTATTAACTTTAATATCCGTCAAATAAGGAAATAAGCTTAATAACATCTGAATACGAAATGACAGAATAATTTGTCAATAATTACCACTTTATTGATAAATTATTAGATAATTATATAAAAAACTAATATTAAGTTGTGTGAAAATATATTGAATATTAAGATACAAAAGTAGAAGAATACAAAATACTATTTCATAAAAATTTAATTAATCTATTTTTAATCTCTTCAAATTAAATGATTTAAAACGAATTATTTTCATTCAGTACTGGTAATATTAAGAAACTTTCGAATCTATCCATTCAATGCCCTCCTCTGCCTGATACAGTACCAACTTGAGGTCTTCCAGAACAAATAATGGAATGCAATGTATTCCAAGAATTATTAATTGAACGTTCTTTCAAATTCCACTGATTACATATGAATTTTGCTCGAATTCGCATAATAAACTTTTAACACCAATCTTTGATAACAAATCGGAAAGTTTTTCGTTCTTGTCCTTGCTTGTGAACCTTGACTTCTCCGCTGCTATAGTTAGGCTGCTCCAAGTGTCTTCCAAGTCTGTCTGTTCTGTATGAGATGCTACGTAAGAATTGTAAGGTGGTTCGTCTAGCTGAACAATACCGTGTTCCGCAAGAAATTGTCGAATAAGTTGCGATGAAGGAATACGTGCGTTATCGTCACCACTTTTCCACAAGTCCGGCTGTGTAATTCTTGTTGCGTCACGTAATCGTTCCAAACCTACTTGATAATACACTTTGTTTACCGTTAAAACTTTTGGAAATAAACTCATGATGACCAACACCTTCCTGATCGAAGAAAACAGCGAGCATCGCCTTGATATTGCTCCGACTCTGGTATGCGTTCTTGGGTTGTGACTCGTTGGGCGTCATCCACTGCGAATATTGGGCTTTTGTCTCAGGGTCATAACCACAAATCCATGAACTATTCCCCAGTAATGACCTTTTTGAATACTTTTGGATTGTATCTAATTGCTTCCAAATTGTCATTGGCAACTTCTACTCTATAATTCTTTCCTTCCATCAGCAGGCGTGGAATGGATTTTGCAGTCATACGACGCGTTCCCAAATCTTGGATCAAAGTTTCTAAAAATATAATTTTCCGACTTTCAAGGTCTCCTATCTTCCACACAGCCAAAGACGATTTTGGTTAATTAAAACCCGAACTCATTGCAGGTTTTCAGAATTTCTTACCGTTGCAAGAACGAGGGTGACTTTCAACTCAGGTTCAACCACTTTTAAATCGTCTAAATCACTCTTTAATTTGTGCGCCACTCATATTTTTATTACAATATACTTGACGAATCTTACCGACAGTTTCCGAACACGAACTGCAAAGTTTTCGACAAAATTTAATGCAAGATTTTTATTCGCTGGGTCTGATATCGTAAATACGACGGGCACGAGGTTTAACATTCAATCAACGATGTGTCTTGTCAATTGAATATCGCCACGACCATGTCATCTGGTGGATGCACTTGAAAAGGTGCTTGTTTTTGACAATAGCACACCTAGATACAAAGTTGCAGCACAAGCTCGGATATTTCCCAGACATAACCTTTTGGTGGATCTAACAATCGATTATAATTGTTTACCCAAAATATCTAGGGGTATACGAGAGATCAAATAATGTAATTGTTTCCAATTTATTTGAAGTTTTCACTTTTAATTTTAGCTACAAAAGTTTATGACCCATAGTATTTTAAGAAAATTGATGTTAAAGTAAATCAAGCTGTTCACATCGTAAATAATACTTGTTTCTGACGTCACATCAAACATGTATTGAAAATTCATATCCAATTTAATTTTGTATTAAACATTTTGGTAATTAATCACCTCGCCTTCAAACTACCTTGTTAGTAACAATCGACCGCGTATCTATTAATCATCTTGTTGGTAGGTGGCTAATATATACGTATTTATCAAGATTCCTTTTTCCGTAATTTGGAAATTCTACATTGATTGTTATCACTGGATCACAATGTTTTTCAAATTAATTTTGCGCTAGCAACGCATGTAAAGTGACACAGAAATAAAGTCAATTCCGGTTGCGAATCTTAATTTCCATTAACTACGACGGGGATATTTGAATACACGGCTTTTATCAACGTTGCTTACGTAGTAGTCGCGTGCTTGTACATAAATAAGTAGTATGTGGAAAAAAGAACAGGGATTAACGATCTTCCTCTGTTTCGGTGTTTAGTGCGATTATCTATAATGACGTTTACTTTTTGTGTCGGGGAATAAGCCGTGAAAAGTAGTATGGTTGACGTTTTCTAAATTATGCGCATGCACATCAATAAAAATCTTATTTACATTCTTAGTGCTTTTCTTGACGTTTTAGAAAACGTACCGCAAACTTATTAAGATCTACATTCGTCCGTAACTGTTTCTTTCCATTTCTTTTTTATAGATTTGATAAAACTCATTCATGAAAGCCATTAATAATTGACGATGAACAGGTAAATGTTTCCTCTTTCTTACTAGACATAGTGCGAGGCATTCCAGTCGCTTTTTTAAACGATACGGAAGAGTAAATTTTTTTTAGATTGATTTTTATTTGATATTGAATAATAGGCAAATAATTCTCATAAATTTTCTTAGATTTATGTTTCACTACCGTACGCAGTTCTTTGTATTTGAAGTCCCCAACATACTTATATTTACGCAGAGTACCGAATCTACAGTATCTAGGAATTAACATAGTTCACCCTACAATTATATATTATAGTTTTAACGAAATAATATCCAAACACATGAAATTTGAAACATGTATTTGTATATTACACATGATGCTATTATAGATTTGAAAGCAACACGTATTTACAACTTGTTTTCGCTGAATTCTACCACGTATTCTTATTTATTTAATTTTCTCAAGAACCCTATATACTCTGTGTATTTGGTTATTTGCATATGTTTGCATATAGCCTTAGTGTAGTGTTTTGTTTCAATTCAGTTTCATCGAATATCACATTAGTTTATTCTCGTATATTCGTTTATTTCATCGCAGATATTGCATTTAGTTTATGCATATTTTATGTTAACTTCTTATTAGATTTAATAAAGCCTTGTATGTAAACCGCAAAAGCAGGTCTTATCATGTCTTAAGTTTCTATTATGTCTGTAAGTACGACGCAATGCATCGTATTATCTATCTCACTCTCTCTTGGACCGATAGATGAGCTGCAGGTGTGCGTGGTTACTCTCTGTTTATATTAGAATTGGGCAAACGCGAATCATTTTCTTCGAAGATAAATATTCGTGCGATCCCACACGTTCCTTTCATGGTTCTAACATGGTTTCAATATTCCGAAAGGTTCGGTTAACAAATCTGGTAGATTCTACAACAGTTTCGAATCATGAATCGTCACTGTATGTGATTAATAACAGTAAATAACATTACGCATCATTTTAATCTAGCAGCATCTAATCGAGTTTGCAATGTCCGCTCTGATGCCTACTAAATTAAAGGGCTGCAGAAGACGTAACAACTTTCTGATGGAAACTGTTTTATAATGTTAATAATTTTTCTGCCTTGTCAACCGTCTGATGTTTTCTTTTGATAAATGTTGCAATTCTTGCCACTGTGCGAATAAAAGTTTTATTTTCCTAGCAATTTCTCTTTGAGAATACAAGCCAGGCGCAAATAAAGTTTCTATTCGAATTTTCTTAATGTTTAAAATATCTTTAGTATTGTCCATGGCGCATAAATTCGTTAAAAATATAACGTATAAAATTAACGCACCATTAATCTAAGACACTAAACTGAAAACGGCAAATACTTTATCATAAACACAATTTTTGAAGGTTCCAACAATTCTGAATAAATTTTACTTGTATAAACGTATTGTACCACCATCTTCCTAGCAGTTAGCTAGGGCAAGTTAAGACTTTGAATTCTGTAATGGATTAGCGATCGTGAAATTTAATACCATGAATGAAATAAATAAATATATGTATTTTGTAGGCTAACACTCTGCATATTTAAGAAATGTGCATATTTATGTTAACATTCCTGGAGAGTGCAATAAATTGTATTGAGTTGTTACATAAGCCCATTCGGTTTTATACCATCTACTGAGCGAAGTACATATTTTAGAAGAGAAAAACTACTGTACATTGTTTTCTATCACTCTGGTTCGACGTTCAGACAATTTCCTAATGGTGCCGGTTCCGTGGAAGATCAAAAAAGTGAAAAATACAGTTATAGTGGTCGTTCACAAGAAAATATTGGTTTGGTTCGTGAAAGTGTTGCTGAAGATCTTGAAATGTCCATTAGATGACGTTAACAACAACTTGGACTTAGTGGATTAACAACATGGCCTATTTTACACAAGGATTTAGCTCTGAAGACATATAAGGTTCAAATAACATAGGCACTGAAGCCATTAGATCATTTAAAACGTCGTTCGTTTGTCAATTTCATCAATGAACAACCAGCTGATTTTTCTCAAAAAATAACGTTTTCCGATGAGACACATTTTGAACTTGGTGGCTATGTTAATAAACAAAATTGCCGTATCTAGTGTGAGGTAAATTCACGAATTATTCCTGAGAAACCTATGCATCCTAAACGAGTTACTGTTTGGTGTGCATTATGGTCAGGTGGTGTAATTGGACCTTACCTCTTTGAAAATGCTACTGGTAAAGCTGTAACTGTCAATAGTGATCGATATCGTCGGATGATAACCGAATTTTTGTGGCCTGAATTAATGAATATTGATCTAGGGGATTGGTGGTTTCAACAGGATGGCGCTACACCTCACTTTGCACACGAATCAATTGATTTATTGAGAGAAAAATTTCCTGGACGTGTAATCGCAAGAAACAGTGATGTTAATTGGCCACCAAGATCATGTGATTTGACACCGTTGGACTATTTTCTTTGGGGTTATGTGAAAAATCAGGTTTATAAAAACAATCCACAATCAATTCCTGCTTTGAAAGATGAAATTATTCGTGTCATTGGTGAGATAAGGCCTTAACAATGTCAAAATGTTATTGAAAATTTTAACAAAAGAATGGACGTCTGTGGAGCTGCAAGAGGAGGCCATTTGGCAGATATTAGTTTTCGCATATTAATGTCATAACTGATACTTCAATTGCCAATAAAAAGTTTTTGAAAGTGAACGCAAATTATGTGTTTTATTTATAGTTTAAAAAAACCGTGAAATTTGAAACATCCTTTATAAGTACAACAGTATAGAAAATAACTGCTTTAGTTCTTAAACTAATAAAAAATTTCGTCCGATTATATGAACATGTATGGGACATGGTAAGGATTCCTTTTACAGTTGTGTTTGGTTTCCCAGAATATTTAAAAACGCCTCAAATATCTACCTCGTAATCTAAATATTTCATCAAAAGCGCAATAAATTTTATGTTCTTCGTTTTATGCAAACCAGCAACTAAATTATAATATTAGACCCGCTTTGCCAACGCTAGGAGCGCACATGGAAACTCAATATTACACATAGAGATAGTAACGTACATCTAGATTAATATGGGTAATTTACATAATTCCACTTATGTAAATATGCATGTCGGAACTTAATGCAAATCACGTAATATTTCAAATAAATCCCATCTATATATCGCTGATATTGCATATATGTACGTATGCAACCCGTATAAAATTTCAAAAGTTTTTATCAAACAGTTCGAATGTAAATTGCCCGAACCACTTGTTGACTACCGCTGTAACAGGGACCAGACAATCGATTGCGACTCCGGTAGGATCCGGGTACATCTGAATTGCTCGCTCTCCAAAGTCCCGAGTACACCGGTCCCTAGATATGATGTAACCTCTTCGTTTCCTTATTGATGTTTGCCTTATATTCTGACCATGCTCTGTAAATATTGAAATGTTGACTTACTAATCGAATTAAGGATTACAGCCTAGGTTGCACTTTCAATTATTCGTGAAAATAAACTAATTTGGCACGTATACAGGGTGTAAACGATACAACCCGACGTACGTTAATATATAATAGATATGAAAGACAGCAATTCAAATCTCCAAAAACATTTATTTTAACGAAACATTATTGTTTTGGGAAATTTAGGAACACGAAGTTTTCAAATACGGTCCTGTATTCAGATTGAATCTAAATGAATAGTAATTACATGTTGTCGATTCAAGAACAGGTATTTGTTTTTTCACATTCACAGAAAAATTCATTTCACATTTCAGTAAAGTAATGTAAGTTTGTAAATTATTTACAAATTTGCCAGTATATCTGAGTCTTTTTTATGTGTCAGCTGTTCTGTTATTTTTATAAGTAGTCAATATCAAATTCATGAAGTTTTTAAAACTTTGAAACTTAAAACTTTTAAAACAGTATAACATTTTGTAGCGATATGGAATTTGTAATTTAATTTTATGTACATTGTTTTCCACTACAACGGATGTAATTATTTAAAGAATTTTTATTGTGAAATTGTAATTATATCAGTTGTAGTGAAAAATTGTTTCGTAATATTAAATTCACAACATTCATGACTTCGGTGCAATGTATCGCGATCTGTGAATCTGTACACCGTTTCTAAGATTAAGTCACTTGAAGGACATTTTCGGTTCGAAAATCGCCCTTCATAAATGCATATACTAGCTCTAACATTTTCACTTGTATGATACTAGCTTAACAGACGAAACTAGTCGCAGTAAATATATGATATAGTGTGAAATTTAGACACAGCCTTTTCTTTATTCTACAGTGTTTCATTTGTTTATTAGTTTAATGGAATTTCACAGTAACAGTAATATATTTGTGGTTAATTGATACAATTAATAATATAACATTCATGTCCTGTTGGAGAGCAAAAAAGGAAAAGAAAAACATACATTTTTCGAAAGTGTCTGAACAAGCTGACTAGATCAAGAAAATGCTAAAAGCAAATAGAAAACTATGACGACATTTGGTAGACTTCGATACCGTTTTTACTGAAATAAAATAATATATTAAAGTATACAGCATCTTCCATAAACTAAACCATGGCAATCACGTGTGACTAAATGGTCTGATTTGTAGACTTTCACGGTCGTTGTCAATGATTATTACTTCGTCTTGGGTTCCAAGTTGAAACCTCATCCTCGTTACTTCTACTGTCAACATTTTGCCTTCACTTGGGTTGACATGGAGGTGTTGTTTATTGAGGGTCAATTGAGCGTTGCAGTTACGATAAGGTTGTTTGGATATAAGGGACTGCCAGACATTATATATCCCAAGGGATACATAATGTCTGGCATATGGATATAAGGATTATAATGCCTCTATTGTAACAATGCTCCATTGAATGTTGACAAACAATGATTAGAAACATAAGCCAGTGATTTATACCTTTTAATATGGATAAGTTCTGAATCATTTAGTCGATGGCTACTCTTCATTATGGTTTCCTGGTTAGAACCACGTCTGTGATACTTTTATTGCAGATGTTTCGCCTTCATTTATAGAAGACATCTTCAGGGCTGCTTCTGCTGGCTTTGTTGCACTGAAACTGGTGTAGGCTAGCGCGGGTGGGTCTAGGTGTATTGTTTATCATGAGCCAATGCAGCATTGCGGTTACAGTGAAGTTGTTTGGATATAAGGGATTGCTAAGCAATTTCCACGAGCTTCGCAGCGTAAGGTTGAAGAGGTGTGAGAAAAATCTATGTCATAATAATAGATTTATTTCTAAAAAACATAGTACAATAAAGCATACTAAAAATACGTGAATATAAAAACAAAATAATATAAAAAGTAAAGTACTTAAAGGACAGAAAGTCATTTATACTCTAACTATTTGAAGACAATAGATATTCCTTTACATGTAATTTGAACATTTTAGTACTACTCGTATTTGAATTTTCAAATGTACACGGTAATATATTGTACCATTTGCAACTCATAAAAAACATCCTTTCTTATAAATAGAAAATTTATGAGGACCAGGTAGTAAATATTTTGTAGCGCGAGTTTTATATTCACGTCTGTAGTTATTAACAGAAAATTCAAATACATGTTTATAGACACATAAGAGAGTTTCCAGTATATACAGCTCATAAAATGTTAGCAGACACTTAGACGTGAAAATATCTTTACAAGAATCACGATATTTTAAATTATATATAATCCTTGTGGCTTTTTTTCTAGAAGAGAAAATTGTTTTCAGTATGAGGAGATGAAATCCAATGCATGATACTACAACGCAAACGTTATATAATGTTGAACTGAGAAAAGGTTAATAAAGCATCGGTATTACATTACTTTTTAAGTTGTCTTAGAACAATTTACGAGGGTGGTCCCAGTAGTACCCGACCCAATAAAGAAAACACAAAAATTTTGGAAAGATATATTTATTTTTCAACATAATCTCCTTTCAGCTCTATACACTTTTCCCAGCGATGTTCAATAAGTTGGATACCCTTTTTATAATAAGAACTGTCTTGCTCCTCAAAATAGCCATTAACTGTCGACATCACTTCTTCATCGTTGAAAAATCTTTGACTGAGCCATTTGTTCAAGTTTGGGAATACAAAATAATCCGAGGGGACCAAATCTGGCGAATAGGGTGCATGAGTTAGCAATTCAAACTTTAATTCATTAATTTTGGCCATTGCAATAACGGATTTGTGAGCTGCTGCACTGTCTTGACGAAACAACAATTTCTTCTTAGCCAAATGCGGCCGTTTTTGCTTGATTTCCATTTTCAAGAATGTTAATCATAAGTATACCACGCGCATACCAAAAAACCGATGTCATGACCTTGCTTGCCGATGAAACTGTTTTCGCCTTCTTTGGAGCCGGTTCTCTCTTTTGAGTCCATTGTTTTGATTGTTCTTTTATCTCGAGTGTGAAGTGGTGGACCCATGTTTCATTCATGGTTATGAAATGGCACAAAAATTCTGCTTTGTTGCTGTGAAACTTCGTTAAACACTCAATTGAAGCATCTTCACGACATTGTTTTTGCTCGACTGTAAGTCAACACGGCATCCATCTTGCGCACAGGTTTCTTATGCCCAAATTTCCAGATAATATGCAGTGTACCGCACTTTTTGAGATGCCGACTATGTCTGCTAGCTCGGGCACACAACAGAACACAAGGGAACAGTAAAAAAACTTCAAAGTGTGCAGACTTTTTGTGTGCAAAACTTTTGAAAAACAGAATAAGGAAGCCAAGACTTCTGGAAGATGATGTAGTTATGTTACTTATATGCTTAGAAAAGCTAAGATGCATGTTGAACAAAACTCCAAGATCCTTGAAGTTGTATACTCTAGGTATAGTAGATTGGCGAACATTATAGTCATAGTAAAGCGGAGTGTCACTTCTGCACATTTGTCGATGTTTAGCTGTATCTGATTATGGATACACCATTCGTCAATAATGCACAGACTTGTTTGAAGATTAGTGCTATCCTCAGGTGAATTAATACTGCTAAATATTTTTAGATCGTCGGCATAAGCTAACACTGCAATCAAGACGTTCCAAGAGATCGTTAACAAGATGAGTAAATAACGTAACAGCAATCCTTCTTGTATAATAAATGTTAAACTGAATTACTATTTAAAATATTGTTTCATTATTACTAATTTAAACATTTTTCCTAACACCAAACGAAGATAAAATTTTCGATTTAGAATTCTACTTCAAAACATCACGGTTGATGTTACTTATTTAAGGTACGCGGTAACATTTTATATCAACTCTAAAAACCGGCGAATCCTACGAAATGTTTGTGTTAAATGAACTTCCAATGTCAGTTTTTATTACGTACCTTATATGTAAAGAATATATATATGTATGTACATACATAAATAAAACAGTCCGGACGAATTATATCAAAATTTATATTCGCTTGCAAGCTCACTAGTTTTATGTCAAAATGGACGAACATGTAGAGTGATAATAAATCCACCTTTTCAGTGAAATAATACTTAGTACAGGCCGTGCGATAATAAACTACTACAATGTGTAACGATTTCTTTATCTTTCTTCTTTCGCATTATTTCCCTTGTACTGAGTTCACTTTTATTGTTTTACAAATAAAAAAAATAATAAAATCCTTCATTTGCCATCTTGTATTTAAAGCGAGGTTCACAAATAGACATTTCCTAGTCAAACATGTATATTGCGAGTATACTGATTTGAAACATTAATCCCGGTAGGTCGCAAGGTAGTTTTTTATGTCCAACTCCGTAGTTAATTTTTACGGTCAACTTGCTAACTACCAGCACTAACCGCTGTTACAATATTTACTGATGATTTGGTAATATTGGTATTATTTTATGCGCTGAGTTTACTGGCCCTATTGCCGAATCTTGTCTAATATCAACAAAATTTACTGTTAGAGTTACTTCGTCTGATGAAAAAACATTACCTACCTCTCTCGTATAGCATACGGATGTATTTGGACGATTGAAAGAGAACGCGTCTATCTTGCATGTCGGCAACAAAGTTCCCAGAGCGTGTGTAGACAGACGCTATCTCGGCGATTTGCCAAAATAGATGAATGTTAAAAGTAACCATTCAAATATTGATAACATTATTTACTACGTACGTTTCAGAGATTCACCCTTCATCAGGTGAACTTATGTTATTAGCGAACGATTCCTCTGAAGATGTCGTACCTTTTAGATACAGAAAGATAATGAAAAAAACATAGCCGTCCTCTCTCATACAACACACTAATATATGTGAACGCTAGAACGAGAACGCAAGAACTTCGTTGCCGACATACAAGCCAGACGCGTTCTCGTTTTGTCATTCAAATACATTCGTGTGTTATGCGAGCGAGGGAGGCAATGTTTTTTCACTTTTTTACATCGAAAAGATACGATAAACTCAACAAATGAATCGCTTGTTAATAACACGAGTTTTCCTGATGAAGAGTGAATCTCTGAAACATAAATAGTATACGGGGTGTTATTAACATGGTACGTAGACTTCCGCGGTCGTGGTCCATGCTATCTGCTTCTGGGTTTCCGGGCTGGAACGGTGTCACTTGTATATCTGCCGACGTTTCGTACCCATTTGTATGGGACACATTCAGGGCTGAACTACTGCACTGAAACTGAAACGCAGATATACAAGTGACGCGGTTCCAGCTCGGAAACCCAGAAGCAGGTAGGGTGTTACTAATATTTGAATGATTCCTTTTGACATTCATCAACTCGTCCGGAAGAAAAATTTCCGTGACTCAAGAAACTTAGTTGTTGAGTTTTAGATCTTTCAATGCACGTCGGATGTTAGAGGTTGTTCCTATGTTGCTTAGAATTTTCCTCGAGTGCTTGAATGTTCTTTGTGCGGTACTTGGACGTTTTTTATCGAATGTTTAAGCGTCCTTTATCGGATACTTGAATGTTCCTTATCAACCACATCCACCGTAGGCGTCAGATTTTGCCCCTTCAGACTTTAATGTGTTTCATTCTCTTCAAAACTTCAAAGGATGTGAACCAACACTTTATAAACTTTTTTATCAATAAAGATATGTCCTTCTACGAGTATATGAAGCTCACCGAAGAATGGAAAAAGGTTACCAAAGAAAATGGGCAATATTTGTTGTTGCAGTATTTAATTTTATTAGTTACATATATTAAAAGATAATTAAAAATCAAATGCTGCTGTATACGTAACATTAGATTTACTTAGAATATAAATGTCGTATTAAACGTACATTTTAAGAGAAAATTACTTTAGATTGTTCTTGGCATTCGTGTAAAACGTTGATTTTGAATATAAAAAGTAAGGGAATAATTTTAAACGAGAGTCCATAATGGCCTTCTCCAATTCTTCTTGAAGGGTTTGCAAATTTGCGAAGCAGATTTACAAATTGGTAATGCAGTACTTCTAAGTGTGCGCTTTCTGAAAATTTATATCTCCTCCATAAGTACTAATATTAAAGATACGAATTTGATTCGCATCGGCCCGAAATTAGCATTTTAAACGATATTATTCATTTCATTTTTCGTTTACGCAGATGGAAGACGGTCACGCAAAAAAAAGATGTTGAAATATTCATCGTGCGGCTCAACACGTGAACATTTCGTGGAAGACATTGTGTAAAATTAAGTGGAAATCTAATAAGAAGACGAAACCGTCTTGAGAGAAAGTGGGTTATTTTCAGAAGTATATGTGAATTAATGCGGAATAAGAATGAGTTCTATCGTTGGTGGTAAATCTTAGAAAATGTTTTCTCGACTTCGTCTTTTATCCGCTTCTTTTTCGTCACCACCTACATTGTTTTCGATATGCGATTGTAACTTATAAAATTTTAAGAATCTTAGATATATGTATGTATCCATTACAATATACACATGTATGTGAAATATAAGTTGTTAGTATGGGAAAAATATATATTTTTTAGGGCATCTTCAAATAATAATCAACTTGTCGAGTATTTGGTATTATTTGATTAAAGTAAACCAACTAGCAAGTCTGATGGATGAGTAACTCTTTAAAAATGAAATAAAAGTATGTTACTTAGATAAACTCTTCGTCTAACTTCCCAATAACATTTAATAGCTCTTTGAAGTTGAAGACATGTTCCTGTTTATACGGAAATCTATATCTACGAGGGTAGTTTGTCAAGTAGTGAGAATGGAAAAGAAAAACGAAATTTTTAAATACAAAATAATTTTTATTTTTCAATATATTCTCCTAAAAGAGCAATGCATTTATACCAACGGTGCTCCAATGTCCTTATGCCATCTCTAAAATGCGATTCCGGAAGGCTTGCAAAATACTCATTTACAAAGATGATAAGCTCGTCGTTAGACGAAAATTTCTTTCCACCTAGTGCCGTTTTCAATTTTGGAAAAAGGTAGAAGTCGGAAGGGGCTAGATTCGGCGAATAAGGCGCATGCGGTACTAATCGGGAATACAACTCGTGGATTTTGGACATCGCAACTGTGCTGGTATGCGAAGGAGCGTTGTCTTGGTGAAACAGGATCTTTTTCTTTACCATTCCTGGCCGTTTAGCACGAATCTCAACATTTAATTTTTGTAGAAGTTCTGCATAATATTGTCCATTTATTGTGGCACCTTTCTGAAGGTAATCAATGAGCAAAATGCCCTTTGAATCCAAAAAAAATTGATGCCATCAACTTGTTTGCCGATAAAGTGGTTTTCGCTTTCTTTGGAGGTGCAGAACCACGTTCTAACCATTGTTTCGACTGTTGCTTAGTTTCGGGTGTACTGTAGTGTATCCAAGTTTCATCGCAAGTAACAAATCGCCTACAAAAATCAGCCGGATTCCGCTTATAAAGGTCCAAACACTCATTGGAAATGCGCAAACGAGTGAGCTTTTGATCAGTCGCAAGCAATCGCGGCACCCATCTTGCTGAAAGCTTGGAAAGGCCCAATTTTTCGTTAAAATGTGATGTGCGCGTTCTGTTGAAATGTTTACCATGTCTGATATCTCTCTCACTTTGAGTCATCGATCTTGCGTAATAATATTATGGATTTTTATAATCATTTCCTTAGAAGTCACGATTTTGGGTGCTCCAGAGCGCGCTTCATCAACACAGCTTGTTCTACCACGTTTAAATTCATTTACCCATCCACTTATTGTGGCGGATGACGGAGTAGATTCAGATTTCGGTAGCTTTCATACCCTTAATTACGAAGTATTTAATCACCGCACGATACTTTTTCCATTTTAACAAAACGACGTGTTGCTTCTTTTTCAATCAGCTGTCAAAAATAAACTAATCAACCGATTTATCTAAATATCGAAATGTAAACATACAAAAAGGCAACCTAAATTACAGTGCATTTGTTTTACCAATTAGAGCGCCACCTATGTATGTGTCATTCTCACTACTTGTCAAACTATCCTCGTACATCCTGTGATTTTTAAAAAATTTTATTATTTTTTTTGTAATTTTAATAAGTGCGTTTACACATTTTATCTTTTTTTTGGAAATGAACTATTTTCATTATTATTAAATTGCCTTTATTTCTCATATACGTAATTTCTAGACATTTTCATACATTTAGACCAGGGATGAGCTAAAGTTTTCATGCCTTGATGAAACTCAGAACTCTCAACTTCGTTAAAATAAATATCCACGGTAGCTTTAATTTAACATCATTGTCTGTTGAAAATTTCTAACTCGCAAGAATAGAATGATTCCTTTTAACAAAAATATATGTAAATATAAAAACGCGGGCATCTAAAAGCATCAATACAGCTAAGTAATCAAGAATGAATAATACTGTCGTCCATCATATGGAGAAGCTTGGTGCTTTTAAGCCACCTTAAAACACATAAAATGTCGGTGAACGTAAATAAGTCAACAATGAAAAGGGTCTCAAGGTAAAAGGACGTCGTCCTAGAACGGTGTCATTATTGCATCGAAATACTCTAAAGTACATACATACATGTTGTATTATTAAAAGGCAAACATTCGAGAATACTGGAGGAGCCTTATTTAATGATAAACTGCCCGAAACGTTTCGATTTCTATACAATGTTATTTATCATTTGATGATGAATATCATTATACGAGGATAGCCGTTTATATTTCGGGAATTCACAACACTATTAGTATGCCTCCGATCTGAAGATTGCATCGTGAAGTTTGCCATTTTTTGACAATATATTTAACTTGACAGTTTTATTATCCGGTCGCTATTTCCATTGTTGACAGTAACTTGAAAATTATGTCAGCAAAAAATGGAATTAACTCGCGGACATTTTCGTGCAATTATTTTTCATAACCTTCGGCGTGGATTATCTCATTCAGAATGCATCGACGAACTGAATTCTTTATATGATGATGAAGCACCATCAAAAACTACAGTATATTATTGGTATAGTGAATTGGTATAGTGAATTCGATTTTTGACGGCGTTCTTTGGACAATGATTTTCGTGAAGGTGGTCCCAAAAATGTTATTGTGTCGGAAAACATTAATGCAGTGTCTGAATTGATAATGTAAGTGTGACATACCGTGAGATCCAGGCATCTCTAGATATTAGTAACACCAGCGTGCATAAAATCCTGCATGAACATTTAGCCGTTAAGAAGCTGTGTTCACGTTGGCTACCACATAATTTGACAACCGCTCAAAAAAAGACTCGCGTCGATTGGTGTCAAGAAATGCACCAAAAATACAATGGCGGTGCTTCAAAGAACGTTTATAAAGTCGTCACAGGTGATGAACCTTGGATCTATACGTATGAGCCCGATAGTAAACAGCAGTCAGCTGTGTGGGTATTCCAAGATGAGTCAAAACCAACAAAAGTTGTTCGCGCTCGAAGCACATCAAAATAAATGGGGGTCCCTGTTTTTTCAGAAATACTGGTCACGTTGCAACCATGCCTTTAGAGAGTTGTAGAACGGCCAATTCCGAATGCTATATAACTATTTGTTTGCCAAAATCTTTTGAGGAAATAAGGAAAATAAACCGAAAACGACAGATCATTCTCCACCACGACAACGCGAGCTCTCACAGGTCGGTTCAAACAATTCAATATTTGACCGGGCAAAAATTGATGAGCCATCCGCCGTACAGTCCCGATCTAGCACCTTGTGATTTCTTTTTGTTCCCACACGTGAAGAATAAACTTCGTGGTCAACGGTTTTCTACGCCGGAAGAAGCAATTGGGGCATTCAAAATTCATATTTTGGAGATACCGCCGTTACAGTGGCAGCAATGCTTTTCGGATTGATTTAAACGAATGCAAAAATGCATTGGTTTTCAAGGAGAATATTTTGAAAATCAATAAAACTGTTTTCGATAATAAAAAGATGTTTGTTTGTTTGCTATTCCCGAAATATAAACGACTACCCTCTTATAACAATTTTTACTTAGAAATTAATGAAAAGCATAAGCCATAATAATTAAAAGTTATGTTACGTAAGATTTTTGTATTTCAAATTGCGATTGAACATATGAAGAAGAAAAATGGGAGAGATATTATACTACGCCACCTAGCGGACCGATTGCTCACGGTATTTTCACAGATGAACGAGCAAAAACAGAAACGCGAACTTTACTATGATGAGTGCCAACAAAGTGTATATTTTACACGCACTGTTGGACAAGTAAAGGGTTTCCCGTAGGCAATGTACCGATCAACGATTGCCACCGACATCACCTCGACAACTACACATACAACGATCTCAATCACCTTGTGCCCTTTGACTAGTGTTTACTCCTATAATATCAAAACATGTTATGGGGGACATAATGTAAGAGTTACAGTTTTAATTTTTTTTTAACTAATTTTAATAATCTAAATCGAGCTCTATATTATTGGGTCTAGTATTTATAGATTATGTTTAATCTCCTTATGTCCAATTATGTATATTAATACAATGACAAATCTAGGAAATATATATGTAGATATAAATGACATCTATTTAGATTGTATTATAATTTTACGAAATTTTTTCATGTTAATCGAGAAGTGTACAACAAATTTCAACTCTTTGTAGAGCGTTTTATTAAATAAATTGAACGTTAAATAAGTGGTTTTATTCAGAAGATCAGATTTGACGTTTTTGCGTAGTATCTGATAAAAGATTGTTAAACGTTTGATTAACACTTATTATTAATTTGAATTCGTAGATCTGCCCCGTAATATAGGCAAAATATAATAGCAACTATTCAACAAATTGCTTTCTATGCAAATATTTTCATTTTTATTTGAATAAATGCATTAAAGGTTTATTTCGAAATACAACTATAACCTTAAAAGATGAATAATATAGAAGCTTATTCTCTACAAAGAAAAGAATTGTGCTTACGAAATTAATCTTCTGGCCTACTGAGTAGATAAGTTAATCAAACTAGATTAACATAATAGAATTCTTTTTAAAAATTATCTCAGATTTTGTAACTACAGCGGCTTTCTCCGTGCCGCTGTACTTTCTATCAACGTTTCGTTATTTATACTGCCAACTTCGTCAACATCTGTTATCAGACTGATTCTCTCCGTTGTCTTTCTTCATTATATATCTCTTCGTTTCACGAGTGCATGACGGTTGTGCTCCATTGGTTACGATGGATTCCCGTAGTAGGCTCTGCCGGGTGTTGCTGAGACTGTAACTCTTTTGAAATTTAGATGCTACATCTTCAACATTTACTGTATGTCCGTTCTCGTAATCATATTCTGCATGTTTTCTAATCTTTTGCTCCATCGATTTTCACAGCTTTATGTTTCTTAATCTGTGTAGATGACACTGATTAATATTTGCTTTCCTAGCTTGTTCTTCCTTATGGAGAGTAGCCTTGTAGCTTGAGAACCTCTCATATGTTTCTTTATATTTCTTTTGTTTTTTAGGTTTCGCTCATTTGAATGTTTTGTCCCTATTTTTACGAGTAGCAAAGGAAATAACAGCCTGCCTGAACAAAGACCTACTCCTAAATGCATGGCATTGGAACTAATGTCTTTAGGGAAATTTTTGAATTTTAGCCTTAAAAATTTCAGATCATAGGACATGGGATGACCCTCCTCTACGGTATTTACTCTTACAGCTTTATGTATCTTCATCTGTAGGTGCAAATGAACCTGATTTATTTATGCCTCCTTGGCTTGTTTTTCCCTATAGAAGATTGTCTTGTAACTTTAGAACCTTTCGCATGTTCTTCTCTACTTTTCTCATTTTTTGGTTTCAATTATTTGATCATTTTTTATCTTTTCTGCACAGTTCTCATGAGCGGCAAAAGAAATAATACTCTGTCTGATCAGAGACTTGTTAGATTTGGGACTAAATATAATACAATTGCGTCTAGCGCCTTCAGGGAAACATTAACTATCGAATTTTTTTGCAGCCACGTAATTCTCGGCGCGTTACTTTACACTTTAATTTGCGTTTAGCTCGAGTTCATTGGGAGCTCTAATTTCGGTATTCTTATACTAGATTAGAGCCGCTGACGGGAAGGTAAAGAGATTACTTAGGAAAAAAAAGATGTCATTGACTTGTAGGAAAGAAAATTTAAGTAGGAAGTTATGAAAATGTATGGTAATCTATCAAAAAATTCGTTAACTATTACATGCAGCATGATTTTTGGCAACTAAGGTATCGAAGTATAATTTATCATGAATGAGGTGGTTGTACGCGATGGAAGAGGTATTCGGAATTTTAAATATCCTCGACTGGGAATAGGTGAGTTAAAATGAATAAATTTATTGAAATAGAAACAGTGTTGTTCTGACAAAAGGTATGTATTTTAATAATTCTCTTAATATAATAATATAATATAATATCTTTATTGTCCAACAGACAAGCCATTTAAAGGACAAATCAAACAATATGTACAGTGTGCAAGTATTAAATAAAACTAACTTAAATATACAACCATGCTCAAATGTATTAGACACCTTACGAATTTATGTACATACATATATATATAGTTTGTATAGTTTAGTCAAAAGAGAGGTGGGGAAAATAAAACTGTTGTGAAAATTATGTACAAAGTGTTATTTGGTAATATAGTACAATTTACCAATATTTTGTCGCTCCGCCCTTGGCCTTAATGACAGCTCGCACTCGTCGAGGCATACTTGCTACCAAATTGTAACGCTCTGCCGGTGGTATTGTAGCCCATATTTCGCGAATTTTTGTTGATAATTCTGCTTTTGGCAGGCATTTATGTTCCTTGATCTTAGTTTTTAAGATACGTCACAAATTTTCAATGGGCGACAAATCGTGACTTTGTGGCGGCCAATCCAATACCTCCACTGTGTTTTCCTCGAACCAACGCATTACAGCTCCCGATTTGTGGCACTATTAATCAAGTTAACAAGAAACTTCCCACTGGTAGCATCCCTACGACAAGACAATGATTGGAAGCTGTGTCTAACCATTCGCCTCATAATCAACTCCCCTCGGTGGGTATGTACCATCAAGCCGGTAAGATAAGTACTTTAAAAACCTTTTCTGGATTCTCTCCAGAAACAAACTTTGATAAATGCAGCACGGATACCATACCACCGAGGCATACTCAAGCTTAGTCCGGACGAAAGCATAGTATAAAACCTTGAGAGCCTTAATGTTATTAAAATGTCTGCAGGAACGCACAAGGAAACCCAAAGCACGTGATGCCGAAGCACATATAGTAGCGATGTGATCTGTAAATTCCAATCTGGGGTCAAACAGGACCCCAAGATCCATAATTCCTGACTTCCTTAGAATAACAGTGTGATCAATGGTGTACTGACTAATAAGGGGATTATTGCTTTTAGTAAAAGTGACAACAGCACACTTATCAACATTAATAATAATATCATTCTGCACACACCAATCACTAATTGTATTAAGATTATGCTGCAGTATCCGGCAATCGTCATAGAATGTTATCTTAGAGAAAATTTTTAAATCGTCAGCATATGCCAAGGAATTACAAGTAAGTAATTTAAACAGATCGTTAATGAAAATATTAAACAATAAGGGTCCCAAAGTGGATCCCTGTGGAACTCCAGAAGAAGCAGTGTATACATCTGACGAAAATCCATTATACGAAACATAGCAACTTCTGTTATGTAGATATGAAGACATCAAATCAATTACATAATGGCAAAATCCTCTTCATAGTTAACTACTTCGTTACATTGATTATAATCACTTCTTAAATTAATATTACAAATTCAGTTCACAGGAATGTACACTTAACAGAAGCAGCAAATTAAATACATAAATGACTTTTAATTTGAACTTCACATTAAGTATTCATATTTCGTACAATAGTTTTGTTTTAAATTAAAACGAAACTTATGCAAAGCCGGTCTTGATGAAAAAGACTGATGCGAAAAGTTAAATTAATTAAATGGAAGTATGAGAGTGCTTTATACGCCCGAAGAAATACACAAAAGAGCTTAGCGGTAATAGTAGCAGCATTCTTAATATAATCTCGCGGAGTATTTCATTTTAATATGAGAAAATTTAAAAGGTGTCCTCGCCGCGTAGACACTACTACGATTGTCTAGTTAAAAAACGGCAACGCACAAGGAAAAGGTCAAAGGCATAACTTGTTGATCAAACAGGGAATGTTACATTTAAAATTGAAGACCTTCCTTTACCATTCTTGTGTGTGCATGTCCTCTCACATAAAAACTTAATCGGACATGATTAACCCTACAAAGCCCTAGGGGAAAATATCCCTTAAGTTCAATTTGAGCATCCATGAAATCAATGAAAAATTTTTACCAAAAATAATACATTTCACGAAAAAAAAATCGAATATACAGCGTGTCTTAGGTTCAATATACACAGTCTGTCGCAGAAAAAACCGAACTTTCTCAAAATAGTATTTCTTAGTGGCGCCATCTATTAAAAAAATATGCGTCGGTAAAGTAGATCTTTCACTAATGTTATGTTAAAATAACATCATTTGCATCATAACATTTGCATCAGAGAAATTGCCCATAAAGTAACAGTGTGTATTTGGCATTTGTCAAAAAATGAATTTTGAACAAAGAGCAAATATCAAGTTCTGTTTTAAACTCGATAAATCTTTTACCGAAACATTTAATTTGATGAAACAAGTGTATGGTGATGCGTGTTTATCACGTACGAGTGTGTATGAGTGGTATAAACGAGTTAAAAACTGCCGTACGGATATATATATATATATATATATATATATATATATCCGTACGGCTATTGCATATGGAAGCCGATCACCTCTTCTGTTTATTCGGGGCAGTATGACAGCTGCGCGTTATGTTGATGACGTCCTACAAACCACTTTATTGCCTTATCTAGATGGCCGTCCACACGTCCTTTTTCAGCAAGACAACGCGCGTCCACATATTGCTCGTCGTACTATGGACTTTCTACGAGAAGCTGGCGTTAATGTTTTGCTGCGGCCACCCCGTTCACCGGATTTAAATCCCATCGAACATGTGTGGGACATAATGGGGAGAAGACTGACCAATTTGAACCATCCTCCACAAACTCTAGCACAGTTAATCCACCAAGTTCAAGTTGCTTGGAACGAGGTGCCACAAGCAGACATCGACCATCTTATTTTGTCGATGCCTAGACGTCTACAGGAGTGTCTACAGCTACGGGGTCGCCAAACACATTATTGATTTTTTTTCAAATTAATGTTAATAAAATTTCTTGGAAATCTGATCGTTTCATTCTTGACTTAAGCTTATCACATTACCAAAAAATCACGTCCAGGAAACTATTCCTTCTAGGTGTAACACTTCTAATGTCATTGAGTATAATATGTATGGTATTCAGGAATAAGCATCATAGAAACCTTTGGCATCCTAATAGGATCAATCAGATTAATGTGTGGAATTTCCTGAAGAATCATATCCCACTCCTTCCTGAACGGGAGCGTTCTTGGTTGTACAATTCGTGCAGTAGCATCTGAAGTGCATTCTCATGGATTACCATCCGCAGAATTGGTTTAGCTGACACTCTCGAAACTGATAGGTCTAGGAACTAGATTACAGAAAATTCTTTAACGATGAACATGAAAAGAATAGGTTATATGGTCACGTCAAGAAAATCTAATTTAATCACATACTTTTATTATTTAGTTCATCACTTTTATAAGACATTATTATCTTGTTTGTTCCTGAAACCCAAAAAGGGCAAAGTATGTAACTAAGAAGTTTTCCATACCTATTTTGGATATGTAAAATACAAAAACGATATTTGTATGAGTCAATTTGATTTACCCCATAGAGGTCGTAAGTATTCGAACATTCGTTAATTTCTATCATTGGAAACGATTTCAAAAAAACGCATTTTCACAAATGAATTCGAAAATATAAAATTCTACGAACCCGTTTAATGTCCACAAGAACACAGCTACCTTTCAACCAACAGTAAATTACTTACACCGCAACAATGAAACCCTGCTTGTTTGCTTTCTAAACAAATGTAGGATTCCAGAACATTTAAGCAAGAATTAAATACCTCGCTGATGTGGCGAGTCCCTACGACCATCAATTATTCTTTCTTTGTTGGTGGCGTTTACAAACCACCATCTACTGCGCCGCTTGTCGGAAATTGAACCGTAAAAACTGTCATTCGAAATCAATTTAAATGGGTGTGTACAGAGACGACTTTAATTTCATTATACTAAATGAATCGAAACGTATATAGATTTGTGGTAGTTGAAATTTAGATTTCAGAGTTGTTTGATTCGTAAATAATGTAGGTGTGTATACACACAATTATCTACTATTATATTCCAAATATAATTATAAAATGAAAAAGATTTTTCATCTTATCTTATTTTCTACATTAGTTCCAAAGGAAAGCAGGTGTAATTGATTAGGTAAGGAATATTATAGGAAAAAATAGTTTCCAAACTAAACATTGCTTTTATCAGACATGTGAAATATCCGATTTTGTAAGGAATAAAAAAAAGTCTAAATTTAAAAAAATATAAATATTTATTCTGCAAAATAGTCTCCATTTACATCAATAGTTTGTTGCCAACGGCCTGGAAGCTGAAAAATTCCCTTTGAAAAGAAATCTAGGTTTTGACGGCTCACATATTGCTAAAATACTGCTATTACAGACTCCCGGTCAGGGAAGTCCCTATTTTTTAAGTGATTGTCTAAACTTCGGAAAAATGAAAATCAGTTGGCGAAAGGTCAGGTGAATAAGGTGGGTGAGGGAGAATTTCGTAAACAAATTCCGAAAGTTTTTGAATTGTCTGACGTGCAACGTGAGGTCTTGCATTATCATGAAGAAGTATGGGTCCATGTGTATTGACTAGTGAGGGCTGCAAGCCGCTCAATTTTCCATGCATAGTTTCCAGTTCGGCACAATAGGACGCTGCCGTGATGGTTTCACCAGGTTGCAAAAATGAATACTGAATAATACCCTTACTGGTCCACCATACAGCCACCATAATCTTTCGCGGGTGAAGTGATGCTCGTGCATGCTGTCTTGGTGCTTCACCTCGATCTAACCATTGTCCTGACCGTCTCCGATTATCATAAAGTATCCACTTTTCGTCACACGTTACCACTCGATGAAGAAACGGTTCAACTTTCTGTCGATTAGCCAAAGAGGTAGCCACCTCTAATCGACGGAGCTTATTGGCTTCCGTTAATTGGTGCGGCACCCATCGATCGAGTTTCTTCACTTTGCCAATCGAAGAAAGGTGACGACTAATGGTGGCAATGGACACTTGAAATGTTTCTGCAAGGCTACGCACTGTTGTTGACGGATTACTTTCAACTTCTACACCCAGCTCGTCGTCATTAACGGTGCTACGCGCATATCCGCGAGGCTCATTTTCCAAATCAAAATTTCCCTCGCTGAATTTTTTAAACCATCGCCGTAATGTGCGTTCATTACACGTGGTTTCACCGCGCAGCTGCATTTAATCCCTTTTTAAATTGAAAGAGCTAAATTGCCCGAATATCTCTTGCCGACAGCATTTCCATAGGCGAGACAAGGACAGGTGTATTAATCTTTCCAAGAAATGGAACAGGTACACACTTCAAAATAAATACCGTTTTCTACAAATACAATAATAATTTTCACCAAAAACATACACGACATTACATTTGTAACAACCTGATACTATGATGAATTAAGATATTTAAGATTACTTAATAAACTACAATTTGCTACAAATCATCGTGATTACATACAAAGAACGGAGAAAAATATAAAACTAAATCTGTGTGATTTATGGTAATTTTTTAATATCAAACGAGGCTCAACGAAAATATCTGGTTGGCGTGTTCAGTTTCCCACATGATATAGTTAATGGGATTGCATGACGCTTCTCCTGTGTTTTTAATAATTTTTCTTTGATTTCTGTTTCACCATTTAATTCTCATTTTCCTTTCACTATCTGTCTTGTGAATAAAAACGACTTCGTAACGATAATGGGCACAACTAAATCAACTAAATCTGCAACTAGAGGTAATCTAATTTCTAGTTTCGTTGTTTGGAAATATCGCCATATTATCAATTATTAACTGTAAGATAAAGACAGTCAAGCTTGTTGACAGTTGGAACCGTACCAGAATTTATCCAGTTAACAAAAAGGATGACATAATCGTGTTATCTAGTTATCAACCTATTTCTATTTTATGTAATTTTGCTAAGGTTTTCATATTAGTTATATATTTAGCTATTTATAAAAAACTACGTCGTTTATTATTTCCTCCATAGCCCAGTTTTCTAACAGGTATGTCTATCGTTAATAATTTTACTTATTTTTTGCAATATACTTTTGAAATTTTAGACAAATGGGGATAAGTGGATATATGAAATTTTCCTGCGCATTCAATACTTGTGTTCATACAGTGTTCGTCTTATTGTTTAAACTTTAATCTTTTATTTTTTCACTCCGCTTTCTAAACTTACGAATCGTATTTATGTAATAGAAAATTACTAATTTTAAGGTTCCTCAAGACCGTAACTTGGGTCCACTTCTATTTGTCCTTTACATTAATGATTTATTTTATGTTCTCACTTGCTCTGCATTAGCTTATGCTGATATTAGACAACAAATAGAGAAAATATAAATTGAACAAACAGAAATTAATTATAAAATTAGAAATTAATTATAAAATTAGAAATCAATTAGAAAATAGTAAAAGAATTTAACGCTGTACAGGCTAAAGTAGACCATAACGTAGAAGCTATATACAAAAATAAAAAGAACGTACAAGAACAGGTGGACGGTGTTCAGGAACACATTGAAAAACATGTGGAAACCTTGTGTACAATAGACTGGAGAGCTTTGAAAATAAAGTGAAGCAACTAATCCAGCAAGAGCTATTGAATCTAAAAGAACATGATATTAGTTCATTCCGAAGCTAAAATCCCCAAAGTTGGATAGTAAAATGACTTGATCCACGTATATCGAGCAATTTGAAGCTGTTGCAGGAACTAATGAATGGATTGAAATAGATAAAGCAATCGCCTTAATTGTAGCGTTACGCGGAGAAGCTTTAAGTACCTCGCAGGCGATTCTGAATTTCATCTCGCATCTAGAAACTAGTTATGGAGACAGATACTTACAAGTTTATCAAACACAACTAAAGGAAGGCGCAGAAAGCTGATGAGAACTTACGGGATTTCTAAATAAATGCAGCTTGGCTGGTAGGATTAGGATATATTGTTGAAATATTATTGAGCAACTCGTTTTCAGCGACAGTGTTAGAGAGTGAGAAATGCAGAGAGCACTCCGGCTTGGGGACATAATATCATTGCGGACGCATTGGCCGTACCCTGTAATAGGAAGTGATTGGTTCTCGGTTGGGAATATGCGAGTATAGCAGGTACAAGCAGCTAGTAGTAACGAGAATCACCTGAATAAAGTATTGAGCTCCGTAGAGAAACTGTTACAATATTAAAATTAGAGAAAAACACGTCCAACGTATTGAAAATAGAATTAAATGCGAATTGAAAAATAAATAAGTCGACGAAACGACAGATTGTAGAAGGAATCTATTGTTATATGTATAGTTCGTACGATGGCTCGATATAAATCGCCAACTTCAATCTTACTAGCTCCCAGAAAAGGATAAGAATATACTACTTAAGTCATTCTAAAAGTGGTGTTAAATACATTGGAAAAATTTGAATTTTCGAGAGACCAACTCTTAATGTTTATGACTGATCGCGCCACAACTATGCCTTCTATAGACAGGTCTCTTCATGACGACTGTGGTAACTTCTTACACGTTACGTGTTAAATCCATGCTTGCATCTTGTGGCGAAAACAATTCGACATATATCCATGGCTAAATGGTTTGGTAGCACATACGAAAGCAGTGTTCCTCAATTGTCCTAAACATATTCGAGACTTCCACAGACAATATCCCGAGACATCCCAGAACCTCCACAACCGATACTTGCAGGCAGAGGAACGTGGTTAAAGGCAACATTTTATTTTCTGCATTTCCAGAAAATAAATCTGTTGTACAATTTGATCCTAAAGGAACAACTGCCATCAAAGGAAATTAAAAGCAATTCCAAGATGTTAAAGTTGAAGCAGATTACAAATAATTTATAACAATTACAAAGGAGTAGTTGAAGCAATTGACAAATTACAAATTCTTCGTTACCATTAGTAGATTCACTGAAAATACTGGACACTGTACAAACACAGTTACAAAGCAGAGAGTGTGCTAAAGGAAGATCCAGATTTTACACACACAGAGAGAGATCCGTTAAGTATTAACAAACATTTATAATATGCAAATATTACACCATTAGATGTCGAACGGTCGCTCTTCATATATTATATATTTTTTCTATACAGCGAACTCGGTTTGCTGAAGCAACTGTATATTTAAGCGATCTTATTTTGTTTGTGATTGCATTAAAAATGCCGCTTATGAAAATGTTTGTCGTTTCATAAATTATACAGGCCGACCGATAAATATTTTTTAAAAATTTCTTTCAAAGTTCAACCTATTTCTTATGTATTTTGGTGTGCTGAATCCAAATTTTCAATCATTTTTCTACCACGTACCAATTTTTCGCAATCTTTGTCTTTTGTTGGGTATGATAGTATTAAAATGTATAGTTAAGATTTAAAGGTACGTAATTTATTATCCGAGTATAATTGAAAAATTTAACATTTTATTATTGCAATGGTAGTGTAAGTTTGAATATGAACAGTTTTTTACTTATTAATCTAAAGTTTTGTATTTCTTCCACCTCTTCACGGTAAAAGTGCGAGTGTAGCCCTTCCTTTCATGTGACGTTTCTGGAGTTGTTTGTAGAAGGGTCCGACTGTAATCTGCCATCATGTTGATATTCCAACGACCGTGATACCGTTCCTCCATCTCCTTTATATCTTGGTGGAGACGCTCCCCTTGTTCCTCACTTACAACTCCAAGATTGTCAGAGAAAAAATTTAAATGTGAGTGTAAAAAATGCACCTGCAGATTAGAAAGTATATGCCTTCGTGATTTTCTTTGAATTAGTCACGCAAATACTCAAAAGTGCACTTTGATCATTTGTTATTAATTAGGTGCAGAGACCAAGGTATTATTATATGCTTGCAATGCATAAATAACGTAAAGTAAACATGCAAGGAAACATTACGTCCTGTGGTATTTAAAAGTGCATTTTCGGATTCAACTCGTCAAAAAGCATTAAAGGGAACCGAATTTATAAAAAAAGTTTTTTCATGGTTGGTCTGTGTTATATATAAACTATTGTATTTTATTTACCTATTATCAATCAAGCACATGCTTGTGGTATCATATCGCCCATTCTACTTACCAGACAATCGTTAATAAAAACATTCCTTGTGTATAGTATGCAAAAATAGGGATCTAATCTGATTTATTGCTTTTATTAAAAAGTAAATTAATTAAATTATATAATAATATTAAGAAAGGTTAAAATTACTAAGTGTAGGCAGACAAATTATTTTAAAATAATTTCAACAAACCCGCTTTCAAAAGACATATATATGAACATATATCAAAGTTCCGCATGGTTTCACCCTGGCGAGTATATATATCTTCTTTCCAATTTTCTTTATTATTTCTGTATTATTTATTCTTTTGTTTTTCTGTGTATGTAGTATTTGTTTTAGGAAATGCGATATATTTCTTCCGCCAATAAACATAAAATATTTACTTTCGAAATTTCTCTTTCCTGTTTTTTCTCTTTGTTAAAAAAGCTTTTTTTCTGTAATAATAACGTAAATATTTCTTTTCTTTTCTCGTTTTAGATTTAAACTTTGTCAAAAGATATTCATTAGAAAGTTTTCGGGATAATTTTTCCTACAACAATTGGTGAAGTTTAGAGAACTTAATTCTTTCGGTTAGCTTAAATATAAGAGCTTCTTTTTCCATAAAATTTTGCAATGTTTTTGTAAGTAATACAATAAACTAAATTCTTTTAAATTTGTAGAATTATCTAACGAGTTCTTGTTGATTGTATTGATATATGTAATAGGAGGAAAATTTATATTTTCAAAATTTCACTTTATTAGGAAAGAAATAGAAAAGGAAAATCATGCATATGATTGACATAGAGCATGACAAATAAGGAGGTTTATGAAAACATTAAACAATAAGGGTCCCAAAGTAGATCCCTGTGGAACACCAGAAGAAACAGTATATACATCTGAGGAAAATCTATTATACGAAGCATAGCAACTTCTGTTATGTAGATATGAAGAGATCAAATCAATTACGTAATGGCAAAATCCAAAGCTGGAAAATTTAGAAAGTAATACTGAATGGTTAATTGTATCGAAAGCCTTAGCAAAATCAATATAAACGACATCCACTTGCTACCTGTTGTCCATTGATTCGCTAATAAATTGTGTTATTTCCACTAAATTGGAAACAGTAGATCTACCAGCAGTAAAACCATGCTGCTGGAGAGAAATAAAGGGTTTCAAACAATTAGTAAGTTTTTGGTGGAGAATATAATCAAATATTTTAGCAAAATTAGACATACTAATTGGTCGATAATTATAGAGAGAATAACGATCACCTTTTTTAAAAACGGGAACGATTCTAGTGATCTTCCAAAAATCGGGAAAAGTTGAAGGTCTCATATCCAAATTAAATATAACTGCAAGTGGTTCACACAAACCTGAAGCACAGTCCCTAATGATAAAACTAGGAAGCCCATCGTGAACCGACGCAAAATCTGCCCTGAATACATTAATACTCCGAAGAACATGACTTAATGTAAACGGTGTCAGGTAGAGTGAGTTAAAATAGAGGTTATACGACCCGGTGCTTGGGTGAACAGAGCCCGGACGATTCAGAAGAAAATCAGAATAAATATGTATAAGACTGTGATAAAATCTGTTATTATATATGTGTTGTAAATAACAAGAATAAACAAAAGCGAAGAAAAACATTACTAAAACCCAACAGGATTGATGGGGGAAGAAGCATCAAAAAATAAAAAATAAATACAGGAAGAATTACTTGGAGAAACTATTGCAAGATATTCATACATATTCATATATGTACATGCTGTCAAGGTAGGAAAATCAAAAAATACATGAAGATGTGCAGTTCAAGAGTACACAAGAGCAATGGAAACGACAGTACAAAAGAGAGTTGAAATAATTGTATTTTACAAAAAAGCTTAAATTTTCACAATTGTTTGAAATAAGTTCCACCAAATACACTTCTAAATTCGAAACCAGTCATCAAATTAATTCGGTCATGTTTCTTCTGAGAACTGAATGCGTTCGCCGTCTCAATCAATAAGATCCCCATTATCGGAAAATTTCTTGTCTTTCAACCTGTTTGTCACATAAGAAACTACGTCAAATCATAAGGAGCAAGATCTGCGTTGTAGAGTACACGTTTGAACAACATGAGCTTGTCTCTTTCCAAATACTTGGTATACGTGCCTGATGTCAAAGAAGGACTGATGTTTTTGAATGTTCTAAAAATTCTGGACAAACGCTGCTCTATATATCATTTTGCTGTGACTGCATTATGTGTTTCATGCACTCCGTAACTCCTTTAATGGTGAAGAAAGCGACCACAATATATTTCTTAACAGATTTAGATTTCAGTACAAACACAAACATGTCTTCAACTTCGAAGAGCTAAACTTCGTTTTGTGTTTTAATGGGCACGTCATAATAGTAAAGCCAGATTTCTTCACCTGCTAAGACACTATTAACAGAACGACATGGTTCATATATTTTCATATACATAAATGGAAGAGTGACATAATTGATATCACTATGATCAAAAGTCAGAGGATAACCAAAAAATAAATGGGTATGTACAGTTCAAGAGTATATAAGAGCAGTGGAAATGATAGTACAAAAGAAAATAGAAGTGTGTTACAAAAGAACCATCCCACGTCCTAATATACTTATCATTGGAAAATCTCTTCTCTTCCAGCCTGCTCATCACATAAGAAACAACGTCAAATCATGTGGACCATGATCTGAGTTGTAGAGTACACGTTTCAACACCTTAAGCCTGGTTATTTCCAAATATTTGGTAGAGATGCCTGATGTCAAACAAGGACGAATGTTTAAGAATGTTTCAAAAATTCACTTTTCGGTATATCATTTTGTTGTGACTGTTTTGTGTGCTTCTAGCATCTCCTCTCATGGTGAAGAAAACCATCACAATTTCTTCCTTGTTCCTAGTATGTAAAAACATGCAATTTGACGTAATGAATTCAATGTAGGTTGAAACCTATTAAAGTCTACCCTGTATTTTTGGTCATGTTTGCTTATTTAAGACCAAAAACGCATTCAAAAGAACATTTCCAAAGCTCTGTTGTAGCAGTTTAAGGTAGTCGGAGTTTTGCCATTGATAAAACTTGGATACACACATAGTTTTTCTCTACCAAGACAATGCATCGTATACAGATACGAGGATATTTTGACTCTAATTGGTAAAACAAATGCACTGTAATTTGGGTTGCCTATTTATATGATTACATTTCGATATTTAGATAAAGCGGTTGATTAGTTCATTTTTGACAGCTGATTGAAAAAGAAGCAACACGTCATTTTGTTAAAATGGAAAAAGCAGAGAATCGTGCGGTGATTAAATACTTCGTAATTAAGGGTATGAAAGCTACCGAAATAAAAGATGAGTTACGGGAAACATTAGGTGAATCTGCTCCATCAACCGCCACAATAAGTAGATGGGAAAATGAATTTAAATGTGGTAGAACAAGCTGTGTTGATGAAGCGCGCTCTGGAGCACCCAAAATCGTGACTTCTAAGGAAATGATTATAAAAATCCATAATATTATTACGCAAGATCGACGACTCAAAGTGAGAGAGATAGCAGACATGGTAAACATTTCAACAGAACGCGTACACCACATTTTAACGAAAGAATTGGGACTTTCCAAGCTTTCTGCAAGATGGGTGCCGCGATTTGTTACGACTGATCAAAAGTTCACTCGTTTGCGCATTTCCAATGAGTGTTTGGACCTTTAAAAGCGAAGTTCGGTTGATTTTTGTAGGCGATTTGTTACTTGCAATGAAACTTGGATACACTACAGTACACCCGAAACTAAACAACAGTCGAAACAATGGTTGGAACCTGGTTCTGCACCTCCAAAGAAAGCGAAAACCACTTTATCGGCAAACAAGGTGACGGCATCAATTTTTTCCAATTAGTACCGCATGCGCCTTGTTCGCCGGATCTATCTCCTTCCGACTTCCACCTTTTTCCAGCTTGTCATCTTCGCGAATGAGTATTTTGCAAGCCTTCCGGAATCGCATTTTAGAGATGGCATAAGGGCATTGGAGCACCGTTGAAATAAATGTATTGTTCTTTTAGGAGAATATATTGAAAAATAGAAATTATTTTGTATTTAAAAAATTCGTTTTCCTTTTCCATTCTCACTACTTGTCAAACTACCCTCGTACATCAATTTTGCAAACTAAGTTATTCTCCCTATACACTCGGAGATTTAATTTTCACTAGGCACCGTATTAACTTTGACAATTTTAGGCAAAAATAATCGTTCATAATATGCCGTTTGATGAAAAAGTGGCGTTTGAGTACCTCTAAATCTTAAATTTAAAGTATGGGCGTTTGTATAGAAAGATATTTTACTGTATAAGTACGTGGGCTGCCTATGCACAACGATCATATGAAATAGGTGGCCATTTGTAAAGTTCGCCTGTCTTTCATATAAACCTATCTCGCCTGAGCTAATTTGTGTGAGATGTGGTCAAACTTTCTTATACCAAGGACTAAAGCGCAAATTCTGAACTTTCTACATGCATCAGACAGAATTAACACTTAGGCATGGATCCTAGAATTCACAACCAAATGAAAAATGTGACAATACAAGTGAGTCACAAATTTACTATCAATCATAAGATAGTGTTTATGTGGAAAGATTAATTTTAAATCAACGTACACGCGTCTAAATGCATTAGACACGTGCATAGACTCAAAAAAATAATCAAAAATTTGCAATTCTTCGGAGCAAGGCAACACCACTCTTATTACCCAAGAGGAGAACCTGATGCATATGTATGCTGACGATATTCATATCTATCACTTATTTTCTGTTACTGATAATCATGAGGCTATTTGGCACATTAATTATTACTTCAGTGAAACTTAGGAATGGGCATCTAGATATGCACTTGTCTTAAATCTCTCTAAATTCAAGATAAATGCATGTCGAGATGCTTTTGTCACTCAAATAACAAATTACCATCTTTATAGCATATTTAAAAGCATATCAGGATCAAGGTTATCAAACGTTCGATTAAAATCTAGTAAAGTCAAAATAGAGACTTTACCATCGTCAACAGCAGTTAGCAGATCATCAGAGACACTAAGGAGAGCAGTCGTACAACTATGTCTCGCTCAAAAATCCGATTGAAAATCAGGCAATAACTCGTTCGTTTCCAAAAAGGCTTTCCGTTGGTTATTCATAATTTGTTCAATAATTTTAGAAATTACTGGTCGAATACTTATCGAGCGTAAGTTCTTAAAATTTCCTGGATTCGAATAGGCCGAACAATAACCTTCTTCCAGAATAAAGGAAAGAAGTATTCAACTAAGCATGAATTTAATATATGCAATAAACAGTGAAGGGTGAGGCAAAAAAGTTTCTTTTCAAGCTGCAATGTTTTTATCTTTATTTTCAATCCCTCACCCTCGTATGTATATACACATAAGGTGACGAATGTAAAGATATCGCGTTTGCATTTTCTTTGTTTACGAAAATACTACGTACACCACATTGTCAAGTGACAACCATTCGAAATTTCCATAGTCGTCGACAGTCCTGATAATGTTGCTAACGTGTCTGGCCTAACTCTGAGCCTGCACAACTAACCGAAGTAGATAACATTCCAGCTGTGTAAATTTATCGTATATCAGCTTAAATGAATTCATTAAAGTTATCGTAATAAAGTTAACGAGTTCCAGGCGCGGGACGAAACTTAAACAAGACGACTACGACATCGTTATACTCTGTTGACTATTGGCATCCACGACAACTACAATGGAAGGTAATATTCCGCGAATTACGAATCGCAAATACGTCTCAGAACGGTACCGAAAGTTAAATGTTTCAGTGTAAGGTAAGGTTTTTGAGGTTAGAAAACTTGTTTAATTACAGTAAGTATATATTCCGTTATGGTATATTAATTTACAGTTCTTAATTTCTTATTGTATTTAGTGCTTGATTGAGTTTCCACTTAGCGCTCGGTTAATGATACGAACTTAATTTGAGTAACATCGACCGCTGGTGCATTACTTTATACAAAATTTGTGAAGAAAAAACAAAATATAATAATAATATTTATTAATTACCCAACAGAGGAAGTCCGAGTGGGGTAAGTACCTGCAAAAGGAAGTATTACATTGACAATATAATAAAAAAACAATGCAAATAATGAAAAAGTTATACAAATGAAGCTGTACTAAGAAAAACACTATATCAAACAGCGCGCCGACGGAGAAGATAAAGTTCTTAGTCGAGTGCATTAATGGAGCTTTAAGAAGTACGAGGGAGCGTTTTTATATTCGCGGAATGAGCGGGTTGTAGAGGGGTGAGTAGGCGCATTGGGGGCGTGGCCTGTGCAGCGACTCATGATTAGTATAAATACGAAGTTTCATTGTTATTAGACAGTTAGTCTTTGAGCTATCGTCAACCAAGTAACATAATCAGGAGTGAAAAGTGAAATATGGAAAAAATCGAATATCGTGGCGTTATAAAGTTCCTTACCAGGCAAGGAAAATCAGTCGCGACCATAATGAATGAGATGTCATTAGTTTACGGCGACTCTTGTCCAGGAAAAACCATGGTGTACAAGTGGCATAGTTTATTTAAACAAGGAAGGGAATCCCTTGAAGACGACCCGAGGCCGGGCAGGAGCATTGAGGTGACCACGCCAGCACTTATCCAAAAAGTTGAACAAATTGTACTCGAAGATGCTCGACTAAAGAAGAAACAACTCGCAGAAATGGTTGGAGTATCCGATACAACAATTTTTAAAATCCTACACGATCATCTCGGCATGTCTAAGGTCAGCGCAAGATGGGTGCCGAGAATGCTCACGCCGCCGCAAAAACAACAGCGCGTAGAGTGTTCGCGTGCATTTTTGGACCTCTGTAATGAAGACAAGGATGGTGTATTGAGTGGAATTGTTACTGGAGACGAAACTTGGGTTCATCATTATGAACCTGAGTCCAAACAAGACTCCATGCAGTGGCATAAAAAGGGCACAGCACCTCCCAAGAAATTTAAAGTGTCACAATCAGCTGGGAAACTCATGGCAACGGTATTTTGGGACTCGGAATGAATATTGTTGATTGATTATAAAGATAAAGGTGTTTCTATAACCGGAGAATATTACGCTTCAATATTAGAGCGACTAAAAGAAGCCATTAAAGAGAAAAGACGGGGAAAATTGACAAAAGGTGTTCTGCTTTTGCACGACAACGCGCACGCCCACAAGAGCCGCGTTGCGTTAGCTGCCCTGCATAAGGTGGGCTTCGAAATTGTGAATCACCCACCCTACAGCCCAGACTTGGCCCCGAGTGATTATTACCTGTTTCCGAAAATGAAAAAAGAGCTGCGGGGTAAAAAATTTACTGCCGATGATGAAGTCAAAGAGGCAGTTTCGGCGTATTTTGCAGATAAAGAGAAATCATTTTTTTATGAGGGTATAAATAAATTAATTGAAAGATGTGAAAAATGTATCCGTCTTGCAGGTGAATATATTGAAAAAGAAAAATAATTTGGTTTTTTTATTTCCACCCCTTGTCCCCCATTCCGCGAATATAAAAACGCTCCCTCGTATATTGGTTGTTGGCGTTTCCATATCATTGAATCTTGGTTACAATCTCGGAACTGCGAACTTTACGCCGGCTTATAACTTTGGTGCATCAATTCTCCTAGAGATCAAGCCATATATAAAAGCTACACTGACGTTCTGCTTCCGTTCTGCCGAGGACAGTTGCCGATGAAGGAGGTAAAGTTCCTAGTCGAGTACATCAATGGAGCTTTAGAAAATATGTTGGTTGTTAGCGTTTCCATATCATTGAATCTTGATTCCAATCTTGTAACTGCGAACTTTACGCCGACTTATAACTTTGGTGCATCAATTCTTCCAAAGATCAAGTCATACATAAAAGCTGCACTTACGTTCTGCCTCTGTTCTGCCAAGGATTCAAAGTTATGTTGAATTAGAAGGCGTTAGTAATCAACATCGTGCCCGGGATAAATGCCGCTTTCTTTGTGCGATAAATATTTTAAAAACTTCTTCTGTATTCGTTCCAAGGCATCATTTTGAATATCATAAATAGGGCATACCATAGCTACATATTCTAGCTTGCTACGTACTAAAGCTCGAAATAAGAAGGATATTGTCCCCATGTCAGTGAAGTTTTTACAAGTTCATGTAATAAATCCAAGAGTTTTGTACGCAGTAGAGATTATAGCAGATAGGTTCTCGGCAAAGGATAGTTCGAAGTCAAAAATAACACCAAAATCCCTTATCGAATCTCTATGCGAAACTAGCACATTACCAATATAATATTCAGACTCATTCCTATTTCATTTCTGTGTATAGGAGACAAAAAAACATTCGTCAATGTTTAAGGAGAGATTACTATTAGTGCATCAAATAGAAATAAAATTTAAAACATCTTACAGAAGTCTGACGTCGCTAGTTGTAGTTATTCTGCGATATATTTTTAAATCGTCGGCACTCATTTGTAGTAATGAGGTCATTGATGAAAAGAACAAATAAAAGTAGGCCGAGATTGACCCTTGGAGTACGCCAGGTGTTGATACATAATAAAATTTGAATTCGTTATAATATACATAATTACATCCATCGCGTAAGTATGAATTGAAAAAGCTTAGAAAAGCAGTACCGAAACCCAAAGCAGATCAACTCGTGAAGCAAAATCGAATGATCTACAATAATATCGAACTTTATGTATTTAGTTACAATAATATATAATCTAATAACAATATTATTGTCAACCTGATGACTTTACAATTTCTTATAATTGAGCTGATGTTTATATCTTAGTGGAGCCGATGACATTGATTATTAATGTTGAATAAACATCCTGGTTTACAGCAGAGTACCGCCTCGCCGTGAAGGTTGGATAGATTCAAATTATAAAGGATGTTTCAAACTGCGCAATTTTTTTAAGAATAAATAAAATATAGATGGCGAACTGAATTTGACTCGGTATGTGGGCATTTAAAAAGTGTGATATATGAAATTTATAAAAATGGCTTCGTACACGGTGCAACACCGCGCTCAAATTGTCGAATTATTTTATGAAAATCAGCATTCTGTGAAAAGAGTTTTTAGAAAATTACGTGAATTTTATGGTTTACATAATCGTCCATCTGAAAGCACTATTGGTCGAATTATTAAAAAAATTCAAAAGACCGGTTCCGTGGAAGATCAAAAAAGTGAGAAATACAGTCGTAGTAGTCGTTCACAAGAAAATATTGGTTTGGTTCGTGAAAATCTTGCTGAAGATCCTGAAATGTCCATTAGACGACGTTCACAACAACTTGGAGTTATTGGATCAACAACATGGCTTATTTTACACAAGGATTTAGCTCTGAAGGCATATAAGGTTCAAATAACACAGGAACTGAAGCCATTAGATCATTTAAAACGTCGTTCATTTGTCAATTTCATCAATGAACAACCAGCTGATTTTTCTCAAAAAATAATGTTTTCCGATGAGGCACATTTTCAACTTGGTGTCTATGTTAATAAACAAAATTGTCGTATCTGGAGTGAGGAAGATCCACGAATTATTCACAAGAAACCTATGCATCCTAAACGAGTTACTGTTTGGTGTGCATTATGGTCAGGTGTGTAATCTCAAGAAACGGTGATGTTAATTGGCAACTAAATTCATGTGATTTGACACCGTTAGACTATTTTCTTTAGTGTTATGTGAAAAGCCAGGTTTATAAAAACAATCCACAATCAATTCCTGCTTTGAAAGATGAAATTATTCGTGTTATTGGTGAGATAGGGCCTCAATTATGTCAAAATGGTATTGAAAATTTTAACAAAAGAGTGGATATCTGTGGAGCTGCATTTGGCAGATATTATTTTTCGCATATAAATGTCATAACTGATACTTATTATTAGCAATTATCTTATAATTTTATGGTACATTATACATTTATTTACTCAACAGGTACAAACAGGCCTTAGCTTTTTTTGCACAATGCCAAAATGGTGTTAATCTTTGCTTAGAAATCGACACGGTCATAACGAGAGAAATTCCCACGGTTAAGTTTCAAGTCGTCTTCAAACTTATGGAAATTTCTGAAGTTTACATGGTTCTCAATGTCGTTGATGAAAAATAGGAACAAAATTAGACCCATGTAACTACCTAATAAAATACTGAAAGTTACTAAAAATAATATCTACTGGAGCTAATGGATCTGTATGAGATTGAGTGTAGAGAACTTCAGCCATTGTGAAATTCACCAACAATTTCGTAAGCTTCCAAGTTCCAGAATCATAAATTAAGCCAACTCAATCAAAGTTCCTATGAACAGAATCAACTTAAAGATCACCCTAGATAGATGTAGAAAAACGAGTTAACATGTAGTCTAAATTCTAGCAGTGACCATAAAGTCCAGTACTGCTCAGGCGCTGGCCAGCATAGCCAGATTATTTTCTTAACTGTATATATAATGCAATACATCTATATCAATAAACTGTGTTCATTAGAAAAACTTTAAACAAAAAACAATTTTAAAACAAATAATATAAATAACACCAACATAATATTACATAAGAGATATGTTTTTCGGAAAATATTAGTTCATATCACGTATAAGATAAGCTAACTATTTATAAAACGTCCACAGAAAAAGCATGTTTTGTTGATTGGACAAAGAAGCAGGTGTTTGTATTGTGAAAGTACTTTTGTGTCATCGCTTTGGGGATTTCAGTCACAGCTTTAATATCGTATCCTCGGCATCGATTATTTTTCCGGCGAGTGTGGGCTGTTGGCTAAAATAGATAACATTATTTAAAATGATTAACATCTACCCCAAAGAATATATAATAACAATTTGCATGCGAAAATATATTTTGCATGTTGTTACATTATTTAATATTCATATGAAGTGTACAGACTTGTAACTGATTGGGAATTGATTCGATACCTACGAGTACTGAATGTAGATATTTGGATCCTTCCAATTAAAACACGATGTCTACATTACTGTTTATTTATTGCTGATGGCAATTGCTTCACAGCGCAGTGTCTTCTTCATCCCTTCTTTTAAATGCTTTAAAATGTATCTTTAACTTGTCCTTCTCCAGCGTGCAATAGACTCTTTCGTGGGGTTCTCAGGAATACAAATAAACGCTTTCTCACTATTCTTCTTTGTAATCTAGGTTTATTAGCTTCACAATAGATACACTAATATACTATTTGATAGAACTATACTATTATACATAAGATTTAATATCGTTGATTTTAAAACTATTACACAGGCCAACACACATTTTGGTGCCTGCGATTTTTTAACTGTTCCTGGGTAATTTTTGGATGCAGAATGTAAAAAAGTTCTCAGATTTGGTCTATCAGATCTAGTTTTTGAGATTTATTTAAAAAATTGTGTATATATTTTACGTTATAACTGTTATAATATATAATATTACTATTGACAGTTAAAAAAACAAAGACACATGGATTTAAGTATTTATTGCAAAAACTTAATTTACATAATTACAATAGTCACTAATCACATAAAAATTTTCTTTTATATGACTTTCTAGAATGGAGTTTACTGGGGCAGTCTCGCTGAAGGCTCCAGCAGTAGTCCGCCATCATGTGGCTATCCCATCGTTCTTGATAACGATCTTCCATAGTTTTAATATCCTGATGGAATCTTTCCCCCCGTTCTTCATTACAATCACCTAAGTTTTCTGGAAAACGATCTAGGTGGCTGTGGAGGTAGTGAACTTTTATGCTCATGTTACAGCCGAGAATATTAAAATTTGAAAGCATAATTTCCACTAATTCTACGTAATTTTCTGCTTTATGATTGCCAAGAAAATTTTGTACTACTTGAACAAATGAACACCAAACGTTAGATTCAGTCTCGTTCATTGATGTGGTGAATTGTGGATCTTTAACAAGTTGCCTTATTTGAGGACCATCAAATATACCAGCTTTTAGTTTTTCCGTGCTAATGCCAGGAAATTTACGTGATAAATACCCAAAACAATTTCCATCTCGATTTAAAGCCTTCACAAATTGATTCATTAAGCCTTGCTTGATATGCAAGGGCGGTAGTAAGATTTTTTCTCTTGCAACCAAAGGTTCGTTTATCACGTTTTGTTTTCCTTGAATCATGACATCTCTTGAAGGCCATTTTTTTTAACCCAGTGCTCGTTTTTATCTCTGCTGTCCCAAATGCACAAAAAACAAGGATATTTTGTATAACAACTCTGCTGTCCAAGGAGGAAGTTAACCATTTTTAAATCGATCTGTAACCTGTATCTCAAAAACTAGAGCTGATACAAAAAATCTGGTGGCATTTTTGGAATCAGCACATTAAAAACATCTAAAATCAGATGTTAGATTTCCGGCACCAAATTTTTTTTTTCATTTTGTTACCCTGTGTTATCTAAATAACGTCTTACTCTGTTGGCGTTGCTCAGCCAACTCCTTTGTTACATCACGCCACTTTTCCCCCACCCCATATATAGGATTAGTATATGTTTATTCACTTTTCACTATTTTGTGAATTTAATTAACGATGGAATAGCAGAAAATAATACTTTTCTTTTATTTTTAAAAGTTCAGCGATTCGAATTTTCTTTCAAGTATACATGAACCCGACAAAATCCTAATACCTTATATTATTAAATAGGTAATTTTTGAAAGTGTCTACTTAGTATGTATATTTGCAATACGAATTCTGAATGAAAAGATGGGGGTTTAAGACGAAAAGCGTATTACAACTCAGAGCTTAGATTTATGGGGTCGGCTTAGCGTAATATATCTTTGTCCTGCTTTAATACCACTTGAGCAGAATTTTTTGTCACTTGAAGTTTTCTTAAACCATCACTAATCAAGGGCTTTGTTTCCTTTCACTTTTATTTCTTATTAAAGTCACGAAAAACGGTGTATTAACTTTCGATTCTTTTTAAGATGTAATATAAAGCAGACTGTTAAATGGAGGGGACGATTTCTTGCATTTATTAAAACGCAAATATGACTGCAGATATATAGGGTGCTTGGAATATCGTTAGTCATTAAAGATAGAAAATTACTGATAAAACAGTTGTTAAAGACTAAGTACTTTTTCATAATTTATATTTAGTTTTACTAGTTTCATATGCGTATATTTTCTTATATTTATTTAAATCATTTCATATATAACGATACAACGAATTCTACGTCTTTGCAAGGAACTGTTGTTAGCATATGTACATTATATTTTTGGCACACATATGTATATAGTGTGGAAAGAAAGGTAAAAACCTCTTGCAACATTAATATTCGAATTCTGTATATAATTTCGACAACTAAATTTAACTGTGGAGGATGCTGAGAGGCCGGGAAGGCCACGAACGTCAGTTACGGAGGAAAACGTTACTATTGTGAGGAAAATGCTTAGCAAGGACAGGCGAGTGACCTACCAACAGATAGAGGGCACTTCAGGCCTAAATGCACCAGCAATTCGTTCGATTCGGCCTGATCATTTGCACGCGAAGAAACTTTGTTCTCTCTGGATGCCGCATTGACTGACTGAAGAGCAGATGACACGAAGTGTGACTTGATGCCGGGAGATGCTAAAAAAGTTTAAAAAGGGACAGTCTCGGTATGTAAACAACATCATGATAGGTGACGAGACTTGGCTGTACTATTACGATGTGCCGACCAAAGCTCAAAACAAAGTTTGGGTCTTTGAGGATAAGGACACATCCGTAGTTGTCAGAAAATCCCCTATCTGTAAAGAAGAAAATGATAGCTGTATTTTCCAAATCGAGTGGAATTGTGGAACGTGTCGTTTTGGACACACAGAAGACAGTCACAGCTAAGTAGTATACTGAACAGTGCCTGCCTAAAGTCATTGGACCTACATATGAAGAAACTGCGGCCAAAGTCAAGAATGGACACCTGGTTCCTCCATCACGATAATGCTCCAGCTCACCGCGCCAAAGCCAGCACTAAATATTTGACAACGACAGGATTGAAACTTCTCGAGCACCCTTCCTACAGTCCAGATCTTGCTCCCTGCGACTTTGCACTGTTCCCGCATGTGAAAATGAAGCTAAAAGGGAGGCGGTTTTCCAGTGATGAGGACCTTCTGCGAGCTCGGGACAACGAGTGTGCCTTACTCCCTAGTGAAACTTGGCCGAACTGGTTTAAAGATTGGTTTCGGAGGATGTAGAGGTGTATTGAGTGTAGAGGAAATTTCTTTAAAACAATTAAATAAACAAAGCTGTATTGCAAAACTTTCCTAGTACCCTTTGTAAATTGTATATTCGAAATGAACATGTTACCAAAAGTCGGCAACTGCTAAAATATTTGAGGCAATAGATTTGTGTAAACTAGTGTAATATAACTTTATTTACTGAAGGCAAAAGTGACGATCATCCTTTTGTAATTAATACTAAAATTCGCACAGTTCGTAGTTTTATTTTACTGTCTTTCTTCTTCTATTTCCATTTTTTATACGTTTGGTAAATTATAAAAGTTTGTAGTTTATGAAAAATATTTTCGTTCAATTTTGAACTTTCTCTCCAGACAAAAGAATCATTCATCTTATACTTATATTTGTTCTACTTTCCTGATCCATCATGTTTGATAAATCGTTTAGATTTGGTGGCACGGTCGATATTCCGAATGAAAATTATCAGAGGGAAAAAGAACACTGACGCAACGAAAATGAATCGTGTCTAACAAGGGAGAAATCTGGAGAAAAAATAATATAAATTCTCTTCTGAAACGTAAATATTTCTTGCCTTAATTCACTAAAGGAAACGTGCCTAAAATAAAATCATCTTATTGCCAATTTGGAGAGTTCAATGGTCAATTATGTTCGATCTAAAAATAATATTTCGAATATTGGGGAAATATAGTGTTCAACTTTTCTTTTAACGCTGATTACGGAAAAAATGTATACAGTTAACTTTTAATGAACGTCCAACAAGGAGATTTTAATGAAAATTATGTACAAGGGAATAAATGTCCTAATTAGACAGATTAAAGAATAATATAAAGTCGAATTACGAGGGTAGTTTGACAAGTAGTGAGAATGGAAAAGAAAAACGAATTTTTTAAATACAAAATAATTTTTATTTTTCAATATATTCTCCTAAAAGAGCAATACATTTATTCCAACGGTGCTCCAATGCCCTTATGCCATCTCTAAAATGCGATTCCGGAAGACTTGCAAAATACTCATTTACGAAGATGTTAAGCTCGTCGTTAGACGAAACTTTCTTTCCACCTAGTGCCGTTTTCAATTTTGGGAAAAGGTAGAAGTTGGAAGGGGCTAGATCCGGCGAATAAGGCGCATGCGGTACTAATTGGAAATGCAACTTGTGGATTTTGGACATCGCAACTGTGCTGGTATGCGAGGGAGCGTTGTCTTGGTGAAACAGAATATTTTTCTTTGCCATTCCTGGCCGTTTAGCACGAATCACAACATTTAATTTTGTAGAAATTCTGCATAATATTGTCCGTTTATTGTGGCACCTTTCTGAAGATAATCAATGAGCAAACTGCCCTTTGAATCCCAAAAAATTGATGCCATCACCTTGTTTGCTGATAAAGTGGTTTTCGCTTTCTTTGGAAGTGCAGAACCACGTTCTAACCATTGTTTCGACTGTTGTTTAGTTTCGGATGTACTGTAGTGTATCCAAGTTTCATCGCAAGTAACAAATCGTCTACAAAAATCAACCGGATTCCACTTAAAAAGTCCAAACACTCATTGAAAATGCGCAAACGAGTGAACTTTTGATCAGTCGTAAGCAATCGCGACACCCATCTTGTCGAAAACTTGGAGAGGCCCAATTCTTTCGTTAAAATGTGGTGTCCGCTTTCTATTTAAATGTTTGCCATGTCTGCTATCTCTCCCACTTTGAGTCGTCGATCTTGCGTAATAATATTATGGATTTTTATAATCATTTCCTTCGAAGTCACGATTTTGGGTGCTCCAGAGCGCGCTTCATCAACACAGCTTGTTCTACCACGTTTAAATTCATTTACCCATCTACTTATTGTGGCGGATGATGGAGCAGATTCACCTAATGTTTCCCGTAACTCATCTTTTATTTCGGTAGCTTTCATACCCTTAATTACGAAGTATTTAATCACCGCACGATACTCTGCTTTTTCCATTTTAACAAAACGACGTGTTGCTTCTTTTTCAATCAGCTGTCGAAAATAAACTAATAAACCGATTTATCTAAATATCGCAATGTAAACATATAAATAGGCAACTTTCGGATTCAGCACGTCAAAAAACATAAAGGGGAGGCAAATTTATAAAAAAAAGTTTTTTCATGATTGGCTTGTATGATTCTTCCTTAACAGTTAAAGGTGATCGAAACGTATATTGGTTTCCAAAGAATTTCCATTTTTTTACAGATCACAGTCCACTTAAACAAAAAGTATTTACTTTTTATATAACGATAGTACTATTTTATGGATTTTGAAATTAATTAACAATATAATAAATACAAAAAATTTTACTTACATAATCCACATTTACCTTTGTAAAGATTATGAACTAACTTCGAGCTCAATATATCAAAGAAATTCATTCTAATTTAGTACATCTGTCTTTAACAAATTTTCAATAAGAACGAAGACTCGTTAGAGAGAGGTAACAGTTCTTACGCATTTTATAATTACGCCTTAATAATTTAATTATGTTGGCATCCCCTCACGTTATAATTAAAAACCATTGAAAGGCATCGATGGGAGCGTATCATAAAATGTGGCAAACTTATCGATAAAAGGGAAAGAGAATTAAAAATAGATTTTTTTTCATACTATGCTCTAAAAAGCGAACATTCCATAGTATACTTTTTTATGCATAACAAAATTACTTAGAACGCTTTTGAAATGGTAATTTTGACGTAAGACTTTTTAATAAAAAAGTTGGCAAATTGAAAGCGTGGATGTAATTTTGATATATTTTTTGAATTTTTATAGACAGCTTTTGTTTTTTGCTTTTTATATGAGTATTGTTTTTTACTTGGTATAATAATAATAGTTTGCCTAAATATATTATCTACCATGAAAAATCGAGACAAAACAATTCAAAAAATATAAACAAAATCAAAATTATCTAGCTTGTAGACTTCCGCCGTAGTTGTCCATGTCCATCTTGGTTTAAAAGTGAAGACGAAACGTCGGCAGCATAAGTACCGGGAACGCGATTCCAACCCCAAAAGCCAAGACGAAGTAATCAAAAATGAAATAGCTTGTCCTGAAGCTGTGATACAATACAACAATTCTATGAACTAGGTGTACAAATTCGACCAGCTAAAAAGCACTGTTGCTATAGACCGAAAATCACGTAAATGAAAAATCGAATATTTTTTCACTTTTTAGACTGTGCTATCACAAACTCCTACATTGTGTACATGGAAGCAGCTCAGCAACAAAAATTTTCGATGAAGTGTTTACTAAGGGATTCTGGCACCATCTCAGGTGAAGAACTCTGAATTATGCTCTAAATGCTCCCACAATAGCTATGCATCTTCTCCTGTACAAATAAAGCGGCACAAACCAACTGTATCAACAGAATTACGTCTAGAAGGCAACATGCATCAGCCAGAGCGAACCACTTCTCGAAGATGCGCAAAATGCAGCACTAAGAAAAATAAATAGAAAATAAATTTGCTTATATATTATACTAAACTTTTCTTAATGATTTGTTATACCAAGTGGTTAGTATGCTAACCACTCTAATTTGTAAAAGCCCGAACGGTTTTTTCTTGTTTTACATGTTTTTCATAATAAATAAACGTTAATTAACCTAAAAATGCAATTGTTTTTATTCTGAAGTTATGTATAAGACAGCGTAGCTGAAAGAGTTAAATGAAAAAAAAAAGAATTATATACGATACATTCTCCTGAATAAGCGACTTAATTATTTCATTCATTTCCTTCTTAATTAACATGTCAACAGGTGTTAAATAACAAAAAGACTTCTCTGGTGACGATCTCTCCACTTAATATTTTCGAGAGACAATATCGCCATATAAAAGTCAGAAGTAGATACTTCGTCAGCAAGCTCGTTTTACTATTTACTAACAGGATTATAAATATTAAATCTTAGTCGGCGGCGTTACTTGTTTATTCACGCTTCGCCGCCACCCTGTTTTAATAGGATGAAACTTGCAATATGAAATGTTTCCCAGTTTCAATATAAATGTCGCATTTACTATGCATGATCAACTGAAAATAGAAAGCAAAGATTAGATATTGTTTAATTTTACTAAATTTAGATATTTCACAAGTTCGTAGAAGCTAGCGTCTTTGTAAGGGGTTTTCCAATAAGAACTTGACAACTTTTTTCCAAAATAAAATGCAGACCATTTGAGATATTTCAAAAACTTTATTATCGGGTTGAAGTACAATCAAAACATTTATGAATGGAGCTCGACTTGCCACCGTGGGCGCGTTTGCAGCGGTCGATTTCTTGGACACAATTTTCGATGACTCGGCCACACAATTCGGCCGAAACGGCTGCTATTTCGCGTTCAATGTTGGCTCTGAGCTCTTTCAATGTTGTCGGCTTGTTGGCATAGACCAATGACTTGACGGCACCGTCCTGCTGAAACCACATGTTGTCCAAGTCCATATCTTCCAATTGGGGCCAAAAATAATCGATAATCATGGTGCGATAACGATTACCATTCACAGTAACGTCGACGAAAAAATATGGCCCTATGACGCCGCCGGCATGCAAACCGCACCAAACAGTTATTTTTTGTGGATGAAGTGGTGTTTCATGAAGCACATGTGGATTTTCACCGACCAATAACGCATATTTTGCTTATTGACGATCCCATTGAGCCAAAAATGAGCTTCGTCACTGAAAATGATTTTGCGATGAAATTGATCATCTTGACGCATCTTTTCCAGAGCCCAATCGGAGAACTTCACTTCAAATGGTCCATAGGCTTCAATTCTTGAGTCAGCTTGATCTTGTATGGGTGTAAACCAAGATCTTTACGCAAAATTCCCCATAAAGTGGTCTGGGCGATGCCCAACTCTTGAGAACGCCGTGGAATTGACTGATTTGGATCATTTGCTACGGACGGTTCAACGGCAGCGATATTTAAGACGCTTCGACCAACCCGTTGTCTCACTGGCACCGCAACGTCACACAACGAATATGTAGACTCAAATTTTTGCACTAAACTTGTTACTGCCTGTCTACTAGGGCGAGAATTACGACCGAAAATCGGAGTTAACTCTCTTAAAGTAGCGGTCACCAACTCCGAATTTCTGTAGTAAATTTTTATAATTTGCAGACGTTGTTCGTTCGTGTACTTTACCATGATGAAAATGTTAAGTTTATTGAATAAATTGACTGTGACGGTTCGACGATTAGTGGAAGGGTGCGTTCACAAATTGAATTAGAAGTTGTCAACTCCCTATTGGAAAACCCTTTAAGTTAAAGAAGTTTATTATTAAGTCGATGCCATCTTTTCTTTGAAATACAGTTAATCAAAGAAGATAAATAAAACCTCTTACCACATCAATGTTTGTATTCTGTATACGTATTTCGATAATAAGTTGGCATCATCAGCAGATAATTAATCACAGTGTCATACCTGATTGCGCGATAAAATTCGCAGAGATGATAATTCCACAACGTTTCCTTCTAACCACCAAATACATACAATGTGTACTTGGCGGTCCTCGCTAACCACTAAGTATACACAGTGTATCAATAATTAATAAGAAAATTGAAAGAAGCCATCTCTTGTTACATGTCATGATTTTTTTTCTTGTTTTTCAAAGTATTCGACACTATGAACTATGTACTTCTGCATTCGGTGGAACCAGTTCTCAAAACATTGGACTTATTGTTCTTCAGTCACCTTAGATACAAAATTTTTGTAGGCTTCTACAGTCGCATCCAGAGTATCAAAATTCGGTCCACGCGTTTTGTCTTTTATGTATGTTAATAAAAAAAGTCACAAGGTAGCAGGCCAAGACTATATGGAGCATGCATCATCAATTCCATTAGTGAAGCGACTAAAAATTCTGATGTTTGAGATGCGTTGTGTGATAGTGTATTTTCTTGATGCAGAATGATTCGTCCTCTTGACCATTTCTCGCGCACTTTTTGGAAAATAGTAAACAAATGGTTGTATACCATTCAGCATTGACTGTGCGACAATTCTCTAGCGGAGTAGTAGTAAGATGCCAGGTGCTTCCGACAAAAACAAGCCACTATTTTCTTGCCAAAACTTTGTCTGCTCACGCTTCGTCTTTGAAGACCCAATAAGTCGATCGTCGTTTGCTTTCTGGTTCGTAACAATAAATCCAACTTTCGTAATCTGTAGCGATATCGCACACTGATTTTGCTCGATCTAGGTTGAATTTTTTAACCATTTTTTTGCACCAATCCATACGCTCTTTTTTGAGCTGCCATTAGATTATGTGGTAGCCATTAAGTGCAAATCTTTCTGACAGCAAGATAATCATGCAGGATAGTTCTGAATTTAGTCATACCTATGCCCAATGATGCCCGAATATCACTGTGTGTAGTTGTCATCTTTATCATGTTGTACACAGTGTCGATATTTTCTGGAGTGACTGCAGTGAGAGGCTGTCCCTCACGATGGTCGTCTTTGAGCGAAACACGTCCATGCTGGACCTCGTTCTACCACCGTTCAACAGTAGCCAACGCTGGTGCTTCATCGCTAAACAATCGCTTGATTTTTTGCTTGAGACCGTAGAAAATTATGACACGAAAATTTGTGCGCGTTAATTCCATTTTCACAAAACTCACTTTAATTAAAAAATTACTAAAAAGAAACAACAACATATGCTAACAATGTGTAAATGCTATTCGAACTAAAAAATAAGACAAAAATATTACAGGAAGTAGCTGAACCGCAAGACTTTGAAAGTAACCTACATACGTATATTTTTATATATTATTTGTGTTATTTTGTCCACCATACAAAATATACCACGTGATATACACGAATAAGAAATCGAAAATTATGTGTCTAGAATGTATTTAACCACACAAGGTCGAGAAGCATATTTAATGAATATAATTTTTAAATCACATTTGCTGCTCTTCAAAATAAAATAAAGATTACAGAAATATTACTTGTATTCCTTCCTGATTTTGAATGTCTAATACGCTTACTAAAAAACCTTTTATAATGAGTTCATTTCAAATGTGATTCTATTATAATCTCCAGAAATGAAGAATTTTCCTCATCTAATCAATACCTTTTTTTCAATTTTCAGAATCGATGACGATGCGTGATGGACTTTGCCTTTCTTACAAGAAAATTGCTCGTCGGAATTACATTGTTATCTCAAATAATATGCGCAACAGGAAGCGGACTCGTGAAAAAGGTTAGTTTCAAGTTTCAATGGATCTGGAGAAAGAAATTTTATGATTTATTTACCTTTGTGTTGGTATCTGGGCGATTTCCCATACACGAATATAAATTATACTGCATTATTAAATATTTTGCATTATGTCAATTCAAATTCATATATAGGGTAGCCGTTTATATTTCGGGAATAGCAAACGAAAAAAAAATTTTATTATCGAAAATAGTCTTATTGCTTTTCAAAACATTCTCCTTGAAAATCAATGCACTTTTGCATTCGTTTAAACCAATCCGAAAAGCATTGCTGCTATTGTGAAGGTGGTATCTCCAAAATATGAGTTTCGATTGTCTCAACTGCCTCTTCCGGGGTAGAAAACTGTTGACCACGAAGATTCTTTTTCACGTGTGGGAACAAAAAGAAACCACAGGGTACTAGATCAGGGCTGTACAGCGGATGGCTCATCAATTCAATGTTTTGCCCGGACAAATATTCAATTGTTTGGACCGACCTATGAGAGCTCGCATTGTCATGGTGGAAAATAATCTATCGTTTTCGGTTTGTTTTCCTTACTTCTTCAAAAATTTTTGGCAAACAAATAGTTGTGTACCATTCGGAATTGACCATTCTGCGACTCTCTAAAGGCACGGTTGCAACGTGACCGGTTTTTCCGAAACAACAGCGACCATTTCTTTTGATGTGCTTCGAGCGCGAACTACTTTTATTGGTTTTAGCTCATCTTGGAATAGCTACACAGTCGACTGCCGTTTACTATCGGGCTCACACGTATAGATCCAAGATTCCTCACATGTGACGACTTTATAAATGTTCTTTGAAGCACCGCCATTGTATGTTTTGTGTATTTCTTGGCACCAATCGACGCGAGTCCTTTTTTGAGCAGTTGTCAAATTATGTGGTATCCAACGTGACCATAGCTTCTTAACGGCTAAATGTTCATGCAGGATCTTATGCACGCTGGTATTACTAATACCTAGGGATGCCTCGATCTCACGGTATGTCACATGGCGGTCTTGCATTAACAATTCAGACATTGTATTAATGTTTTCCGATACAACAACATTTGTGGGACGACCTTCACGAAATTCATGGTCCAAAGAACGCCGTCTAAGTTCGAATTCACTATACCAACGCTGTATTGTAGTTTTCCGTGGTGCTTCATCACCATATAAAGAATTCAGCTCGTCGATGCATTCTTGTTGAGATAATCCACGCCGAAAGTTATGAAAAATAATTGCACGACAATGTTCCCGAGTTAATTCCACTTTTTCGCTGACATAAAATTTTCAAGTTACTGTGAACAACAGAAATAGCGACCGGATGATAAAACTGTCAAGGTAAATGTATTGTCAAAAATGACAAAATTCAGGATGCAATCATCAGATGGGAGGCAACAAACTCAGCTGCTTATGTGTGAACAAGGCTTCAATTTTACAAAGTTTATATGTGTTTATCCAATCAGAAGACGATCATGTGTTGATCACGCTTATTCATTAGTCTATCCGTTCGTGATACATGTTATATCTAAATATCCACTGATGTGATATTGCTAAGCACCTGAGAAAATTTGATCACTCTACAGAAAGTGTATTTCGAAAAATTATATTTTAGCACCATCTGCATTCAATCACGCAAACTTTTCGGTTAACTCAATAATTAAGTACCCACCAGATACAATAAATTAATATTTTCAAAGAAATATAACGACGAACTCTCAATATGAACAACTGTAGTCGTAAATTACATGTATATCTATGTCGAATAGCAGTTATATTCGTTACTATAAATGCTTAATAATATTTATACGTCTCTGTCAATATTAGATGAAGGCTCTAGTGAGAGTGTATTTTCTCGTCTTTTAGAGTAAATCGGACCGAACGAAAAACAAGTACTTCTTCATGAATATTATATATCTGTCGTCTTAATGAATTTCAAATATACTTATTTACATAATACCCAATACCTTTTTAAAGCAGTGCCCGGAGCAGTTCGAACCGAAATAAATAATTAAGTGTAGTTTTAAGTTTCTTACGAACGATAAAGCGTCCTCGAAAAAAATTACGCTTCCGTTCCTAATGAAAATTCTCTCACAGATTTTAATAGTCCGAAGTGCAAGATATCACGTATCTAATTGGAAAATAAACATCACTCCATGCCGTCGCACTTTGAATACTTCCAGCGATCGTAAATAACGCTTGTCTTGCCCTAATTTCCTTTCCGATATACCTACTTGTCCCTTCGCTTCGCGTTCCGAATGTTCCGAATTTCCGAAATTCTAAAGTAAATTACGATTCACGGGAGTTCCAAGCATGAATATTTATTTCGACGTTAAATATTGATACATGCCGTGAGATAATGTTAAGCGAGGATTTCGCAGTTTGTTTAGTTAGTTTTAAATGTTTCGATAGCATTGTATACTCAATGACATTAGAAGTGTTACACCTAGAAGGAATAGTTTCCTGGACGTGATTTTTTGGTAATGTGATAAGCTTAAGTCAAGAATGAAACGATCAGATTTCCAAGAAATTTTATTAACATTAATTTGAAAAAAAATCAATAATGTGTTTGGCGGCCCCGTAGCTGTAGACACTCCTGTACACGTCTAGGCATCGACAAAATAAGATGGTCGATGTCTGCTTGTGGCACCTCGTTCCAAGCAACTTGAACTTGGTGGATTAACTATGCCAGAGTTTGTGGAGGATGGTTCAAATTGGTCGGTCTTCTCCCCATTTTGTCCCACACATGTTCGATTTGATTTAAATCCGGTGAACGGGGTGGCCACGGCAAAACATTAACGCCAGCTTCTCGTAGAAAGTCCATAGTACGACGAGCAATATGTGGACGCGCGTTGTCTTGCTGAAAAAGGACGTGTGGACGGCCATCTAGATAAGGCAATAAAGTGGTTTGTAGGACGTCATTAACATAACGCGCAGCTGTCATACTGCCCCGAATAAACAGAAGAGGTGATCGGCTTCCATATGCAACAGCCCCCCAAACCATTACTCCAACAGTCCTGTGCACATGCCCCTCAACAGCAAATCCAATATCACGTCGCTCTCCACGACGGCGTCTTACCCTCTGACGGCCATCATGCATGCCTAGGCAGAATCGCGATTCGTCGCTGAATACGACATTATGCCATTCTGCTTCTCAACGCTGCCGTTCTCTGCACCAGTCCAAACGTTGACGACGATGTTCTGCAGTCAAAGGAAGGACTAATCGTGGACGGTATGAAGCAAGTACAAAAGCTCGAATGCGGCGATATAATGTTCGCATACTGACAATGCGACCTTCTACACCAAACCATTGGTCACAGAGTTGGCGCGTAGTAGCAAAACGGTCTCGCAGAGCTAGTAGTCTGAAGTGCCTCTCTTGACGCTCTGCGGTACGCCTCGGTTGACCTGTTGGTCTGTTTCGTGTTCCTCTACCTTCTTCTGTCCACACCCTACACACACGCATTACTGTCATTGCAGTGGAACCAACACGGCGGGCAATTTCGCGGTAGGCCAAACCGACTTCTCTAAAAGCAACAATTCTACCCCTGTCAAAATCACTAAGATGGTGATATTGTTGACGCCTTCGAATTGGAGGCATTTTGTTACGCTTAACAGAAGTAGGCGAAGACACAATAACTGAAAAAAAAAACTTGTACTTATCAGCTCTGATGTTTTCTTAACAACACAATAAAAGAAAAAACTTTTTTTTTGCAAAAACTGTCAAACATAAAACGATACAATTGTTATCATAACAAGCTGTCAATATAGTCATTCTGTTGTCAAAAGCACAATTCCAGGAAATTGTTCCTTCTAGGTGTAACAACTCTAATGTCATTGATTATATAATAAATCGCTATTTTGTAATTTGAAATTGAATAATTTCAAGTGTTAATTTTTAGCTAACATGTAACACGTCTTTTAAGTTGTGCATATAAAATTGGAATTAAACAGTAGATAGCTTTTAAGGACTTCATTCTCTACGAAGATTAATGCACTTTTGAATTCACTCGAACCAACTCTGGAAGTTGTTCCACTCGTTTGTTAGTACAGTCGAAATTGCGTTTTCGAAGATAGCGACTGCTCCTTCCGACGACTGGAACCTTTAACCACGCAGTCCGTCCTTGATTTTAGGAAAGTTAAAGACGTAGGTCCGGACTGTACGGAGGATGGTCCAACAATTCAATGTTTTATTGCCTGAAAAATTCAATTGTCTTGGGTGCTGTGTGCGAACTTGCATTGTCTTGGTGGAGGATGATTGGTCGTTCAGGGTTGGTTCTTCGAAGCTCGTCGATGATTTGCGACAAACAAATGGTTGTATACCAATCGGCAGTAACAGTTCTTTAATCTTGAAGAGGAATTATTGTTACACGACCTGCCGTCGCGACCATCTTTTTGGAGACACTTCGAAAACGAATGACTTTTGTCTGCTTTTCTTCACCTGGGAACACCCGAACACACGTTTAATCTTTATTTTATGACTCGTATGAGTAAATTCAAGATTCATCACCATTGACAATGTTTTGTACACGTTTTTAGTTTCCAGCGTTGAAGCGATCTAGAGTTTTTTGACACCGATTCACCTTAGCTGCTTTCTGTTCTTCGGTCACAGAGAAACTAATTTTTTACACATAATTCTTCATTCAAAATTTTTTGAATTGGAGTCTTTAAAATCCCCAATAATACTTCAATCTGGCGGTATGTCATATGTCGGTCTTCGTTGATGATTTTTTTTGCGCACAGCATCGACAATTTCCTGAGTGACTACCGTTTTTGACGAACTTGCTCTTCGATCGTCGTAAGGACTAATCAGCCCACGTTTGAATTCTCCATACCAACGAGAAATTGTTGACCATTTGGTGCTTGTTTGCCGATAACAGAAACCAACTCGGCTAGAGATTCCTATTGAGGTTATTATAAAAATTATAAAACATTATTCCGCGAAAATATTCTCGGTTTGATTCCATTTACAACTAACTTGTTCGTTGTAGCTACAACACTATACGATAATACGGAAACTGTGGATTTAGGTTAACTAAACATAAAGGTTAATTTTTCGACATTTGATTAGTAGCTCCCTCTATGTCCCACTATGTAAAACTTAAAAGACATCCCACGTATACATCTCTTATAAATTCTTATTCCAGTTTCTATAGTTAGATGTTTATTCTTCCATAGAGCTTGCCTCGAACGTCTTACGACAATTTCTGCCTTGTTGACTTGGTACCGATGTTCTAGTAATATTTTTTGAACTATCCTGTACTTATGAAAACTTTATTGACAATACGTGAATATCAGTAGATTAAATATTAATTTTAAATTTATTACAGCAGTTTGTTTAAGTGGTTTTGGTATTGTTTTGTTGGTAATCATTCTTTGGAAGTGTTTACTACCTGGAATATGAGCTGCTATAAATATTGCTAGGTATGGGTTAAAAGCGCCGAGCGTTATTACTGTGCGGTGTGTTATAAATATAGATTATCCGTCAAATGTAAAATTTACAATGATAGTCGCATAGCAAACTATAAATCCAACGTAAATAGATAATTATGTCTATTTTTGTAAAATATTTACTAGCTGTTCATAATTTATAGAATTGTTTATTTGCAAATTCAATAAATAAGAGGAAAAAAATGTGTAATGATTAGAGCGGCGACGAAAGTGTCAATACCATAGGCGGTACGGTAGAACGGGCAATTGGTGCGCGGTGAATGAGATCATTCACATCAAATACAATACGGTTCACGGTTAGTGTTTATAATAACTTCACACAAACATGTCGCGAAAGTCTGTGCCGTTTGCTACGTTGGTTTGAAAATACATAGCAGAATTTCCCGATTTAAAGTATGATGGATGTGCAGTATTGTGTTTGATTTGTAATAAGCGACTTATAATACGGAAGAAAGACAATTGTAAAAAACATGTGAACAGTGCAATACATAAACTGAACAAAAGAAATGAAATACCTTATGCAACATTCCTTTATGATTTTTTATTTATGTTGACTGCATGTAATTTGCCGCTTCGTTTAATCAGCAAACGCCCTTTTCAAGTGTTCTGGAATAAATATCTGCCAAATTATAAATTACCTTCAAGAAGAACTTTACAGAAACACTTGCCGCGTTTAAGAGAGAGGCTTGAAAATATAGCAAGAAGAGAATAGCATAATAAAAATGTGTGGATTACTGTAGATGAGACTACTGATTTAAAAAAAAATAGTATAATAAACGTAATCGTACGTATTTTATCAGTCAACACATTTTCACAGCCCTATTTGTTAGCCTGTAAACGTATACAAGCATGTACTGCGGCAAATATTCGGCAAATAATAATGAACACCTTAAAGAAATTTCACATTCATAGTACTTAAGTCTGCATGCTTGTAACAGATGGTGCTGCTACTATGTTACTACTCGGACGTTTACTAAAAGTAACTTTTCCTAAATTAATACACATAACTTGTGTACTCCATGCTCTTCATTTAGTTGCTGAAAATGTTAGAAGTAGTTATAAAAACGTTGATCATTTGATTGGATCCACCAAACAAGTGTTTCTTAAATCCCCTAAACGACTTAAAGAATTTCATAAAACTTGTCCAGATATTTCGGAACCACCGGAACTCATTCTTACACGATGGGGCACGTGGCTAAATGCAGCTTTTTATTACCATAAGAACTTTCACAAAGTTAAATCCGTTATATCAAAATTTAGGCCAACCGAATCCCAAGCAATCAGAGACAGTCAACATCAATTTGAAAACCCCCAAATTCTGGAAGACCTGCATACAATATACAATATAACAATTACCATCCATTAGTAGAAGCAATTACAAAACTTCAAAACGAAAACGATTCGCTGCCCTTAGACGCATCACTATGTATAGTGCAAAATGTGACCACTCATTTGCATAGTTTAACTGACGCTGCTGGTGTACGAGCTCATCAAAAATTATTAAGTGTTTAAAAAAAATCCAGACTTGCATGTTTTACGAACTATTTATGACAAATGTGCCCTGGAATGATTTTGAACAACAGCTTCTTTCTGCCAAAATTACATCAATAGACGCCGAACGATCTTTTTCTCTATACAAAAACATTTTCTCGTCGCGAAGGACGTCATTTACAGAAGCAACCGTAGAGACGTATGCAATGATGCAGATGTACCGTTACTTCCACAACACATTACCAGGGTTATGAAATTACATATTACTAGGTAAGCACTAATTGTGTAAGAATAAGTCTAGACACGGCACTGCTACGGACACTTTCGCCGCAGTTTATAATTTACACTTAAACACCAACCGTGAACCGTATTGTATTTGATGTGAATGATCTCATTCACTGCGCACAAATTGCCCGTTCTATCGTACCGCCTATGGTATTGCCACTTTCGTCGCCGCTCTAGTAATGATGTAGCAAAAAAAAATTAAAATGCATCATTATTGATGTAGAATTAATACGCATCATCTCGAGTTTTAATCCATTTTATTTAAATTTTATTTTAATTTATTTTGTTATTTATTAATTGTCAGGTGATACACTAATATTCTATCAAAGGAATTTAAGTCGTAAATTTAAAAAAGACATTTTTACAAAATCCTGGTATTTATTAGTTTTGTTCTTGTACCTAAATTGTATTCGTTATATATTACTTGTAAACAATTTGTGTTACATTTGCGTCAGTTCAGTACTTAGTAAGCAACTCGCAGTGTATTTGAAACGAGATTAATATTTAATAATCCTTAAAAATATGGTGTGCTTTAATTTTAATAAAATTTATCTCGAGTCGTGGTTATAAAATACTACTAAAATCCTGCCTTTACAGTCACAAATACATAAAATTTGTAAAATCTTATTTTACATTAAATAATTACGTGGTGGCTCACTATTTACGTGGATGATTTGGCGGGATGTGAAGCTTAACTATTAGCGCCTTCTTGCCACGCTTAAAAATTCAGAATGGGGTAGATGAAAACGATTGTAAAATGTAAATTAAAGAAACAGCAGCAGATGTTGATAAACCAAGGGTGTCTTTCCAGGTTGCAACTAACAGCCTGTCCAGACGGAGACGGTCGTGTTGGTTACTCAATAAATGGAAATAGAATTAAGCCTGCTACCTTGTTTAAAGAAAAACGACATCGTTTATAACGGGTGTTTTTTTAAGAGCTTGAGAACTTTAAATGCTAATACAAGACAGAAATATTGTGGGAATGAATTTTTTTTATTATAGTCTGGTAGATAATTTCATGGAATTTATTTTCTAAATATGATTTCCGCCATAAGTCCAATTTTTGACTACTTTTTCCAATAAATCTGGCCGTATGGCGTCAATGGTGGCTTGAATATTGGCTTCCAATGCTTCAAGAGTTGCTGGTTTGTCGGCATAAACTAATGACTTAACATGGCCCCATAAAAAGGTATCCAGAGGCGTTAAATCGCACGAACGAGGGGACCAGTGAACAGGGCCATTTTTGGAAATAAAGTTGTCACCAAATTGATTTTGCAATAAATCGATTGTTAAGCTCGTTGTATGGCAAGTGGCGCCGTCTTGTTGGAATCAAATGTCATCGATGTTTAGCTGATTAATTTTTGGAAACAAAAATTCAGTCAGCATGTTTCGATAGCGCTCACCATTCACCGAAACGGCAGCTCCTTCCTCATTTCGAAAGAAATAAGAACCAATGATGCCGCCAGCGTGTAAACCGCACCAAAAAGTCAATTTTAATGGATGTAATGGTGATTTGTTAACGGCTTAAGGATTATCTTTGCTCCAAATACGGCAATTTTGCTTATTGACGTAGCCATTTAACCAGAAATTAGTTTCATCACTAAACACAATTCTTTGATAAAAATGCTCATCTTCGGGCTGTTTCAAATGAGCTCAATCAGCAAAAATGCGACGCAAACGATGGTCCTTTGGCTTCGATTCTTGCACGAGCTGTATTTTATAGGCACGTAAGCCAATATTCTTACGAAAAATTTTCCGCGGAGTCGAAGGACAAAGGCCAACAAGTTGAGAACGACGACGAATCGACATTTCGACGTCTTCTTCAATACTTCGCGCTGGAGCAGCAATATTGTCTTCGGTACGCACATTTCTTTGTCTTGTTGATGGTTTTGAATCGAGAAGAGTAAAATTAGTGCGAAAACGATCAATAACTGCACGAATTGCTAACTCACTAGGCCGATTATGTTGACCTTAAAATGGATGAAGTGTTCTATGAACTTCCCACGTAGTCGAAGGACAAAGGCCAACAAGTTGAGAACGACGACGAATCGACATTTCGGCGTCTTCTTCAATACTTCGCGCTACAGCAGCAATATTCTCTTCGGTACGCACATTTCTTTGTCTTGTTGATAGCTTTGAATCGGGAAGAGTAAAATTAGTGCGAAAACGATCAATAAATGCAAGAATTGCTTGCTCACTAGGCCGATTATGTTGACCGTAAAATGGACGAAGTGCTCTATGAACTTCGCAAACAGATTTATTTTTTTCAAAGTAAATTTTCACAATTTGGAAGCCTTATTCTGGCGTTAAACGATTCATGACGACTTACCAAACCTTACTGAACAGAAATGTCAACACAGTTTGACATTATCATCTGTCAAACCATAGTTATCGATATCGATAGTTCCCATGCAGCTTAAAAAACACCCATTATAAGTAAGTGGGACGAGTAACAAGAATTATCTTACCCTGCGTGGTTATCAGACTTCTTGTATAAAGCAAGACTCGTTGACAGAATAAAAAACAAGTAAACGAAATTGCTTTTAATCAATTAAAATAATAAACAAAAAGCAAACACCCCAAAAAGGCCAAATTTTATAAAAATACACAATTTCGAAAATTGAAAATACACAAATATGATTTTAATTAATAAAAACAAGATAAAGTTAATATAAACATACAATAATTTTAATTTTGAATATGCAAAAACAAAAAGTAATCAATACAGTAGCAATTTGAAAATTACGGCAATACTTGATTATATAAAAAACAAAATCAAACAATTTTATCCGAGTCCGAGCATTTAATAGACTAACTTAGGCTATTCACCTAATAATAATACACATTTAATAAATAAAAAAGCAAGTGAGTTAAAATTCTTTACTTGTCTTAGATAGATAGAAGTTGAGAGAAAACCAATAATATTTCGAGGAGACGAATTAGATTGGTTAAAGTAAGTTGCAACAGAAATAACTCCCGCTGAAAAGATCGATACTACATTAAAATATATCACTTAGCTGGAACTTCCACAACGCAATCGACGAGTCTAGCTCAATATTACCGTCTCGTGCTTGCAACAACGTGCAAATAAAAAGAATTTTGCGTTAACTAGGTACTAAAGTCAAAATAACAAGAGAATAAATTAGAAAAATTACATAACATAACTGAGATGGATGTGGATTAACAACGTACCTTTTAAACGAAGGGTCACACGAAACACAATGTCTTCGATATGCCTTGAATGTAGTAAATACTGTAGCTAGCACATTAAATCCAAATTCGAAAAATAGTACAAAACATCCGTGCTTTTTGGAATCTATTATTATTTTTTCTTTCGATTTTTTACCAGCCACGCATGTATGCTTACTGTTCACTCATAGGCATTACCAATAAAACTACGATCTTTTAAAATCAAATATACTTGTGCTGCCAACCTTTCGTCTTCAACCCCATCAAATATCTTCAGGGTTTAACTCCTGCAACCACTGTCGTTGTTACGCTAAAACTGAGATGTAGTATATTGTTGATGGGTTTATGCAAATATAGAGTTGTTGTTTGTCACAAGTCAATGAAGTACTGCAAGAGACTTACACCAATTTCAGTGCAACAACGACAACAGCAGCTGCAGTAAAGCTAATATTACTGTATATTGGTGTTGTTTCAAACAAGTTAATAGAGTACTCCATTGGCCTACGAAAACAAAATCTTATACACAGTCTCATAGTCAGTTATAATAGAATATCTGAAGTTTTCGTCCTTTTTTGAGTCTTTAAACAAGTCTGTACAATACTGAATTCAATTGGCTTGTGTGGTACAAACCCTACACATATCTTTCTCAGTCCCAAATGCTGTGTCAAAATGCGATGAATTGAATCTTTAGAAACATTTAGTTCCATTCCCACGTATCGCAATGAGGATTTCAGTTCATTTCTGATAAATTCACGCACAAATTTGATGCTATTTCCGTAACCACAGATTTTTTTGCATCAAGATGTTCGTTGTCATTTATGTCCGTACAACCGTATTTAAATCGTTTGCACCACTCATACACACTCGTGCGTGATAAACACGCATCACCATACACTTGTTTCATCAAATTAAACGTTTCAGTAAACGATTTACCGAGTTTAACACTGAACTCAATATTTGCTCTTTGTTCAAAATTCATGTTGCGACCAATGCTAAATACACACTGTTACTTTATGCTCAATTTCTCTGCTGCTAATAATACTAATGTCATGATATTTTAGAATAACATTTGCGAAAGATCTACCTTACCGTCGCATATTTTTTTAAACAAATGCGCCACTAAGAATTATTATTTTAAAAAGTTTCTTCTGCAACAGACTGTATATAAACCCACCATATCAATTTTAGTACAATAATGTTAGCACTAACACTAAAGCTGTAGCATTTGCAGCAGTTAATTCCTGAAGATGTCTCACGAAATTGATGACGCAAAATCACCAACAAAACTGCCAAGGTTACAGTTCCAACCCGGAAGCCAAAGTGCAGTAATCAGATGTGTTAGAATGTGTTATTTGCGGCATTAATAATCAGATGAAGCTGTACACTACTGTGAACCCGAAGACTTGTATAACATTAGTAAGATTAAGTCAATACTTTCATTACATTCAACGAAAATTATTTAAAAAGAAGTCTCTTTATTGAATTAGTTGTTTATAATGTCCACCCAGTTGCTGTATACATAGTCTACAGGTTGGCAGAAAAGTGTTGAAAGCAAAAATGAAATAATGTGAATTTTTAAATGAAATTAGTTTTTTATTCAATATAATCTCCCTCAACTTCAATACATTTATTCCAATGATCCTCCAGTAATTTTATACCATCTCTGTAATGATTTTCTGGAACCTCTGCAAAATACTGTTCCATGGCCGAAATAGCTTTTTCACTCGATGAAAAACGCTTTCCACGAACGAATTGTTTCAAGTTTCTGAAGAGGTAGTAAGCACTCGGAGCCAAATCTGGTGAATACGGTGGTTGTTCAAGCAATTCATACTTTAATTCATTCAATTTAGCCATCGTCAAAACACTTTTGTGTGAAGGCGCATTGTTTTGATGAAAAATTATTTTTTTTTTTTGCTAAACCAGGTCTTTTTTCACGAATTTTTGCATCCAGTTGATCTGAAAGGTTACAAAAATACTCTGAGTTAATTGTTTTACCTTTTTCAAGATAATCGATCAATAAAATTTCTTTTGCATCCCAAAACACTGACCTTTTTTGCCGATCGTCCTGACTTCACCTTTTTGGAGTTGAACAACAAACTGTAGTCCACTGTAATCGTTCTTGTTTCAATTTAGGATCACGGTGGTAGATCCAAGTCTCATCCATAGTTGTAAAACGACGCAAGAAATCGGTTTTATTCCGCTTGAAACGCACCAAGTTACGCTGAGAAATTTGTTTTCGATCCAGTTTTTGTTGAATTGGTATCAGCAATTTCACGCTTAGTCAAATTCGGATATTCACTAACCATATTATGTACTTGCTCAGTGATTTCTGCTGTTGTTGCAGTTTTTGGTCGTCCACTTCGTGGTTCATCTTCAACGCTTGTACGACCACGTTTAAACTCTAAAACCCATCGATGTACTGTTGGAAATGAAGGAGCACATTCCTTTAACACGTTCACTATTTTTGTATGAATCTCTGTTGCTGATAACCCTTCCAAAACAAAGAATTTTATCACAGCGCGATATTCAGTTTTTTCCATTGTTAAAAAATACACCAACACGTCTAATTCAAATGGATTGCTAACAATGAATGAATTGACAGATCGAGATAAAATTTTTAGTGTGTTCATATGACACATGATATATTAAAATGACGTATGAATTTTGATTCCTCTACTGCTTAATAGGTGTCGCTTTCAAAACTTTTCTACCAACCTATAGTTCTTTTAGAATTGAAGAGATAGCTCTGCTAACAGTCTCAGGATTGACATGAATAGTTTCTGTGACATCCACAATTTTAACAACAAGTTTTTAAGTCGTTTTGCGTAGACTAAATTTTTGAGCATTCTCCATAGAGAACAACCTAAGGTATTTAAATCTGGTGACCTTGGTGGACAAGCGACTGCTGAACTTCAAATGCTTGTAGCTCAGTTACGATAGAGTTTGGGCATGTATTCATTAGATATCTTTAACTTGAAATTGCTTCAGAAACACATCCTTAAGCTGTGGCTGTCGTATCATGGGACACCCGGCCTAGTCCGAAATACCTGATGCTCTCTTATATCTGAACAATATTGTGTATAATTTCGAGCACTATATACAAACTTACGGAAAGGGAATTAATATTTTCATATTCTAAAATACTGACTCATTCTACAGAAAATAACACAATTTAATTTAAATTTAATCAAAGTCATCTCTGCAGGGAATATATCGTGTAACTTCTTGCAGTGCGACAATAACTTCTGCGCATATTTAAGCAGGAATTGCCCAAGGACTTGTATGTTGGTACACGCCAATTTCAATTTCCGAAAAATTTAAGAAAGGCAAATAAAATCCTACGCAATTTACATGACCCGGATTATTAAGGAGAAAAGAGGAAAAGAAATGTCTCATCCTGCACATTTTCCGTTCTCAAAGTACAAGCTTATTTAATTGATGTATCCCACGTCTCTAATTTAACTAAGTGTTCCCTTGGCTATTTCCATTAATGATCGGCCTAATAATGGATTCCTTCTTTTTGTATTCACTTTATATACAGTCTGTTTCATTATGGTGAACTATAGAAATATAAGATGAGATAAAATTCACTGTGCAAAGTGATGTGTTGTTACTAAAGCAAAAAAATAACAGTTTGAGTTGATTTATTGCAATATAATTTGATACTGTACAAATGCATTTATACGTCCCACCTGTTCCATCCTGATTCTATTAAGTCTGGACAGATGATGTCAATATATTTACTAAAGTAAATAGCAAAGAGAATGCTATGGTTGCTACAATATATTTACTAAAGCAAATAGCTATGGTTTATACAATACATCTACTAAAGTAAATAGTAAAGATGGTTGCGGAATAATTTTCAGAATATTTTAACTTGGATTGCCATCTTTATTTTATTTTATTTTATATTTGTTCAACAGAATTGCTTCCATTATTCGCACAAAATTAAATATACATGACAAAAATATGTTCAAACAGTAATAATGAGGAAAAATTTTGAAATCTTTCAAATCAAAGAAAATAAAAAGTGTAGAAAAAACATATGAATTCTCTCTATTTGCTCCCATTTGATGTCAGTTTTAGTAAAGCTCTTACAGAGTCATGATGAATGTCACCTGCATATGATATTTTATTAAAATTACTGCACGTTGTATAAGAAAACTACTTTACTTTTGTTCCTGAAAATTTTAGGCTAAGTCTTAGGGCTCATGTTGTACTCAAAGAAAAGATTTTTCGTAACCAACTCGTTTATTTTAAAAGCAAATTTTAATGGAGCACACACACACACACATACGTACACGCACTAATTATCTGCTGTTGATGGCAACTTAGTTGTCGAAATCGTATACTAAATACGAAAATTATTATGGGAAAAGGGTTATATTAGCCTTAATTGATTAATCGTTTATTTTAAGTGGAAGGGTGACTAAACTTCCATCAGGAATCGACATTCTTACAGCTCTGAGTTCCCTGCAAGGTTCGTTTTCTCAAATTAATCATGAACAACTCAAAAGTTTTTCCAAACATACAGAATGGAAGAGTTGGCAGATCACGATGATTGGAAACAACCACGCGTATCCAGTTCCATATACTCTCGTTTGTTGTCGTGGAATGTGAATTCAGTCAAACCAAAAGGAGAGAGCAGGAATGTTAATATAGCATCCAAATTATTCTACACTGTTCTGTATCCTATACATGATACATGTATGGGACATCTTCAGGACTCGACTGCTGCTTCTGCTTTTTTTGTTGCACTGAGTATGGATGGACAACGGCTGTGGAAGTCTACGAGCTAAATCACTACTTAAATTTTCTTCAATGATATGGAATAAAACACTGTCGTGCATGATCAAACAAAACACATTAAAAGTAAACGTGTAAATGCGCATTTTGCTTAAAATGAACATTTTCCGAGGCCTAGTAGTAGTAGTAGTAGTAGCCAATTCTTTCTATTAACAATGCCTTCTATATTAAATTTAACTTCATCCGTCCAAATTGTTTTTCGTAAAAATTACGAATTGTCCACAGAACATAATATGCCTTTTATTACTAATCATGCTTCTCATGTTTAAAATTTACAGCACTGCATAATATGATAATTTTAGATCAGAAGAGGATTGATACGAGGAGTGAAATATGCCAGGACATTAATTTCATTCGCTCCTTCATCTGCGGTAACTTTCAGTCGTGACCTAATAGATTTTACATTTCTCATTCGTATAAAGAGCGACTTCATTAGCTTACATGTTTGCTTATCCATCGGTAGTAATAAGGATATCTCCCTTGAACATAGAACAAGTTCTATCAACAATCTTATGACATTCTCCATGAATATAAAATAAGTTCAAAATATCCATGTTTGAGTAATTCTCGTTTTCCATTTTGGGCACTACAAGTAAACCACTAAACAAAAAGTGTATTGTAAACATTAATTGTTCACTTTATTTTTTATATTACCTGTCATTTTCATTGCTATCACTACAATTTGTGGCTCACGCTATCAAAATCAACAAAAAGCTCTTTGTAACACGAAAAGAATTGTGGATAGGAATAATGAATATTACTTACTACCATTATACCTTGATATAGAAGTAAATTCTCGATTTCAAAGAAAGTGTGGGGCATTGTATTTAAAAATCAAGTTTTGATGGTGTGAAGTTGCACCTACTCAAAATTACTTTTTGAACACCCTGTATAGGATCTTTAAAATATGAAAGTATCAGAGTAAAGCTTTAGGAGTTTTCTACTTATGTTGCAAATATCCTCATTCTCGGTGTCAAAATAGCTACAGCCAATAATATTAGGTTGCGCAACTAAGTTCTCGCTGTTTTTTTGATGAAAATGCAACTTTATTGTGAAAAAATGTTTACAAATGAATCATTCAAAGTATTGCCCATCGCTAGCGACAACTTTTTCCCATCTTTCTGGCAGAGCTCGAATACCGTCACGGTAGAAGTGTTCGTCTTTTGAGGCTATCCACGAATCAAGCCATTTTGAGATGTCTTCATATGAGCGGAACTGCTGATTAGCCAGACCATGTGCTATCGAACGGAACAGGCAATAATCGGACGGCGCAATATCTGGGGAATATGGTGGGTGGGGTAGGACCTCCCTTTTGAGTGTTTCTAAGTAGGTTTTAACAGGTTTGTTAACGTGAGGCCGAGCGTTGTCATGCTGTAGAATCGCTTTTAGGGCTCAATCGCATCTGTTGAGTTCGATACCGTTCCTTCAACAGCTCATAATAAATAACACCGCTCTGGTCCCACCAAATACACAGCAAAATCTTCGCAGCGTGAATATTCGACCGAACCGACGACGTAGAAGCATGACCGGGCAGTCCCCATGATTTTGCTCTCTTTGGGTTGCTGTAATGAATCCATTTTTCATCACCCGTAACGATGCGATGAAGGAAACCGTTCCTTTTTTGCCGCTGGAGCACTTGTTCACAGGCGAAAAAACGACGCTCAACGTCTCTTGGCTTCAAATCATAAGGACCCAAGTTCCTTGTTTTTGAATCATTCCCAACACATGCAATCGCTGGAAAATGGCTTGGCGGGTAACTCCTAATGCTCGTTTTGCGTTTGGCATTGATCCTCATCGAGCAATGCCTCCAATACAGCGTCTTCGAAGGTTTTTGGTCTACCTTCACGCGAACGGTCGTCAACATCGAAATCACCGTCTTTGAGGCGACGGAACCAATCACGGCACGTTGTCTCACTTAGAGTAGCATCTCCGTAAACTTTTTGTAGATTCAATGCGCTTCATCGACCCGCACTTACTACTGGAGCCATCTCTTGAAAAACAGCGAGAACTTAGTTGCGCACCTAATAATAATGAAATAAAAATTCTAAAAAATAAATATTTTCAACGAAATTCAAATATCTTTAAAATGGCTGAATTTGGATATAGGAAATGCTTAAGAAAGTCTTACTAGAATAACTCCTAGAATATAAATATGCAATATGTCCTTCCATATAAAATAAACGAGTTGGTAGTAACTTCCTGTTGAACCGGAAGCACTGCAATTGCGAAAGCACGTCTGGTTGTCGTTTAGAGTAAGACCGAGATTCTTCGAAGCTTTGAACGAACTTCTCATCGTTTTCACCAAACCGGTCGCATCTCTCCTTATATATGTATATGAGTTTTCCTCGTGTTCCCTCGGATTGGAAACCGAATTCCAATGCATTAGATTTTCTTTAGCAATGACGTCGCTCTTTACGGCGTTTCTGAAAACTAACTTAAGATACATAACTTTTAAATTGTTTTTCAAAATTGATTCTCTTAAAAATGCTAGTTTTTTATTCAACATGTAATTTTTAATTGATTGTCAATATTTTTCTATATTTTTATAAAATTATGCTCTCTTCATTTGTAGTATTGGTACCAAATTTTAATATCGGAATTGTCTCTGATATTCATATCATTACTCTCAGATGCTTATATTGACATGGAAGATGCTAATTAAACTATTGTTTATTTATCGTAATTAATGGCAATAAAAATATTATTTTCAAGTATTGTTTACGAAATACAAAACAAGACTACCTATCCTTTTGTAACCAGAATTATGGTCGTATTCTAAAAACCGAATGAAACGTAAAAAAATTGAAATCTTTAATCTAAAATTAATAATATTTCTTTAAAAATTCTAATTTTAAGCTCTTTATACATCGTATATGTAATGCGGAATTTTTTTTCAGAAATTTCTGTTTTCCGCGTGAGACTCGAACTCATGATCACGTTCTCTCTGGCAATGTGCCATCATCATTAGATCAAGGAGACAGTTAATTCGAGTCCTTCTAATGTGCCATAAATTGCATTATGGAAACAGTTATTAAATGATATCAGTAATTATATGTAATTCGCTTTCACGATGTTAAACTAAGAAATTAGCCATTGCTCTTATATCGAAACATTTAGTACCAATATTGGTTTCAATTCCCCATTAGCAGTTGCATGTCGGGCCTTGAACAGTTTGTCGGACCATTGCGATATAAATTTTGATTCCTTGGGGCGGATACTGGCTGTCGCTAGGGCGCGTTTGTCTTAATTTTCTTAATTATGGGTGTGTGTGTATGACTATATTTGTATTCATTTATATCTTTATTTTCATTTTTCTTTTTTTTTTAATGCACTGTAAACATTAATTATGTTACTATTGTTTGATTATCTGATGCTTTGTATTTTTTTATATTTTTTTGTCCTATTATTGGATTGTAACAATCTGTTGGACATTAAGGACTTATTATTATTATTATTAAATTCTAATTCGAACCCCTTACACATCGTATATGTAAAGCAGAAGTATTTGAAAAATTTGTGAAGGACTCGAATTAACTATCTTCGTAGTCTAACAGTGGTGGTACATTTCCCGAGAGAATGAGATCGTGGGTTCGAGTCCCACCCGGAGAACAGAATTTTTTCAAATATTTTTGCACAACATATGTGATGTATAATGCAGTTGAAATTAGAATTTTTCAGATTAGCATTGTAAAAGCGCATAATTACGAGGGTAGCCGTTTATATTTCTAGAATAACAAACAAAAAATTTTTTTATTATCCAAAATAGTTTTATTGTTTTTCAAAATATTCTCCTTGAACATCAATGCACTTTTGCATTCGTTTAAATCAATCCGAAAAGCATTGCTACCACTGTGAAGGCGGTATCTCCAAAATATGGATTTTGAATGCCTTAACTGCCCCTTCCGGCGTAGAAAACCGTTGACCACGACGTTTATTCTTCACGTGCGGGAACAAAAAGGAATCGCAAGGTGCTAGATCAGGGCTGTACGGGGAATGGCTCATCAATTCAATATTTTGCCCGGTCAAATATTCAATTGTTTGAACCGACTTGTGAAAGCTCGCATTGTCATGATGGATAATGATATATCGTTTTCGGTGTGTTTTCCTTATTTCTTCAAAAACTTTTGGCAAACAGATAGTTGTGTACCATTCGGAATTGACCGTTCTACAACTTTATAAATGCACGGTTGCAACGTGACTGGTTTTTCCGAAAAAACAGGCCACCATTCATTTTGATGTGTTTCGAGCACGGCTCATCTTGGAATATCCCACACTGCCGACTGCTGTTTACTATCGGGCTCATCCAAGATTCATCACCCATGACGACTTCATAAATGTTCTCTGAAGCACCGCCATTGTATTTTTTGTGCATTACTTGGCACCAATCGACGCGAGTCCTTTTTTAAGCGGTCAAATTATGTGGTACCCAACGTGAACATAGCTTCTTAATAGCTAAATGTTCATGCAGGATCCTATGCACGCCGGTGTTACTAATACCTAGAAATGCTACGATCTCACGGTATGTCACATGACGGTCTTGCATTATCAATTCAGACACTGCATTAATGTTTCCGACACAACAACATTTGTGGGACGACCTTCACGAAATTCATCATCCAAAGAATGCTGTCCATACTTGAATTAGTGCTTCATCACCATATAAAGAATTCAGCTCGTCTATGCATTCTTGTTGAGATAATCCACGCCGAAAGTTATGAAAAATAATTATACGAAAATGTTCGCGAGTTGATTCCACTTTTTTGCTGACATAAAATTTTCAAGTTACAGTCAACAATAGAAGTAGCGACCGGATAATAAAACTGTCAAGGTAAATATATTGTTAAAAATGATAAACTTCACGACACAATCATCGAATCGGAGGCAACACTAACACTGTTGCCAGTTTGCGAAATATAAACGGCTACCCTCGTATATGCAAATAATTTTTCTTATGTATCACATCTTAATTTAATATTTTGTTTCATATCTGAACATAACGTTACATTTTTTGATGATCCATCTTTGAGGACGATATCGATTTTCATATTTTTCTGTCCTTTTAATTTAAAAGAGATAATTTATATCAAAGAGCATATACTTTTAAAATTGAAACTACGTTTAAAGTAAAACTATACGTTTACCCTTTTGTATGCAGTATTGGCTTAATCTTCAAGAATTTTAATTATATTACAATTTTTAAATAATTAGAAACATGCAATGTGTGTTTTTTATTTAATCACATATCATATACGTTCTGTATATTATTATGCCACTCATGAAGACCTACTTTATATATCTTGTAATTGTATATTAGTAGAATGTGTGAGCATCTGAACAAAATTCTGTCAATATAATGCCAATATATTAAAGATAATGTGCTATAACCCCAGGGTGTGGAAGAGAAAAACGCACATCCGTATCTACCATTCTGTTCGATTCCTTTTCAAATAATTTATACATTTCTAAGTTGAAAGCAATAAACTCATACACCTTATTATTGTTTACCGAAACTCCATAATTTCAGGAAAACGTGGAATGGAGCCTTCAGGTGATCCACGACGTGGCCTCGAGAAGTTTGGGAGAATTATGCGTTACACAACGGTTCTGTTCGCTGAGCGTGCCCTTAGACACCGGAAAGTTCGAGCCGGCGAGGCAGAAAGCCGACTTGGCCGCCACTTTATTGCAAGATATGGGAGTGGGGCATCACAACGGTGAGGTTTTTCTTTTACTCTCATTACAATTCGTGGTAATAATTTCCGTTTGTTGCAAAAGTTATTAGCCACTGGAACTCCGTTGTACTTTTTGAAAGTTAAGTAAGCGCGGAATATAAATGTAACAGCAATAAGGAGAAAGGCGAGTTGTTAGAAAGAGAGACCATTTAAAAGTTTAATTCAAAGATGAGCATTTCTTTGAACTATAAAAGAGAATAAACGGATTTATGCAAATCGTACTCATATTCTCTTAATATATTTTATTCAATTTCGTGCACTAATATTTAGTTACCAGCCATTACCTTAAGTTGCTATCTTCGAAAGGATGACTGATAATTAGAGCGGCGACGAAAGTGGCAATACCATAGGCGGTACGGTAGAACGGGCAATTGGTACGCAGTGAATGAGATCATTCACATCAAATACAATACGGTTCACGGTTAGTGTTTATAATAACTTCACACAAACATGTCGCGAAAGTCTGTGCTGTTTGCTACGTCGGTTAGAAAATACATAGCAGAATTTCCCGATTTAAAGTATGATTGATGTGCAGTATTGTGTTTGGTTTGTAATAAGCGACTTATAATACGGAAGAAAGACAATTGTAAAAAAACATGTGAACAGTGCAATACATAAACTGAACAAAAGAAATGAAATACCTTATGCAACATTCCTTGATGATTTTTTATTTATGTTGATTGCATGAAATTTGCCGCTTCGTTTAATCAGCAAACGCCCTTTTCAAGTGTTCTGGAATAAATATCTGCCAAATTATAAATTACCTGCAAGAAGAACTTTACAGAAACATTTGCCGCGTTTAAGAGAGAGGCTTGAAAATATAGCAAGAAGAGAATTGCATAATAAAAATGTGTGGATTACTGTAGATGAGACTACTGATTTAAAAAAAATAGTATAATAAACGTAATCGTACGTATTTTATCAGCCAACACATTTTCACAGCCCTATTTGTTAGCCTGTAAACGTATACAAGCATGTACTGCGGCAAATATTCGGCAAATAATAATGAACACCTTAAAGAAATTTCACATTCATAGTACTCAAGTCTGCATGCTTGTAACAGATGGTGCTGCTACTATGTTACTACTCGGACGTTTACTAAAAGTAACTTTTCCTAAATTAATACACATAACTTGTGTACTCCATGCTCTTCATTTAGTTGCTGAAAATGTTAGAAGTAGTTATAAAAACGTTGATCATTTGATTGGATCCACCAAATAAGTGTTTCTTAAATCCTCTAAACGACTTAAAGAATTTCATAAAACTTGTCCAGATATTTCGAAACCACCGGAACCCATTCTTACACGATGGGGCACGTAGCTAAATGCAGCTTTTTATTACCATAAGAATTTTCACAAAGTTAAATCCGTTATATCAAAATTTAGGCCAACCGAATCCCAAGCAATCAGAGACAGTCAACATCAATTTGAAAATCCCCAAATTCTGGAAGATCTGCATACAATATATAACAATTACCATCCATTAGTAGAAGCAATTGAAAAACTTCAAAACGAAAACGATTCGCTGCCTTTAGACGCATCACTACGCATAGTGCAAAATGTGACCGCTCATTTGCATAATTTAACTGACGCTGCTGGTGTACGAGCTCATCAAAAATTATTAAGTGTTTTAAAAAAAAATCCGGACTTGCATGTTTTACGAACTATTTATGACAAATGTGCAAATAGTGAGCCCTGGAATGATTTTGAACAACAGCTTCTTTCTGCCAAAATTACATCAATAGACGCCGAACGATCTTTTTCTCTATACAAAAACATTTTCTCGTCGCGAAGGACGTCATTTACAGAAGCAACCGTAGAGACGTATGCAATGATGCAGATGTACAGTTACTTCCACAACACATTACCAGGGTTATGAAATTACATATTACTAGGTAAGCACTAATTGTGTAAGAATAAGTCTAGACACGGCACTGCTACGGATACTTTCGCCGCAGTTTATAATTTACACTTAAAACACCAACCGTGAACCGTATTGTATTTGATGTGAATGATCTCATTCACTGCGCACCAGTTGCCCGTTCTACCGTACCGCCTATGGTATTGCCACTTTCGTCGCCGCTCTACTGATAATACACTGTCACACTCCATGATGATTTTCCTCAAGACGCGAATTTTACGAATTCTAACAACGCCTTATTGCTTAACTTGAAATGAAATAACGAAACTCTAATTATGGGCTTAAACTTTAATTACTTTCATATTAAATAACTTTATTTTTAATTTCCTTTTTAAATATTTAAATATTACCGGCAAAGTTAATTTATATTTTAAGGATTCACGTCGTTTCATTTATATGAAAGTAAGAGGGTGTTCAATTTTAATTTCATCCGGGAAAATTCCAATATCCAAGCTCAAGTTTCTCAACTTAATAAGCGGATATATAGTCTCGTTTTCCCCAATTTTAAAATGATGAATAATAAACTTTCTATTGAACATAAATTAAAATTTCAACTTCGTAATTAATCAAAATAACTAACTCATTTACTATATAATTCTAAGATCCTTTTTACGTATCTTCCATGGAATAAAATGTGCGCTTTTCTCGCTATTTTGAATCACATTTATGAGCCAAGGACAATTCATACTTTACTAGTAGAAACTGTGTTATAGGAAGCTATAAAAATGATTTTAATTTATGATATTTTATCACAGCGATTAAAGTTTTATTATCTACTTTATTTTTAGGTACGTCATGATGATCAACAAACGCATTCCAAATGAATAATTTGAATTATAAGTAATTTACGACAATACCTGTACAACTACTACCTATTATTTCAAGCCTTTTATTAGTTATTTAGAATTATTTTGAACATAACTTTGTATTTTGTTTTAATGTATAAGTATTAATATTATTTATATCGTATATTAATACTTATACATATTTATTTCACAATATTTAACCAGTAACTTAGTTATTTTATCATAATTGATATTTCATGATTAAAACGTTTCATATTTTGTTAAAGTAACGTTTAAATTATGTTGGATTTCATCCATAGGGTGTTTTTTTAAGAGCTTGAGAACTTAAAATGATATTACAAGACAGAAATATTGTTAGAATGAAATTTTTTTTATTATAATCTGGTGGATAATTTCATGGCATTTATTTTTTAAATATGATTTCCGACATATGTCCACCGCGGCTACGAGTTACATGGTTTATTCGATCAGTCCAATTTTTGACTACCTTTTCGAATAAATCTGACCGTATGGCGTCAATGGTGGCTTGAATATTGGCTTCCAATGCTTTAAGAGGTGCTGGTTTGTCGCCATAAACCAATGACTTAATATAGCTCCATAAAAAGTAATCCAGAGGCGTTAAATCGTACTAACGAGGGGACCAGTGAACAGGACCACTTTTGGAAATAAATTTGTCACCAAATCGATTGTCAAGCGCGCTGCATGGCAAGTTGCGCCGTCTTGTTGGAACCAAATGTGGTCAATGTTTAGCTGACTAATTTTTGGAAACAAAAATGCAGTCAGCTTGGCTCGATAGCGCTCGCCATTCACAGTAACGGCAGCTCCTTCCTCATTTTGAAAGAAATAAGGACCGATGATACCGCCAGCGTGTAAACCGCACCAAACTGTCAATTTTAATGGATGTAATGGTGATTCGTTAACGACTTAAGGATTGTCTCCGCTCCAAATACGGCAATTTTGCTTATTGACGTAGCCATTTAACCAGATACGAGCTTCATCACTAAACACAATTCTTTGATAAAAATGCTCATCTTCAGCCAGTTTCCAAAGATTCCAATCAGCAAAAATGCGACGCAAACGATGGTCATTTGGCTTCAATTCTTGCACGAGCTGTATTTTATAGGCACATAAACTAAGATCCTTACGTAAAATTTTCCACGTAGTCGAAGGACAAAGGCCAATAAGTTGAGAACGACGACGAATCGACATTTCCGTGTCTTCTTCAATACTTCGCGCTACAGCAGCAATATTCTCTTCGATACGCACATTTCTTTGTCTTGTTGATGGTTTTCAATCGAGAAGAGTGAAATTATTGCGAAAACGATCAATAAATGCACGAATTGCTTGCTCACTAGGCCGATTATGTTGACCGTAAAATTGACGAAGTGCTCTATGAACTTCGCAAACAGATTTATTTTTTTTAAAGTAAATTTCCACAATTTGGAAGCATTGTTCTGGCCTTAAACGATTCATGATGACTTGCCAAACCTTACTGAACAGAAATGTCAACACAATTTGACATTATCAGCCGTCACAGCATAGTTATCGATATCGATAGTTCTCATGCAGCTTAAAAAACGCCCATTATATAGACGATTCACTATATGGCAAAACAATTTTAAATTACATTTCTACTAGTCTTGCTTCAAAACGTAAAGAGTGAATTTCAAAAAATAATACTTAAATAAAACAATATGTCCTTAATTATTTATATAATTTGTCGAGTTTGATAATGGATAGATATTTGATGACTGGACAGTAATATACTCAATCTAATTGGCAGTCCTTTACTAACCGAGGATTTGATATATAAAATAATCCTTACTTTAAGTAAGCACGAACTTGAGTTACAATACCTGATTTGGTCTCTGGTAAGGTAACTGCTTCACAATTGAATTTATACCTCTTTCCCTGGTTTTTTGAAACGTGAACGACACAGACGACAAAAAGAACTTACAAAACACGTAAGCATTTTAAATGCCATGTAAAAGAAGAGAAAAAACTCAATTAGTCAAATAACATACAGCGATTCATATTTCATACCTCTGGTTGAAAAAGAAAGTCAATTAAGGAGATTAATCTTCCTTCGTGCATTTTAAAAGAAACACAGTCCAAGATGGACTTCTTTTTGCACGATGCCGTATAATTATCGACAGTTTCTACCAAAACTATATCACAAATCGATAAGTTTAATCGAACGGCATTTATTTTTCCGACATTCGGTCGTGAGAAAATCCTTGTCTTTTAAGAACAATGCTCATTCTAACACCCAATCTGAATTTAATTTTTGACAAGCGAACTTGACTGTCTGAACTTAGGTGCACGAAAACGTAAGAAGGTACAGTTGCCCTAGCATTGAAGCTTCTATCGAATAATGTAAAGATGAAAGAAACACGAAAGCAATAAGTCACGAACTCATTATTTAGGCAACTAGTTACTAAAACACTTAACTTCAAGCGAATACAGAAAATTAAAACGGTAAATTAACCTGAGTAATCTTAAGAACCAATAATTCTTATAATCGTATTTATATCAACACTGAGTTAAACATACTAGAGGGCAGTAGAAATGTCACAAAATAATAAAAATAATAATTCCAATTAAATGGAAATAATTATCAGAAGCAATAACTTAGAATAAGAAAATTTATGAAGGCATGGTAGTAATAAAATAATTCCAATAACTTGAAATTACGAAATCAGAAATACAATTGAATCTGTTGAAAATATAAAAATCGTTTAACTATATTATTTCCAAAGTTGCAATAGTAATACTAAAAGCGATGTACACAAAATACGAATACAGAGTAAAATAAATCCGTAACGTGTTATCTAGGGACGCGCATGTACTATCGACTACCTCAAATCTACACACAAACACTTAGATTTCATAAAACACTACGAAAAAAGCTTCCAATGTTTCTATTAAAACTACATGATTTAAGCTCATAAAAATCCGTCCCAGCCTCAGCTTAATTCATAAAGACTTAACTCCACTTCCATATAATAACATCAGCAGTTTATTCATATAATTCTCAAGATGTAATTGAGACATTCTCCGAAAGAGCACAAAATCATATTTCTAGAGAATACTAAATTGATTTTTACTTTTGAATACTATATTATGCTATAAATAAATAATTAATCTCTTTATTCGGTTTACAAATAAAGTATTGTGGATAAAATAAATGCATTTTTAATTTTAATATTATATTTTATTTAAAATTTATACTTAAATATTGTAATAAATGATATAAGTACCTTAAAACAAATATACATACATAATAACTGTACAAAATTATATTGTATACAAATCTTAATTCCTAAAACTAGAATTGTTTGGTATTTGAGAAGGAAGCCTTTCATTTCGTTCCGGATATGGTGCTCTATCTTGCCTTTCTGGATAGTTAAAAGTGTCTGAATACATTAAATCATTAGGATTTAATCTCAGCGGTGATCGTACTGGTTGACTCGAAATGGTACTTTCAGGACTTCCCCGCGAATCCGACCCTGAACTAGTGGATTTGGTAACTCTCGGAGGTGATATGCTACGAGTTCTGTTATTTTCATTTTCATAGTAACCATCTCGCAAAGGACTCTGCCCTAAAGGAAACCTATTATCCGCAATTGAATCGTCCTTTGGTAAACCAGGAGAGGGTAGGTCGCTCCTGTAAGAGTTTTGTCTGTTGATGTGGCGATTGACATCATTTCGAAGACTCGGTCTCTCACTGGAAGTTCCTGATTTAGTGTCGACTTCATCTATCGGATCTACAGCAGCCCTGCTCATCTCCGTTTGCATTTTTGGTGGCGAATTCGAACCGTCAATTTTGGAATTTCTGTTCCATTGATACTGTAGACTGTCTCGGTGCTTTATCAATTCATTGAAAAACCTTTCCTGTTTCTCATTGGGTACTACCTTAATGGGTTCGATGCCCTTATAATTGTCGGTGCTTACTTTATTTTGGGCGACGAAAAATTGTGAATACGGTGTGATGGTTCCAAACATATGTCCGGAGTGAGTTTCTATGACTCCTTTATGTTTCCCGCTATTAGGGTCTGTATACGTTGTGAAAGACCTTTGCGTCTTGCTATACGAGCACATATCTTCATGATCAGTATCTAAGCCAGACCTAAAGACTTTCGTGCAGCCCCTTCTCCGATAAACGCAAGGAAAAAGTAATATTTGTAAAATGTCTTCCAATGCGTAGTGTCGAACGTAAGTTGATGATACTTTTCCTTCTTTACTTGCGTAGCATCTGTGACACATACTCCTTCCTTCGCCATTGACGTGGATGGGAGCAGATGATAAATAATAACCACAGAGGGTGCATGTTAGCATGTCCAAAATTTCTTGTTCCGGTATGTTGTAAAATTTTATATCTGAAATGAAAAAACAATAATTAATATCTGCAGTTAAGGAATTTTTATATATGCAGAGCCAGTAGCAAAACTTATCCTTTGAAATACTTAAATTCAATAGAAGAAATTGAATATTAAACGCAAAATTTAGCGCATTAGTATTGCTATAGTTAAAATAAAAAATCGGTATCCCTGTTACAATTGGTATGTTCCAGTAAGATACTTCGAGGTACTCCAAACTACTCTAGAAGAGCTACACTCTTACATTATTAGATTAATGCCTAAGTTCATAACGTTATTATTGAACTCAAAATTTATTAATTTTTCAACAAACAAAATACATAAATTAATCAAGAAAATATTTTCCTCCATCTGGTAATTTTTCAATACCACGCTTGAAGGAATCGGGTGGCTCAAACTGAAGAACTATTTATGTCAAAATGACTCCGTTTACTGAGAAAACCATTTCCTTGACGTGCTCTCCCCAATTACGTTTTCTCCGTAAATGACACAAAAAATTCTAGTGGCTTCTGATACATTAACTCCCCTTTTGAACTCGAACAAACGTATATATCGAAAATGCTCGTTTTTTCTAGTTGACATTCCATTTTCTTCAATAAAGAAAACAATCTTTGCACAAATTCACAAACTTAAAAACCATTTAATTAAAGAATAATATGATCTTAGAATAACTTTAAGATTCTTTCCCATTTTGTTTTGTCGAACTACCAAAATTTTTGGAGTTTGTTACAGATATAAAAAAAAGGAATTAACAGAATACTGGTTAATTTCAATGGAGGCTGTAGTTGATTAAATTAATCGATGAAGGTTAATTCAATCCTTTTCTACAATAATCTTCGTATTCTGTACACGTATTTCTTCAACTAAGTTGTCATCATCAGTAGAAAATCAATCACAGTGTCGCACCTGGAATCACACACAAAGACGAGGTCTAGCACGAACTTTGTCTTTGTGCGGGTCTGGCGTACACCATCGAAAGCCAAACACACACTGTGTGTAAGCCTAGTACGGACTTTGTCTTTGTGCGGATTTTTCCGTAGGTTCAGGTGCGACACCGACAATAATTTGCTGCTAGTGATGACAACTTAGTTATCGAAGTGTTATTTCAATAAGAGTGCCTCGCCGAGTTGGTTTCTGCTTTCGGCAATGAAGCACCACATCAGTTAACAATTTCTCGTTGGTATGGGAAATTCAAACGTGGACGGAATTAGTCTTAGCGACGATCCAAGGGTAGGTTCACCAAAAACGGCAGTCATTCAGGAAAATGTCGATGCTGGGCGCAAGATCATCAACGAAGATCGACATGTGACATATCGCCAGATTGAAGTATTATTGGGGATTTCAAAGACTTTAATTCAAAAAAGTGTGTATAAAGAATTGTGTGTGAAAAATTACTTTCCTGTTGGATACCACGTTTGTTGACCGAAGAACAAGAAGCAGCTAGGGTGAATTGGTGTCAAGATCAATTCAATGCCGGAAACTCTAAAAACGTGTACAACATTGACAGTGGTGATGAATCTTGGATTTACCCATAGGAGCCAGAAAATTAACGCCAGTTGCCTGTTCGGGTGTTACAAAATGAATAAAGGCCGACAAAAGTTATCCGTTCTCGAAGTGTATCCCAAAAGATCGTCGCGAAATTTGTCTTGAAAGCAAGTCATGTAGCAACAATTCCTTTACAAGATCAAAGAACTGTTACTACCGATTAGTATACAACCATTTGTTTGTCGCAAGTCATCGCTGAGCTTCAAAAAGCCAACCCCGAACAACGAATCATTCTCCGCCAAGACAATGCAAGTTCGCACACAGCACACAAGACAATTGAATTTTTAACGCAACAAAATGTCGAATTGTTGGACCCTCCTACCTACAGTCTGGACCTACGTCCCAACGAGTTTTTTACCTTTCCGAAAATCAAGAACGGACTGCGTGGTCAAAGGTTCCAGTCGTCAGAAGGAACACGACGAGGAAAACGACTGTACCAACAAACAAGTGGAACATCTACTTTCAGAATTGGTTCGAGCGTATACAAAAGTGAATTAATCATCGTGGAGGATACTTCGAAAAACAATGAAGTCTTTAAGAAATATCTACTGTTTTATTCCAGTTTTATACGCGAAACTTAAAAGACAATTCACGTATTTATATCAACATCTAAAACTTATTCAATAATTTATAGTTTTTATCACAGTAACATGTTCGTGTTGATATTAAAATTAAAGAAATAAAAGTATTAAAGAACGATACGCCATCAAAACGGGAAAATAACGTTGTTATCATTGAGTGTACAAACATATTGTGGAAATAGGTTAAAGATGTATAATGCGCAGTTGAATTAATTCTTCATTGCTGTCAAAACCAAATGTACTTCTGACACTTAAAACATCACCACCCTAAACAATTGAATTTCAACATGTCATCCTGGTTTTAAAGTGATTAAATATTCACTAATACATGCTTTTTGAATTTGATCCTTTTTTGCCAATATATTTCAAAGATTATAGAGATAATTCTCCCACATAAGGTTGAATGACAAACTCTACGTTTATTTTTAGATCCTTATACCTCTTCAGGTAAATCAACGTTTACGATTTTAATCCTCCACTAATGTATTTAAACAAAGTTTAGTACGATTCTCTGTGTGTATAAAATGTAATCTAATAATCTCTCAATTTCAACTTCCGAATGGCACTGAAGTTGTGAGATTTTGAACATCCGTTTAAAGAAAATTTTCTTAAGAATCTATACACGTGTTTTCTATGTAATTCAGTTCTAACTTTGCCTAAAATAAATTCGTCCACGGTATTACTTGTTATTCAATAAAATTTAATTTTGTCGAAGCTTGCAGAATAAACATGTGTTAATATATTATTTATCTCCAAATATTTAATCAGTATTTGCAGGCTAAAGCATTGCTTGAATTAATATATGTAATATGCGTGTATCATCGAAATGATAAAATCACTTATGCATATCAAAATAGTACTGAACGTAATTGTGTTACAATCGTGCAAGTATTAGCTTCAATATTTTGATTAATATGTGAAGGAATGTAAGTGTTGCAACCATACCAACGAAAGCTAACAAAGTCAATTATACAATTGTAATTTTTTTTAAATAGCGTCTTTTAAAAAGTGAACTAAGTATCCTGCTAAAAGTATAATTTTAGTAATACTTTGACTTATATTTAAATTCTGCATAGGTCTGCCAAGGTATTTAAATTTTGTTCATTCATAGAGTGCAAAAATTCGGTCGATGCTTCATTAGGTGTATGCCGAGGAAGTAGAAGAGGTTTCGTCTATGTTATGTATGTATATAATGCAGTGCGCGTCTTGTTCAGAGGTGTTCACTGCCGTACGGAGTTTTGTACATTGTACAAAATTATGTTGCCGTTATGTAGAATAAAAATACAATCATTGTCTGACATAGTAAATAAGTTTATTTGTGAATTTCTGAATTTTTGAATTTGAGTACGATGGCGTAAAAGTGAAATGCTTAGTTTGAGATAGATCGTTCATGGACTAAATAGGATGAGATTCGATTTATGTCCAATACTAATGGTGTGCAATCTTCCGTTTCATTTGTTAGATAACGAATCGTTTTCCTCAATCCGGAATAAATACGCGAATTGTAAATTATCTAGTTCGCAAACGTTACGAAATCTTATACCATTAGCTCGCAACGGATAGAAAATAGAATTAAATCGGAATTGGAAAATAAAAAGCTCCGATTATGTGTGGACGAAACAATAGATTATAGAAAAAATTCTTAATGTCATAATTCGAACAATGGAATCATTTAAACCGTCATATTCAATATTATTAGCTTCCAGCAAAGTACAAGAATGTACTGCTGAAGTTGTTAAATACATTGGATAAATTTGAACTTTCGAAGAATCAACTTTCAATGTTCATGACTGATGGCGCTGCAACTATGCGTTTTGGTCTTTTAAGAACGACTGTGGTATTTTCTTGCATGTTACGTTTTTTAAAGTCCTTTACGTCTTATGATAGAAACGACTTAACGTTGTTATCCAGAGGAAAATGGTTTGATAGGGCACGCAACAGCTGTGTTTCTCAAATCCCGTAAACACATTCGAGAGTTTCAGGCACAATGTCCCGCTGGATAACATGACTAAAGACAGCATATTATTATTTTCTACATTTCCAAAATATTAAATCTGTAGTTTTACAATTTGATCCTAAAGAACCAACTGCAGTCAAGGAAAGTCAAAAGAAATTCTAAAATGCTGAAGTTGAATCAGATTCATAAATAATTTATAACAATTATAAAAAAGTAGCTGAAACAATTGATAAATTACAAAATCCTTCGTTGTCATTCGTGAATTGACTGCAAGTACTGAACACTGTTCAAACACAACTACATTAGCATCGATAAAAATATTAGCATTATAGTCAAAGTACGATATATAGTGTGCTAAAGAAAGACGCAAATTTTACCACATTAAACAAATTTATGCTGATAGATTAATTAACTATTAATAAATATTACTTTAATTATGCAAATATTACGTCACTAGATTTCGAATAATCGTTCTCTTCATGTAAGAGCAGCCATTTCATTTTTATTATACAACAATTACATGAATAAACACATTGAATATAAAAGTGTGAAATATGTTGATGATTCGACGATATTAATATCGAACAAAGATTATAATACAATAAATTGTGCACTATATTGTGTGAGACAATCACGCTCGTGACTATTTCAGTAACATTAGACTTACGAAAAAACAGTGAACTGCACTGTACTGACATCTTAAGGACCAACCACAGAACTAGTCGAATGAAACAGGTTACTCCTTAAGATGGCAGCACAGTGCTGTTCACTGCCTTTTCGTTTGTTATTGCGATCGATATTCATCACAGCCTCGACTTGCTAAAACAACCATGGAAACATATCTGATGTTTCAAATATTAAATCGATCTTAGCTTTGTGATTACACTGAAAACGCTTTTTGGAAGTGTGTTTCGCGATTCATAAATTATCTACAGTAAAACCTGTGTTTCCACCTGACTTTCACCTGAGTTTCAAAGTTCCCCGAATCGACTATAAGGAAATTCCCATACACAAATACTCGTTAATTACGGCCACCTTTGTAAAACGGCCGCGGCCAAATAACCCAAACTTTTACGGCCTATTTTCATAGAAATTTACCTGCCAATGTCGGCCGGACTATTTATGACATGTATATCTTTATTGACGGAAATACCTAATACAAATTGTCGGGGTTTCCCGGGGTTTCCTATTACCTGGTAGTAATTCACCCTTTTCGATTTAAACTTTATTATTCTAAAGGAAACAATTCAGTTTAAAGTTGTCTCCGTATTCGAAAGGTTCTTAATTAAGTATGTCGCAAAAAAGAAAACGTTTGTCGCTAAAAGACAAAATAAATATATTAATCGCGGAAAGTGAAAAGTATGCGTTAAGTTCGCGAAAGTTGGCCGAAAAATATAGGGTTGGAAAAACACAAATTAACGATATTATGAAAAATAAAGGTGAATTAAAAAAGATGGTCGAGGAAGGTGTTAACATGGAGCTAAAACGAAAATTTCCGAAGTCGGAAGGATTGGCAGTGGATCAAGTCGTCTACAATTGGTTTTGCAAAGCCAGAAATAAAGCAATTCCAATATCTGGGCCGCTACTTAAACAAAAAGCACTGGAGACAGCAAGCAGTTTAAAGATGGAAAATTTCGCAGCATCTAATGGATGGTTGGAAAGTTTCTGTCGGCGACACAGTATAACTTTTAAATCAATTTGTGGTGATTCCGCAGAGGTTAATTTGGACGATATAAAAGACTGGAAAACCAAGTTACCGTTGATTTTAATAAATTATTCTCCTCGAGATGTGTTTAATGCCGACGAAACATGTCTTTATTACCGCGCTATGCCAAATAAGACATTTGCATTAAAAAGTGAGAATTGTGCAGGGAAGAAGGCAGCAAAACAACGTTTGACTGTTTTACTATGTGCAAATATGGAAGGTGAGAAGGAAGATCCATTAATAATTGGAAAAAGTAAAAATCCTCGCTGTTTTAAGGGTAGTCATGTGGACAAATTACCCTTAGAATGGGTTTCTAACAAAAAGGCATGGATGACAACGGAAATTATGACAAGATGGCTGCATAAATTTGACAATAAAATGAAAAAACAAAATAGAAAAGTGCTTCTTTTCTTGGATAATGCCATTTCACATTCTAAAGTTCCATTAGAAAATGTTAAACTAGTCTTCCTGCCGCCAAACACCACTTCGTATTGTCAGCCCTTGGATCAAGGAATAATTCAGAATTTCAAATTGATTTACCGAAATTTTTTGATTAAAAAGCTTCTAACGTTTATTGACAATGAATGTGATTTTGAAATTTTTGAAAAAAACATAAATTTAGCCAATGCACTTGTATGGATTACAGCTGCTTGGAAAAAGGTATCTCCTGCTACAGTTAAAAAATGTTTTTCCAAGGCCGGATTCTCTGATGTTATCCAGGAGGACACAATGTTTGATGAAGAAGACGAAATACCCCTTGCCCAGCTATATCCTGCAGTTCGTAACGATTTTTTGATGGATTTAGATGAATATGCTTCTATTGATCGTCATGTGCCTACAGAGAGCCCTAACTTCAGTATTCCAGAAATTGTTGAAAATTTGTGCAATAATGATGAAGAACATAACTCTGATAATATTGACCTGGACGAATGTGAAACTCCAAAATCTAGTTTATCTAGTATGAGTGAAGTGTGTGCAAAATTAAGAGACATACAAAATTATTTATTGTGCAATAACAATGGTGACATTTATATGGATGTTTCTAAAATTTTACTTACATGTGAAACTGCAGTTTTTAAATCGAAGCTAAAAAATGTGAAGCAAACAAATATTGAAACATACTTTAAAAAATCCTAATAAATTGTGTTTTTTCGTATGAATATATTGTAATAATATGTACATATAAATAATTTATTAGATGTCATATTATCTATAATATGTAAATACATTAAAATTTTAGTTTTTCTTACACATATTTGCATTTATATACTATTTACTTTAATTAATAAAATAAAGAAAGCAAATCCTAAAACTAATTATGTATTTTATTTGTGAGACGAAAAATCTGTCAATTACGGACACCTTTATATAACGGCCAATATATTTTGCTTTTTGGGTGGCCGTTATTGACAGGTTTTACTGTATATCTGTTTATTTTATTTTATTTACGTACTATCAGGCGTATGCCTACGTACGCCGACCATATTCCTCACTTTATTCATAAAATATCTATCAAAAGATTCCAACAATAAATTTTCAACAGAACACAGAATATAAAGCAGAGTTGCCACGACAAAAAATGAAAATGTATTAAAGAAATAAACAAAAATATACTATTTTTACTGTCATCTAATATTATTTTCATTAAATAAAATCACTAAGCTTTTCCATTTTGTAAATTACGTAAACATCATACGATATAACTTCGCTTTGTTTGCTAAGAAAACACTTATTATTTCCCGAAAGACGTAAGCACTTAGGTGGGCGAGTCAGTAATTAGTAAACCTGACCAAAGAGGGCAGCACTGATAAAAATGCTTATTTGTTTTTCAACGTGATTCTTCAAAAGATAACTATCAAAATTTGGCTTCGTTTCGATTGTAAACGCGTTTGTTGTTTGAATAAAAAGTTTTTAGCTTGTTTTGAAATGGAAAAAGTGGAGTATGGGTCAGTGTTCTTATTTTTAAAGAACAAAACAGACGAACAAATCTAAACTGAGCTGAAGTCTGTTTGCAGAGACCATTCTCCACCTTATAGCTATTATAAAATGATCGACATCGTGATCCAAACGTGGCCAGGTATATATGTATGTATATAAAACAATTAGATCTGCTCCATAATTTATAGCATATATAAAGTTACAAAACTGTACTGCTTAGTGACTAAATTGGTTAAAGCAATCGTCTGGAGAACGGTAGATACAAGTTAGAATCCTTATCCAACGCAGAATTTTCATTTAATTCTGCTTTTAAACTTAATTTAAAACACGATTATATGCTTAGAAATTACCTACATAGAGATGGCAAAGCTTATCAAAGAATTCTTAAAGTGCTACTAAATCTGTAAAAATTGTTTACAAAAAAAGGAAATTACTTTGTGTAAGATCCAGTTTATTATCTGATTTGCATAGAGATCCGGGATTGAAGCATAACAAGCTACAACTACTTCCGTAAGGGCAGTCTTTCTCGTGTTCTATAACATCTTTGATATTTAATAAGTAAGCACAGTGCTTCGCCCAATTTTTGCAAGGAAACAGAAAATAGTCAGCGACACATTCGTAGGCGTAAGCTGGAATGCAAGGATTATTCGGTCGGCATCGTCCACACAAACTTAAACCATCTCCGGTTATCAATATTGGCTTACAAGAGAGGAAGTTTTTACATTTGTAACATCGTAGTTTATCCAATATTGGATCTGGTAGATTGGCCATTCTGAAACAAAAGAAAAAGATTAAGTGGATCTCGTTTGAAAACATTCTAAATAAGTACTTTATCTATAATACTGATTATCTTTTGTTAACAAAATATTTAGCAATTAAACTCAATGTATTCATATTTGAAATTAATCCTAAACAACAGATTTTTGCCTTTGAGATTATTTTATAATTTACAATTCGCAATCAGACATAAATGATTGATTTGCCATCGAAGTGTAGAGGTACATGTATTTTATGCGTGGGAGCAAGTGTATCTCCACACTTACAAGATTGATACGTATGCATAAGATGAGCTGTTACAAGCAGGTTACACGTTCGCTTGACCTTCCATGTATCCTTGATTTTAGATTAGACATCTAAGTAATATTTAATTACTTTTTAATTATCAGTTTGCCTGATAGAGTAGGTACCACAAAAAGATTTACGATGTATACGAAAATCTATCTACCGAATTCATGTAGAATGGTTTTTACACCATGTAAACAAAACATTGGCATCCCGGGCATGTCTATTGATTCATAATATAATAGTAATTTGTATTCGAGTAAATATAGTAATGCCCGTAATATATAAATAATTATTTTGTTTGATTTTATTTATTCCTTGTATATAAAGGGTTTTCCAATAGAGACTTGACAACTTTTAATTCAATTTGTGAACGCACCCTTTCACTAATCATCGAACTGTCACTGTCAATTTATTCAGAAAACTTTACATTTTCATCATGGTAAAGTACACGAACGAACAACGTCTGCTAATTATAAAAATTTACTACAGAAATTCGGAGTCGGTGACCGCTACTTTAAGAGCGTTAACTCCGATTTTCGGTAGTAATTCTCGCCCTAGTAGACAGGCAGTAACAAGTTTAGTGCAAAAATTTGAGTCTACATATTCGTTGTGTGATGTTGCCGTGCCAGTGAGACAACGGGTTGGTTGAAGTGTCGAAAATATCGCTGCCGTTGAAACGTCCGTAGCAAATGATCCAAATCAGTCAATTCCACGGCGTTCTCAAGAGTTGGGCATCGCCCAGACCACTTTATGGCGAATTTTGTGTAAGGATCTTGGTTTACACCCATACAAGATCAAGCTGACTCAAGAATTGAAGCCGATGGACCATTTGAAGCGACGTACGTTCTCCGATTGGGCTCTGGAAAAGATGCGTCAAGATGATCAATTTCATCGCAAAATTCATTTTTGGCTTAATGGGTTCGTCAATAAGCAAAATATGCGTTATTGGTCGGGTGAAAATCCACATGTGCTTCATGAAATACCACTTCATCTACAAAAAATAACTGTTTGGTGCGGTTTGCATGCCGGCGGCGTCATAGGGCCATATTTTTTCGTCGACGATAATGATCGTCACGTTACTGTGAATGGTAATCGTTATCGCGCCATGATTACCGATCATTTTTGGCCCGAATTGGAAGATATGGACTTGGACAACATGTGGTTTCAGCAGGACGGTGCCACAAGCCACACAGTACACGTTACAATCGATTTATTGAAGAGTAAGTTTGATGAGCGTGTTATCTCAAGAAATGGACCAGTCGATTGGCCGCCTCGTTCGTGCGATTTAACGCCTCTAGACTTTTTTCTTTGGGGCTACGTCAAGTCATTGGTCTATGCCAACAAGCCGACAACGTTGGAAGAGCTCAGAGCCAACATTGAACGCGAAATAGCAGCCGTTTCGGCCGAATTGTGAGGCCGAGTCATCGAAAATTGGGTTCAACGAATCGACCGCTGCAAACGTGCCCGCGGTGGCCATATGAACGAAGTCGAGTTCCATTCATAAATGTTTTGATTGTATTTCAACCCGATAATAAAGTTTTTGAAATATCTCAAATGGTCTGCATTTTATTTTTAAAAAAAGTTGTCAAGTTCTTATTGGAAAACCCTTTATATATGGTCATCATTACATTTCCACAAAAACGCACCATATATTTATAGATACATTATTCATAAAATCAATTCAAAATCCTATTTAATTAGAATATTATATACTATACATACAAAATTCTATAACAAAGTAAAACACAAACAAAATAAAAAGTTTTGCACCAAAGCATCGCATTACCTTAAACTTTTAAATTAGTAGAATAATTTTGACTATAATTAATATAAATTTATTAAATTCATCCCTTCTTAATCAAGCAGTCTAAACTGGCATTAACTTAAAAAAATTCAAAAGGGATGTCGCCCAAACTTTTACTTAAAATATTAAATCTCGGAATTAAAATTACGTTCACAAAATTAAATATTCTATAAAAATAAATACACAAAATGCAGTGTAAAAGTTCGTTCCTCAAGTTCCACAATTCTTCGTTATTTTGCAGTGCGAAGTTATTGTATACATTTATTTTAAATATTACACGGCAAGAGAGAGAATACACGTCTTTGAAACTTTTTGCTATCAGGTCGAATATGTAAACAAACTCGTGTGTATTTGAATTGCACACTATGCACACCATTGTTCGTTTTTTTTTCAATGAATCAGACAAGCGCTTTCTTTGTAGTTCGATATCACTACATCTCAACCTAAAAATATCGAACAATTGAAACTTAGATCGTAAACCTTTTTGTGGTAATGTTTGTACTTAAAAGTACTTGCTTGTTCTCTTAAAATATTATCTTATTTTATAAAAAAATTACTTTTTTATTATTTAACTCAACGAAAATTGATTAAGTTATCTGCGTTATATCAAAAATAAAATATTGATGCGTTTCTTCATCTTAATTTCCACATTGGGACCGCGTCCTTTGTACTTGTGCTGTCGACGTTTTGTCTTCGCTGAGACATTATCAAGCTTAACTTCTAGTACTCCTTGTTGTTTCACAGAAAACTGAAACTGCAACAACATAAGCAGTAGCAACAGTTAAGGATACATCATGCAAGTGTAGACAAAACATCAGTAGCAGAAGTATCGATGATGGGGTTCCAATCCAGAAGACAAGATGAAGAAACCATATACAACGACAGCGGAAGTCTACAAGCCAGATTATTGTAAAGTTTCTTATTATAATAATAATAATATTTATTAACCACCCAACAGAGTACTCCTATAGGGTATGCAAACCAAAAATTACAGTTACATTGATAATACATATAAAAAAATCAAAAACACAAAAAAATGAATAACAAAATAATAGAACTGAATACAAGTTAAAAAAAACACCGCGACGATGCAGTTGATTGAAATTCCTAGCCGCGTGCATAAGTGGAGCCCTAAACAGAATGTTGGTTCTTGGCGTTCCCATTGCCAAAGGATCACCGAACCTCGACTCCAGGCGTGGAACCGCAAAACATACGCAGCCAACAGCTCTGGCGCATCAATTCTCCCCGAAATCAAGCCACACATAAACGTAGCACTGACATTCCGCCTCCGTTCTGCCAAGGACTCAAAGCCATGACTAAGTAGAAGTTTCCCATAGTCAGTGTCGTGTCTCAGATAAACACCACTTTCTTTAAATGATAAGTATTTCAAAAACTTTCTCTGCACTCGTTCCACGGCATCAATTTGATTGTCGTAAATAGGGTACCACACCACTACAGCCTAATCCAGCTTACTACGCACTAACGCACGAAATAAGGAGGACATGCATCCCGTGTTTATAAAGCTCCTGCAAGTCCGCATGATAAGGCCAAGAACCTTGTGTGCGTTCGTGAGCATAGCCGAAACATGGTCAGAAAAGGACAGCCTGCAATCGAAAACAACACCCAAATCCCTCATAGAATCCACATGCGAAACTAACATGTTATCAATATGATTATAGGTACTCAATCCTATTCAACTGAATAACATTTTTCAATATTTAGGGACAGATTATTGTTAGTACACCAGACAGAGATAAAAGTCTAAGCCTCCTGCAAAAGTTCATATGTTTATAAACAGATCGAGAAACATCTTATGATTTTGAATTCCGTAACTGGTTAATAAAGGGGAAAAAAACTTGTTAAAGACTAATTGAAATAAGTTAGTATCTGAGTTAGATCGTTTCGGAAATTATGTTAGAAGATTCTTACTAATTTTATGTAACTCTGCGGTACTTATATGTATTAGGGAAAGGATAGAGTGATAATAATTGCATTGGCAGATCAACACCACCAAAGAATATTAATTACTTGCCGACTTATTTAGTTAAAGACTCCCAAAAAAGATGATCTTACTTTAGGACAGCAAAATGTTAAGAAAATTCCCTCTCACTAAGCCTTGCTAAGCTATTGTTGTCTTTACTTTCAAAGCAGAGACTTGCGAATAATTTTGTGAAAACTTTAGATAAAAAGGGAAAAGACTTTCAATATTTTTTGCAATTGAGTGAAACTAAATTAAAAGAAAAAATATTGGTTAGCCCATATATAGAAAAGTGGTTAGTTGATCTACATATATTCGACAGTAAGTTCCCATGCGTATTTTGCAATACGTTTAGCATAACTCAAATAAAGGCGCGTTTCAGCAATAAGTACTCTTGTAATCTTTGTCAAATTATCCTAAAATTATTTGGAAAGATAAATGCAGTTATTTTACTGCCATTTATATTTAACATTAAACGACGTGATAAAGCTTGGGTTTTACAAGAAATGTCTCCTTTCCACTATTTCACGTAAAATAAATTATCTACTGATACCAAAAGACTGGCATGTTGATCTGAATGCTTTCTAAAGATCGTCTTCATTTTGTCTTTGATTTATTGATTCACGCATACAATCGGTGTATCTGTGAATAAGTTTTAAGACCTTAGTTTTAAACTTTTCAAATATCCGCATGTTTAATACACTTTCCAGAGTTGTATTCTGTAACTCCGAATTGGTTTCAATATGTTTTACTAGACTAAAAGTTTGCTTTTAGCAGTTAGTTAAGATTTAGACTCCATTAGCCAGTTCATTTTCTTAAGGTTTATTCCAAGTGGTCCTATTTTTATTAATATGTGATATTACAAGTTCGACCTTTGGCCCAAGTCAGTTCCAAAATAATGACTTGTTTCTGGTTATAACGGGTCTTTCATTAAGCGCTCCCTATCTTAAAATTTAAATAAAAAAAGTGTGTGTGTGATACCATCGAAATTTTTTATTCGTTTAAAAGGCCTATCGATTCCAATATGTATGGAATATAACATCGTGCAAATGTCCGCCGCGGCTTCGCTGGGTGGCGCGCGCCGAAATGTCCAATTCTTCATCATTGGCGCATAAATTAGGCTGAATTCAGCGTCGTTGTCTATGGTCGTTTACCTTCAGCTCTTGGGTCAGCTGAATTTTGTACAGGTACAGGCCAAGTCACGACGCAAAATTCGCCAAGTTGTGGTCTGCGAAAGGCCGAGTTCTTGTGAGCGACGCGAAATCGACTACCTCGGATTCTCCTGCACACTCTCGCGGACAGCGGCGATGTTTTCGGCAGATCTTGCGTTTTGTCGTCGTATGAGTGTTGGTTCATTGCTTACTGAACCAGTGGACTCAAATTTATCCACCACACTGCGAATAGTCCTCTCGATAGGGTGAAGCTCGTGGAACGTTGCCCGAACAGAGCATCCATTTTGATGCAACAATTTTATCATTTGCAAATGTTGTTGAAGCTATATCCGTCCACGGTGATTTGGCAAAACAGACTGAATAAATGACAGCCAATTCGGCAGATGTAGCTTCAACAATATGGCCGCTATCAATTGTCAAAGTTCGGAAGTCCCTATTGGAAGACCCTTTACTACGCAGGACTCATAAAGTTTATCGGAAAAACGAATTTCTCGTTTAAGTGTAAAGATTATTTCAATTAATTTAGAGTTATCTTGTTGTTGTTAATAGATTACGTAACGCATTTATTGAAATGTAGTAGAATGTTTGTGTTACTAGACCATTCACTACCATTTTCACAGAGATTAATCTAAAGGTTGGGAAGCCACCTATATAAAATAGATATGAAGTTGAACCCAGAAGACTACCTCAAAATAAGTCAGTATAGATGTTTTTAAATTAGCATACATTATAGTGTTTGACAAGTTCTATTAGTAAAAATGGTTTCTTAGAATAAAGTAATAATTATATAGCAAACGTCACGAAATTTTCAATATGAAAATAGTTTTAATTCAAAGTTTTCTTAGAAGGAAAACATCTGAAAAATAATTATAGAATAGTAAAAATAATCCTAAGTTAACACTGGTTGAAAACTTTACTGATGTAACCAATCGTATGTAATTTTCCTTGAATTATTACTTGCCTCACAACCAAAAGCTCCCAGATCATCACAACTTGAGAAAGAAAACAGCAAGTTTCTTCTTTTTCCGAGACATCTTTTGACTATTTTACGACCATCATAAGCCTATAAACAAAATTGATATTCATCACTGAAGACGACATTATTCCACTCCTCATTTCTAGTGTAATCATCGGTTGCATAACTAGTCGTGCAATTTTATGGCGGATTAGAAACAAACAAAGAAATGGTCGGTACGATCTACGTCAAAGGGATCGAATTTTTCGATATATAATTCGTATGAAGATATGTTGATTAATAAAGCCTCTCCATCTATCACAAATTTCCCTTGTTAACGAGAAATGGTACTTAAGAATCATAAACTGAAGAGAACAATCTTCACGATCAGTTATGCGGTTGGGATTTCCAGACCGGAAAATATTTCCTACCCAACTTTACAACAGAATAATTGTAGTGACATTACGTCCTGCACGATTAGCACCATCACGAATGGATAATCCAGCTTCTCGTAGTCCGATTATCTTGCGTTCAAGCACAATTAATTTATCACAATTGGTACATTGTCGAATAGGAGGAAATCATTTACACTCTACTAGTGATACGTAAAGCAATAAGTGTACTTTACCGTGACTAAGCAAAGAATATTAACGGAAAAAGAAAAACATTCTTTAGTTCGTTGCCAAAGCTACGAAGAAAATACGTCTTTCCTAAAAACTTCACTAAAATGTATCAACGTTTACTGGGTGAGAAAAAACTATACTTTCCTCTATCGTACAAACAAGTAATTATCCAAAAGAAGGTGGATGCATAGAGATGCGTATTTATCCCACCACATGTACAACTAAGTTGTCACGACACGTATATGAACAGAACACTTTAAACTTAGCATAAACCATTTAGTGGACGCGTAAGGGAATCTGCAAGTGGTGCAAGAGGCGCTTCAAGGCATTTTGGCGCCTTGTATGGATTTGGTGATAAGTTAACTGGTCCTACCCATCTCATTAAATTGTTTCATTTATATTACGTACTCTCTCGAATTAAAAAGAAAATTGCTAGTTTACATATCCAAATCACTTGATTAAAAGTTGTTTAGTCGTTTTTTATCAAGGCTATTCTAAAATTAAATGAATTCGATAAAGCATGATAAATTATTATTATCTTGTCTCGATGTATGTATCAGTACTGTATCGGAATTTTTACATACATAAATCATTAGTCTTTCAAGTATTCTGTTTAATTACGTATTAAATAAAATGTTTATTAGTAATGTATTGTTAAAGGTTTTAAAATTGATAAAACGTGAACACACAGTAAATAACAAGTGATGCAATTCAATTGTTCTTCAAGTTGTAACTATATTAAATAACGAGTGTTTATACAAAATAATAGAGATCATGTTACTATCAATAAAATAAATGAAATAGAAATTTGTATTATTTAAGTTGCAGTGGTATGTATGTACATTGTATATACAAGATTCAGAAGCATGACGCTTAGAATTCAAATTACGCTTTTAATTAAGATTAATTTACATTCATTGCTTTGAAATGATTCTGAACTCTTCGCAATGTAAACCGAACAATGGATTGTTCAGAAAGATTTTAAATTTTTCCATGTATTCAATGACAATTCTTTTATAGTTTATAAATATTTTATTTGATTATATATTAACAATTTTGGTCCAATATATTTAGCTATCGTTCTGGTAGTAGCATGACTCCGCACTTGTAAAATTTCTGGTCTTTACTTATAAAAACGCAAACAATTTTTGACCTTACTGAAATGTTATATTTTTCATCGAAAGGATTCTGTACAAGTGATAATGAGAGGATGCCAAATCGAATGCAGAAGCACATCTCGTCCAAGCTGTAACAGCTTTCGGCAAGTCATCAAATTTGTATGAAACCTGAGGATATCCTGGTGAAATGCTACGTTTTTAATTCTGGCCATTTCTGATTCATAGAATTACTTAATCTGTCTTGTAATAATTTCTCGATATCAGCTTCGATGTGCTTTGAGCCGGCTCGTCTTTTCTACTGCATGATTGTTTGCGTTCAATATTGTTGTATACAATTGACTTTTATCTATATCTATAAGCCGATTCAGAAGCAGATAATTTTTCAATATTACGAAGCAATTCTACTTTATGAACAAACTTTGGAATCCAAATCTCCTTTGATGTAAAAGTTGTTTCAGAAAATTTAATCTCATAGTAATTTTTCATATCATTATTCAGCGATTTGATTCAATCAATATCTTTATCTTGCCATCAGCTTCAACTGGTCTTCCAAAACTAAGTTTATCTTTGGCATCGATATTTCCAGATCGAAATTTTACAAGCTAGTTTTGCAACTGGAGTTCTATTAAAAGGTATTCCATTTTGGTTTTACATTTTTGAAATCGCGACAAAAAAACAAAATACAGGTAATCAACAATTTTTTCTTTTTAAATAAACCTTGAAATGTTACCTAAGAGGTACTGCCAAATATATAATGACAATATGCTACTTTCAGAACAACCCATTTGAATACGATGAAGTAAAACACCTTACTTTTTTTACAAAATACGTTTTATTATTAAAAGAACTATCCACGTGCACTACATACATCTTCAGTAGCAACAATTGCTACTAAAGATGCGTGCAGTGTTATATTTCACTTTGTGAATTCGTTTTTTTTTCGCAATTTAACGCCTTGTTTCTTTACGGTTATTTTTGGATTTTGCTCAAGGCGACTTAACACACGGCCTTCTAAATTCAAAGTTCTTACAATTTGTGGTCTGCCGCGATTTCGACCTACCGATTTGAAAGATCCTGTTTCCCTTAATTTTATATGAAACCTCTCGAATATTTTCTCAATTGATAAAGCACGGTTTGAGAAACTATCTGCGTAAAGTCTCCTTTCTTCAGTTCTCTTACAATGTGCCAAAGCGTACATCAAATGCGTATCAAATACTCTTCAGAAGCATAATTAGCCATTTTTGAATAATTAATTAGAAAACATTTAATGACTATATGACTTCATGAACTGACAAAATGAAAAACTTGTTTGTCTATTTTATTGCGTTGCTGGCAACGGAATTTATTTTGAACATTTATAATGAAAATCTCTAAGTTGATATTTATATAAACTTTTCTTATTTTTTTATCGTTGTATAGTCAGTCCATCACTTTTGTTACACCCTATATATTAATGAAAAAGAATAAACAACTTCAAACTTATCTTCGTATTAGAAAAATTTGTTTTCGGAGTTCTGATTGTCCACAAAAAGAATCTGCTTCTTCGAACCAAAATAAACCAACATGCATCCTCTTCTAAACCAGAATGTTCAGATTCTTTGATTTTTGCAGACTCAGAAAACTATTCAGTTCGTACTGTGTTAATTTTTGCCTTTATGTCTGCTAGCTTTAGCAAGCACTTCGTTTCACGTATTTATTCACATTGCTTATGCATTTTGATTTAAAATTAGGCACTTATTTAATATTTCTTTTTGAATTTCTATTTCATAACATTTATATTTTTGTGATACCTCCATTTGAGAAAGCCTTTTTAACTATATTTTAATATATAAATCAAAATTCAAAGTGTTTTGTTTGTATTTAGAACTAGTCATTATTATTTGAACTCATGTGCATTGATGCATGTTCAACAAGCGGTCATACGCGCGGAAATACTAAATAAAATACTAAACTTATGTGGATTTTCCCGAATTTTTATGTAGTATTTAACAAGTAGTGGTACTTTTTTGTGATACCTCCAGTTGAGAAAAATCTTTTTAACCACATTTTAATATATAAATCAAAATTCGAAGTGTTTTGTTTGTATTTAGAACTAGTCATTATTATTTCAACTGACGTGCATTGATATATGTTAAACAAGCGGTAATACTCGCGGAAAATACAATAAAATACTAAACATACGTCAATTTTCCCGAATTTTTGTGTAATATTTAACAGGTAGTGGTACTTTCAGGCGGATTTATCGTGTATTCAATGTGACTTGAAAAAAATTAAAACTGGAGCATGAAAGGAGTACGTCATGATTCAATCTGCTTACGTATATAGTAGTCTTAAATATGCCATTTAGACCTAGATCTGTATAGAACTTTTCCATTTGCTACTATTCTTCGCTAACTCGTCAACTTTTGGTTTAATACTCCCCTACATTCTCGTCCACAATATCACTCCACCTTCTCTTTCGCCTTTCTCTAGTTCTTCTTCTTTCTGGATTTGTTCTCCATCCTTTCCAGATGCCTCGACCATTATATTACGTCTTTTACTTTTAATAGATTCTCTTATTTTTTTACCCGTAAAGTTCCTATAGTTGCAAATGTGTTCGTGTTTTCCAACTATATTCTGTTGTATTTTCAAGTTTCAAGCATATGTTTATTTTTGCCGTCGATAAGATTCGCGTCCATAATTTGATAGTAGTACTGGGTTGAAGATTCTTAATTTCGTTGAGCTTGTCACTTTATTTGGGTGTTTAATTTTAGTAAATAAAACTCTATCTTTTTTATATCCATAAATGATTTCTTTTTCTTTCACGAATCTGCTGATTATTTAACTTCAAGGTTCATATACATGCTTTTCTTCTTATTCAAATTCCCATACCTTATCGTTAACTTATAAATTTTTGAAACTTTCCTCTTTCCCACTTTTAGTTTGAAGTTTTCTCTGTTAGATTAAAGACCCATTGTTTCTGTAACCATTGGCCATTGGCTTCTGGCTAGTAATCGAAAATCGTTAATAAATTCAGACATTGAAAACGTTTTGACCAAACTATCACAAACGAGGCGTTACCTTATCGTTAACTTATAAATTTTTGAAGTTCTCCTGTGTTTCCTCTACGTTATATTAAAGACCCATTGTTTCTGTAAGTGTTAGCCTGCTTCTGACTAGTAATCGGAAATCGTCAGTAAATTCAAACATTGAAAACGAATTTTTATGTAATATTTAACAGGTAGTGGTACTTTCAGGCGGACTGATCATGTATAAAATGTGACTTGACAAAATGCTGGTTTACGAAAGTGGTGGCCTAACGAACGTTGTCATTTAATCAGATTCTACTGCACTGAAGATATAAATTGATTTTTCTCATTCAAGCCAGTAATTTATTCATGTCTTTCAAAAACTTTTGCAGAGACAAATTTCTTTAAATAAAATTCACTATAACTTGAATCGCTCTTATAATATATTAAGAAAGTTAACAATTTGCAAACTCACATAGATTTTGTGTAAATATTTTTGGTATATCTTAAACAATATTTAACACAAATAAGGGGTTAGCGACTAAATACATTCAAAATAACTTACCGAATTAAATTAATAGAATCGCAATATTGTATTACAATTAATTATGCAAAAACAAACTTTTTTACTAAACATGCACTACTTATTAATTTATGTACACTTTCTGCTTGTTATTCACTTTTAAACTAAAACCAACATGATGTTTGCAATAAACAAAACTCTCTGTATTTGGAGTAATTGATAATAAAGGACTGGCATGCAGTTGAAAATTATAATCAACATATTTGGGAATTCACCTTATCATTATCATATCTTAATACGTAAGTCACTTTCTTCTTGCTTAAAATATGCACTTATCTGATCTGATTAGTATCGAGTATCTTCCAATATTTATTCAATGTAATTCCTTAAAAAATTATACGTGTAGGGTTCACAATGTTTTCGGGCTAACACATGGTTAGTGCAAATGGCACCGAATAACTACAATATTTATCAAGTACGACCAATAGATGGCGTGCTGTGAAGGTTTATATGCGTGTATCTAGTTGCTTGTTTGTGACGGTCGGGTAAAGCAAATGAGTTTGATATTTTAAATAAGTAAATACTCAAAGAAAGAAACAATTAAGATAGAATATTAGGTAATTTCAATATATTCAAATTTTAAATTCCGTTTCAAGTACTATGTTCCCAACAATTTTACCATTTAATTCAACATGATCACAAAATTAGAGTTTTATACTAGGTGCACCGGAAAGCCGTTACCGGTTTTTCTAACAGATGTTGCTAGGCTTAAGTATGTTATGATTTGACACATATGTCATTTTATTCTACTGACATCAAGCTTCAAGGCAAAATACTATCATAGATTTATACCTCTTTGAAAATGTCGAATTTCGTGGGTGAAACAGTGCATTTGCGCCACGCATAACTTTTCTTATTTAATCAAAAGAAAAAAGCCGCTGAAAGCCATCGTTTGTTGGTAGAAGCTTACGGGGATCATGCCCTAACCATAAAAACATGTGAGGCGTGATTTCGACAATTCAAAAGTAGTGATTTCAATGTGCGGGACAAAGAACGTTCTGGTAGACCGAAAAAGTTTGAAGACACGAAACTGCAGGAGCTATTGTATGAAGACCCAACCTGAACTCAAAAATAATTGACAAAAGCTTTAAATGTGGCCCAAGAAACGATTAGCGACCGATTACGGGCATTGGGAAACATCCAAAAGATGGGAAAATGGATGCCAGATCAATTGAATGACAGGCAAAAGGAAAATCTAAAAATCGTCTATGAAATGCTGCTTCAAAGGTATGATCGAAAGCCATTTCTGCATCGAATAGTGACGGGTGATGAAAAATTAATGAAAAACCCTAAGAGCAAAAAATCGTGGTCGTCACCTGGCGAAGCCAGCCCATCGACTCCAAGGCCAAATCGTTTTGATCACAGATGCTTTGTGTTTGGTGGAACTAGAGCGACATGGTGTATTACGAACTGTTGAAACCTTATGAAACAGTTAATGCTGATCGCTACTGACAACAAATTACCAATTTGAGCCATGCATTGATAGAAAAACGTCCATAATGGCCCCGAAATCACGGTAAAGCGATTTTACCTTATCATAACGCGCTGTCTCATACCGCAAAAGCGGCCAAGGAAGCGTTGAACGCACTTGGATGCAACATAATATCGCACCGACCGTACTCCCCAGACCCTGCCCCAGCCGATTCTCATCTTTTGGCATCAATGGGACACGCTCTTGCAGAGCAGCGCTTGGCCAATTTCGAAGAAATTAGAAAATGGAATGGTTTTCCTCAAAGAACAAACAGCTTTTTTGGAATCGTATCCATAAATTGCCTGAAAGATGAGCAAGGTGTGTAGAATCAAATGGCCAATACATTGAATAAATAAATTTTTCCATTTTTTTGAAAATTATGCAGTTTTTTACAAAAAAAACGGTAATGACTTTCCGGTACACCTGGTAGATTATTTTAAAGTTATCCCAAATAGGATTATTTAAATCAATCATCACCTCTTTATTAAAAGTAGTACTTTACGAGGAAAGATCAAACTGTTTCTAGAACGAGACAGAAGATGCTGCCACCTACGCCTGCTGATTACTTAGAAGCGACATTGTTTATACACTTGTCAAATTCTCAAACGGATTGTATATAAGTACACACCCTCACTATCGATTCAAATAAACGATTCGTGCGTTTTCCTAATCATGAATGAAAACGAGTTCCCTGCATGCAATGATAAAGCATTTCTTTTTGAAAGGTTTAAATTCTAAATTCAAGTAAAAATGAAACCTGACGAAGTTCACGGTAAGTCTTATAAATTAATACATAACAGTTACAAAATAGGAAAACGAAGAAACGATTGAACCAATGGAGAAACAATTGAAACCAATGAAGAAGTAATTAAAAAAGTCCATGAAATCGTGATGAATGACCGCCGAGTAAAATTGAGAAAGGTAATAGAGAAAGACATTTCATACCATCATCGTACATCAACATGAAAAAGTTAATAGTGGATGGATGCCACGTCTGCTGACAATCCATCAAAAGCGAGTGCAAATAACCATTTCGTAACAACGTCTAAAAATGTTCAAACGCAATGAAAACGAATTTTTTTGTGACATTTTATTGTCAATGCGACGTGGATACATCACTACACCCCACTGTGTGCTCCCCGTATGTCATTATTCCAAAGTATTTATGTTAATATTTTTGTACTATGAAGTTCATAATACATAGAGCGTAATTTAATTCATTATATACTGTTAGTAAATATAGTGGGTCAGAAACTTTAAGTTATTTTGAAGTTCATGCCTACCCAGGTTATTATACTACTTGCCATCAGTTTCTCCGACAATAAAGAATAGTTGAAATCCTGGAAAAATATAATATGAAAATTATGCAGACAATGTAGAAGTTGTTATGATAACCTCAGGAAACTAGAAAAATGTGGATATCAAGACAGGCGATAAAGAAATAAAGCAAACTTTTCTAAAGTATCTAGATTCCATGATTGGCTAAGGCGTTGAACGACCTCAAGAACAATAAATTTAGCACCGCAGGCTATAGTACTACTAGAACTGCATTTACCATAAAAAATTACAAAAGTTGTCATTTGTGAGATAGTGTTTTGGGTTTCGTAATGTCTTTAAATGTTTTAATCCCAAAAAGTGGTCAAAAATTTGTCGAGGATTGCAAAGAAAAGTCTGTTGCAAAAAGTAGGAAAGAAACTTTAGCTGTCTACACTTATTTGTGAAATATTGTCTAAAAGCAATGACGATGAGGACCTTGTCCTAATTACCTCAAACATTTTTTTCCAGGATTTCGTTGTAAGTGTAGACGACTTTTCACTATCCCAATATCGCCGAAGAACTAAAATTTTGCAAGAGAAAACTATTAGTGTTGTCATACAATAGCAAGTTATATTATGGTGTCAAGATTACGTGATTTTTTGACCAAGAAGGTTGATGTTTGAAAATTTTCCTTATTTTCTTGATTTAGGTAAAATTTTGATATTCCTAAAATTAAAACTGGAGCTTGAAAGGAGTACGTCGTGATTCAATCTGCTTACATATATAGCAGTCTTAAATATACTATTTAGACCTAGATCTGTTTAGCACTTTTCCATTTGCTACTATTCTTCGCTAACACTCCATCTTTTAGTATAATACTCCCTTAGATTCTCTTCCACAATATCATGCCACCTTCCCTTTCGCCTTTCTCTAGTTCCTCTTCTTTCTGAATTTGTTCTCCATCCTTTCCAGATGCCTCAACCATTACATTACGTCTTTTACTTTTAATAGATTCTCTAATTTTTTTACACCTAAAGTTTCTATAGTTGCAAATGTGTCCGTCTTTTCCAACTATATTCTGTAATATCTTTAAGTTTCAAGCACCTGTTTATTTTTGTCGTCGATAAGATTCGCATCCATAAATTGATAGTAGTACTGGCTTGAACATTCTTAATTTCATTGAGCTTGTCACTTTATTTGGGTTTTCAATTTTATTAAATACAACTCTATCTTTTTTTCTATCCGTAAACGATTTCTTTTTCATCTACGAATCTGCTGATTATTGAATTTCGAGGTTCGTATACATGCTCTTCTATTTATTCAAATTCCCATACCTTATCGTTAAGTGATAACCTCTTTCCCATTTTTAGTTCGAAGTTTTCTCTGTTAGATTAAAGACCCATTCTTTCTGTAACTATTGGCCTGCTTCTGGTAGTAATCGGAGTTCGTTAACAAATCAAACATTGAAAACGTTTTGACCAAACTATCACAAACGAGGCGATAATTCGTGAGAACTGTTTCAAACAAACTTGTTAATGTTTCTAATACTATATTGAATCACCTACTAAAAACGAACCATAGTTATATATAGGACTTTAAACAGTTCTTCATAACTTATATTTAGTTTCATTAATTTCACATGTGCATGTTTTCTTATGTTTATTTTATTGACTTATTGTAACGTACATATCTAAAATATTAACAATATATTCAATTAAACAGGTCTATAGGGTCTCTGCATAACGCCGTAGTTTGGAATATTGTATTACCCGTCGATACATATTTGACTGATTCGAACATGTAATACCCATTGTTACTATTTAGGAAAATATGACGCGAATGCGACCATGTGATTACTTCAGACCGCAAACATCGTCTTTCCCCCTTCGCCTCGTAATATATAAACACAATACGCGATGACGGACAATTCAATTAGAGCATTAACAGAATGGGAATTGAACTGATATTTTTAAGAGAACGATTAGGGAGATCGTGAGTCGAGCTAATATTTTACACGACAAAGACTGATATTTACTTGTTGCTTTCACCCTATCCGATTATGCAAGCTCAAATCGCTTACTGAACTGAATTATGCAAGGAGGATGCTTAATCCGGGAGACTAATCGGAAACAAACTATCACTAATCGTATACCTTAATGGTATTTACATGTGTACACACTACCTATATTGTTATAGTTGTATAAGATTGAGTTCTTAATCAGCCCTTTCTACCATAATCGGACTTGATCATAAAGCGTATAAGAACACATTAAGAACGTCCTGTAATGGCGAAAATATTTATCGCAAATAAATGAACACATTTGGCGGCGGCTTAAGCAGAATCAGATTAAGGATTAACATACATATGTAAGGAGTTGCGAACTGTTTCGCAAACTGTATTAGTACTATTTGTACTGCAAATATATATACAGTCCAAGCAAATCTTTATTATTACATTATTAATTATTATTAATTACATTTTATTTTTATTAAAGAAGAATTTTAAGTTTGGTTTATGCAAATATTTTTATTTTACTTTCATTACATTTTTTAGGAATTTTTATATTTATTTACCCAGAATGTTGATAATATTAGACCTAGATAAATAAATAAAAATTCGAAATGCAAACATAAATCCAAGCGAGAAAAAGAATTTTCCAAATAAATAAATTCCATCCTTTCGTATCGTAAAATACCAGAGTTATATCGACGATCTTCTTCTGTATCGGACGACCTTCAGGTATCTGTACGCACCAAACATACATATATACATGTCACGCGATATAAAGGATTTAATCCGTGATCGGATAAAAGTCTAAGAGTGAAATAAGATTACTTACGCGCATACGCGAAAATCCTTCTCGCACTACAAGGACATAACAGCGTACAATATAGTCGGTACGCGCAGAAATTTCAAAATGCTGATTCATATCCCGAGCATTCTACTTAGATAAAATTGTTTTATGTAAAAGTGGCACCGACAAGGTACTATTGTTTACTGTTTTCATTTTATTTCACATGTAGATGAGTATTGTATTATAATAAAACGAGACGAACTTGTTACATTCAACTTCGAATCGAATCCTAAAATTGAAAGATAGCGTCGACAAGTTATTGCTTTTAGTTGCATACTTTTATTTGTCCTTTTCCATATGCCGCAACTGTAGCAGAACAAATAAATATAAAGATTGACTGACAATGCCACATAATAGGAAGCTGATCAAAGAGAAGACATAAACATTCCGAACAACTGTAAATTGGATTCAGTTCTACGTACATTGCTATTCTTTTGTAAAAGTTTCTGTATTTTTACTTTTATATTCTATAGTTTTTACAATCTCCATACAAAAAAATATTAAAATCAAATGGAAATTTTTCAGGTTTATTAAGTTTGTTATTTGGTGATCAAATAAATACTTATATAAAGGGTCCAATAGGGACTTGACAAATTTTAATTCAATTTGTGAACGCACTCTTTCACTAATCATCGAACTGTCACTGTCAATTTATTCAGTAAACTTAACATTTTCATCATGGTAAAGTACACGAACGAACAACGTCAACAAATTATAAAAATTTACTACAGAAATTCGGAGTCGGTGACCGCTACTTAAAGAACGTTAACTCCGATTTTCGTTGAATTTGATGGAGCCTGTGGTTGATTGACTTGATCAATAAGGTTGATATATAACCCCTTTCCACAATTAACTATTTGTAAATTCTGTATACGCATTTCGACAACCAAGTTGTCATCATCAGCAGATAATTTCAAAGTGTCGCACCTTGTAAAACACGGCGAAGAAATTGTACGAAAAATACACTCCGTACGCGATCCGCACCGTTGCAAACCAAGATGTACACTGTGTCTGTTTCACAAGATTTTTAAAAATACTTTTACTTAAACTAACATGCACTACTTCGGAAAAGGTTATTATGGTCAAAAAGTGTGAGTGATTTATGTGTGTTTTATGATATTGCTCCTCTTGTCTTTCAGCAGAGAGAAGAGAGGCGTTTGTAGAGGGCCGGCCTCATAAACGTTAACCAGATGGCCTGAATTCTTTACGATGTACATGCTTTCATACGCGTCCAGTTCGCGATAATTGTACACGTTCTTTATCAAATGTAAACAATCCATATTAACACTGTGGTTATTTTCTAATACATGTCTCGCTATACCCGATTTTTCCGGTCGGTTGAATTTTATGTGCGAAAGGTGTTCTTTATACCTGGTTTCGATCGATCTTTTGGTTTGGCCGATGTATTGTTTATTGCACTCTAAACATTCAATTCGGTAGATTCCCGATTTTTTAATCTCTTCAATTTTGTCTTTTGCATTTCCTAACAGCATTTTCAGGGTATTATTAGGGCGTGAACATACTTTAAACCCGTGATCTTTAAAAATACTATTCAGATTTTTTGTCACACGATGGAAAGGTAAACAAACAAAATGCTTTTCCCGATTGCTCTGTGGTGAAAGACATGTGGTGTCACGGATTGTTTTTCTTATGTTGGCCTTTCTAATTAATCCATTGATTATTTCCGAATCGAAACCGTTGTATACCGCGATATTCTTAATGAGGTTCAATTCTCTTTCATATCTTACTTTTGTTAATGGGAAATTGATCAAACGATTAATCAGAAAATTGAATGAAGCCATCTTCTGTTGCATGCTGTGATTTGAGTCAGCCGTAATGAATCTATTGACATTGGTTTCTTTTCGGAAAATATCAATTTCTATTTTGAGATCTTTCTTAATAACTAAGGTGTCCAAAAAAGGCAACTTGTCATTGTTTTCTTTTTCTACTGTGAATTTAATTGTCGGGAATTTTGAATTTAACTGTTTAACGAAATCATTTAAGTTGCATTTTTGTGTATTGGAATACGTGAAATTAACAAACCTTTGCATGTCCCAAAATTGTTTTCAGTTCGAAGGGAAGTTCTATGAACAAAAACAGGGTACTGCAATGGGCAATTGTCTTTCTCCATTCATAGCGGACCTGTTTATGAGTAACTTTGAAATAGAACTAAAAAATAAAGCTAAATATTTTCCTAGAATTTGGGTCAGGTATGTCGATGATATTTTCGCGGTTTTCAATACACAAAAATGCAACTTAAATGATTTCGTTAAACAGTTAAATTCAAAATTCCCGACAATTAAATTCACAGTAGAAAAAGAAAACAATGACAAGTTGCCTTTTTTGGACACCTTAGTTATTAAGAAAGATCTCAAAATAGAAATTGATATTTTCCGAAAAGAAACCAATGTCAATAGATTCATTACGGCTGACTCAAATCACAGCATGCAACAGAAGATGGCTTCATTCAATTTTCTGATTAATCGTTTGATCAATTTCCCATTAACAAAAGTAAGATATGAAAGAGAATTGAACCTCATTAAGAATATCGCGGTATACAACGGTTTCGATTCGGAAATAATCAATGGATTAATTAGAAAGGCCAACATAAGAAAAACAATCCGTGACACCACATGTCTTTCACCACAGAGCAATCGGGAAAAGCATTTTGTTTGTTTACCTTTCCATCGTGTGACAAAAAATCTGAATAGTATTTTTAAAGATCACGGGTTTAAAGTATGTTCACGCCCTAATAATACCCTGAAAATGCTGTTAGGAAATGCAAAAGACAAAATTGAAGAGATTAAAAAATCGGGAATCTACCGAATTGAATGTTTAGAGTGCAATAAACAATACATCGGCCAAACCAAAAGATCGATCGAAACCAGGTATAAAGAACACCTTTCGCACATAAAATTCAACCGACCGGAAAAATCGGGTATAGCGAGACATGTATTAGAAAATAACCACAGTGTTAATATGGATTGTTTACATTTGATAAAGAACGTGTACAATTATCGCGAACTGGACGCGTATGAAAGCATGTACATCGTAAAGAATTCAGGCCATCTGGTTAACGTTTATGAGGCCGGCCCTCTACAAACGCCTCTCTTCTCTCTGCTGAAAGACAAGAGGAGCAATATCATAAAACACACATAAATCACTCACACTTTTTGACCATAATAACCTTTTCCGAAGTAGTGCATGTTAGTTTAAGTAAAAGTATTTTTAAAAATCTTGTGAAACAGACACAGTGTACATCTTGGTTTGCAACGGTGCGGATCGCGTACGGAGTGTATTTTTCGTACAATTTCTTCGCCGTGTTTTACAAGGTGCGACACTTTGAAATTATCTGCTGATGATGACAACTTGGTTGTCGAAATGCGTATACAGAATTTACAAATAGTTAATTGTGGAAAGGGGTTATATATCAACCTTATTGATCCGATTTTCGGTCGTAATTCTCGCCCTAGTAGACAGGCAGTAACAAGTTTAGTGCAAAAATTTGAGTTTACATATTCGTTGTGTGATGTTGCCGTGTTAGTGAGACAACGAGTTGGTCGAAATGTCGAAAATATCGCTGCCGTTGAAACGTCCGTAGCAAATGATCCAAATCAGTCAATACCACGGCGTTCTCAAGAGTTGGGTATCGCCCAGACCACTTTATGGCGAATTTTGCGTAAGGATCATGGTTTACACCCACACAAGATCAAGCTGACTCAAGAATTGAAGCCGATGGACCATTTGAAGCGACGTACGTTCTCCGATTGGGCTCTGGAAAAGATGCGCCAAGATGATCCACTTCATCGCAAAATCATTTTCAGTGACGAAGCTCATTTTTGGCTCAATGGGTTCGTCGATAAGCAAAATATGCGCTATTGGTCGGGTGAAAATCCACATGTGCTTCATAAAACACCACTTCATCCACAAAAAATAACTGCTTGGTGCGGTTTGCATGCCGGCGGCGTCATAGGGCCATATTTTTTCGTCGACGATAATGATCGTCATGTTACTGTGAATGGTAATCGTTATCGCACCATGATTACCGATTATTTTTGGCCCGAATTGGAAGATATGGACTTGGACAACATGTGGTTTCAGCAGGACGGTGCCACAAGCCACACAGCACACGTTACAATCGATTTATTGAAGAGTAAGTTTGATGAGCGTGTTATCTCAAGAAATGGACCAGTCGATTGGCCGCCTCGTTCGTGCGATTTAACGCCTCTAGACTTTTTTCTTTGGAGCTACGTCAAGTCATTGGTCTATGCCAACAAGCCGACAACGTTGGAAAAGCTCAGAGCCAACATTGAACGCGAAATAGCAGCCGTTTCGACCGAATTGTGTGGCCGAGTCATCGAAAATTTGGTCCAACGAAACGACCGGTGCAAACATGCCCGCGGTGGCCATATGAACGAAGTCGAGTTCCATTCATAAATGTTTTGATTGTACTTCAACCCGATAATAAAGTTTTTGAAATATCTCAAATGTTCTGCATTTTATTTTGAAAAAAAGTTGTCAAGTCCTTATTGGAAAACCCTTTATATACCGGTGACCTATGATATGATTGCCATAATCCAAGAATGATTTATTGCAGTAAGTTCAAGTTAAAAATGTCTAATGAACATATGCTCAAAACCCTACCCTAAATAAGCATTTGTAGTTTTAGATAACCCTATTAACATAGGTTTCATATATTTGTCCTGCCTCTTCAATAAAATCACTACCAACATGAGTAATAATCATTCTTTGTGCTTTACATATCAATTCCAATAACCTCTTATTTGAGTCATCATTCCAACCTCTTTCCTTAATATAAGAAACATGAATATAAAGTTTCATTCATATATATTATTGGGCATCAGCAAGGGATAATTCTTAATACTTCCTAAATAATTAATATATAACATTTGAATTTCATAACGCTCCATTACCATGAATTCGAAGGTACTCCTTTGTGCGTTTTGGCTTTCAACGATACAGATCGTGTGCGGAATTGGTTTTCGTACAGGTATTTTGCCGTTGTTTTTCAGGTGCGACGGTGTTTAATTATCTGCTGATGATGACAACTTAGTTGTCGAAATACGTATACATAATACGAAAATTAATGTGGAAAGGGGTTATATATCAACCTTCAGTGATTAACATGAATTTATTATTTTCTTTTTTTTCTGAAGCAAAACTGAATTCGACGCTTTAGTTTTCTAATGCTGCCTTTCTCTCCATTAAACCTGGGAATGTGCTTTATTTTTTCGAGAATATTTTTTAATGTGGAAACACACGATATGGTTGTTGGACATTTTGTCAAGAGTTTAAAAACCAAAAGCATTAATCTAAAAGTGTTCGTGGACTTTGGAATGCTTCTAGTACCAGTATGAACTTCGTCTGTTATTTAAAAGATGGTTACATAATAAGAATTTTCGTATCAAATTTTATTAACTGAAATCGAAAGCTTACTATTTTGGTAAAATTTATTTATTTTATTCAAAGTAGTCGCCTTCAGCCTCAATATAACGTTTTGCACCGTCAATTTAAATGTCGAATGAATTTTTAAGTTCATCTTTAGAAATGTCCTTCAAGATCGTTGTCAACATCTTTTAATGACTTCGACGTCAGCATAACGCCGTCCTTTCGTCGGCAAATGTAGTTTGGAGAATAGAGAGAAAACACACGGGGCCAAATCCGGTGAATACAGTGAATGGTTGATGGTCAAAATGCCATTTATAGTTAGAAAGCTGGTGATAAGCGTCGAGCGATGAGACGGTGCATTATCATGTAACAAACGCCAGCTACCATTTTTACGATACTGAGGGCGTATACGACGAATACGCGCCAAAAGACGCCTCATAACACCAAGATAACATACAGCATTGACTGTTTGAATAGTTGGCACAAACTCTTTGTGCACTATCCCTTGCGAATCATAACAACAACTCAACATTGCCTTCTCTTTTGATTTCTCCAAACGGCTTTTCTCCGGTCTTTTTTCGCTTGGATGCTTCCATTCGGAGTTTTGACGCTTGGTCTCGGGACCATATTAAAAACACCACGTCTCATCGTCAGTTACAATAGAATACCTGAAGTTTTCATCCTGTTTGAGTCTTTAATCAAGTCTGTACAATATTGAGTTCAGTTAGCTTGTGTGGTACAAACCTAGCACAAATCTTGCTCACTCCCAAATGCTGTGTCAAAATGCGATGAATTGAATCTTTGGAAATATTTAATTCCATTCCCACGTATCCCAATGAAGATTTCGGCTCATTTCTGATAAATTCACGCACAAGTTCGATGTTACTTTCCGTAACAATAGATTTTTTGCACCAGGATGTTCGCCATCATTTATGTCCGTATAACCGTCTTTAAATCATTTATACCACTCATACACACTCGTACGTGATAAACACCCACCAACATATAGATATACTTGTTTCATCAAATTAAACGTTTCAGAAACGATTTACAGAGTTTAAAACAGAAGTTGATATTTGCTCTTTGTTCAAAATTCATTTTTCGACCAATGCCAAATACACACTGTTACTTTATGCTCAATTTCTCTACTTCTAATAATGTAAATGTCATGATATTTTGAAATAACATTCGTGAACGATCTACCTTACCGACATATATGTTTTTTAATGGAATTAGAATTACTATTTTAGGAAAGTTCGGTTTTCTCTACGACCGACTGTGTATTAAATCAACTCTATTAATATTAAGGTATTTTCCAAATTGATGATTAGGAAGTTAATTATTGCAAAATAAGTTTAATAAGAGAAATATTTCTTGAAATAATTACATATTCGACCCAGTAGATTCTAAAGACTCTCTCATCCTCTTACACTTCTGGCAGAAGAGAGGTATTGTAATGTAATTATTCTTCCTATGTACAAAAGCAAATGCCTAATATTAGTTTTACATCTTTCTTCTAATTTCGAAGCGGATACATATCAGGAAAAGGTAAATTACCACGACATTTTTCCCCGAAAGCGTTTTATCTAACCTACGACACTTTGACGATAAATAATCTACCAATACTAAATCACAGACCGCGAACTGTATCGGGGTAGTCTTATGCAGCCTGTTCGATTGCTAACTTTGTGGTTTTCATATCAGATTATGCTCTCTTGAGAGTGACTCCTTTGTGTAATATACCTCCGTGGGGATTTCGTAACTTGCTTGAAAAAAGTCCGCCTTTATGAAGCCCTTGCTATGACATAACAAGTCGATTGAGGCACTCGGATTGCGGTAAAATATGCGAAAAAATAAGATGTCTGATTATACGGTTATCTAAAAGTTTTCAAAAAGAAAGATGCCACGTCATTTTCAGTATAAATAATATAATCGCGTTCTTCTGTTCGCAGAAGGACTTTAACATTTATTTTAAAGAATGTTGTGGTGAGGTTGTTCAATTGTTTATTTATGACAGATGAACAAATATAGGAAAATCCTTTAAAACCTAAAAACATAAATTCGAAAATTATAATCGTATGTTGATAAGATACATACTTGACTTTAAAGATTTACAACCTGTCATAAAGAAGCTATATATCAAAATAGTATTATGTTTAATGCAATTTGAATAAAAGGCATTAAATGTAACATCTTTTACAAGATACTCCAACCAGACCAATACTTTTTATTACAAATGTGTAAGTGTAATTGAATATATTTGATCACTCACTAATCATGGGTATTGGTGAAAGAGCTAAAGACAAAAATAGTAGTTATGAAAATAGAATTTTAAGAGTATAGCGCAACAAAATCAGAAATAAACAATTATATAAAATCTATATAATAACAAAATGTGAAGAAAAATTTGAGAAACTCTAATGAAAGTTCAGAGGACAGAAGACGTTCAAAAAAAATTTGGACGGAAAAGAAATCTTTTATTAACATACGAAGGTGATCTGAAAAGTGTCCGACCTCAACGTGAAGTTCGCAGCACTTATCAGTAAAAGCTAGGGAATGTAGTTGTGTATCTATTGTATGTCGTGTTGACAGTCATTTGAGTGAGTCGATATGAATGTCAAGTACCGAGCTGTCATTAAATATTTATTTTTGAAAGGCAATACGCCTACGCAAATCAAAGATGAGTTTGACTCTGTGTACGGGGACTCTGCACCATCATTTATCATAGTGAAATTTTGGGCAGCTGAAGTTAAACGTGGCCGTAAGAGCTTGGGAGACGATGAAGGTTCGGGACGTCCAAAAACTGCAACTATTGACGATAACATCGCTAAAGTTCATCAATTGGTGCTAGACGACCGTCAAATTAAAGTAAGAGAGATAGCAAAGGCTATGAATATGTCCAAAGAACGTGTTTGTCACATGTTAAATCAAGATTTAGCTATGAGAAAGTTGTCTGCGCGTTGTGTGCCGCGTTTGCTAACGTTAGACGAAAAACGGGTTCGAATGAACATTTCCAACGCTCTGTTGGTGGAGTTTAGGTGCAATAAATCCGAGTTTTGGCACTGATTAATTACTGTAGATGAAATTTGGGTACATCATTATACGCCCGAAACAAAAATACAGTCAAAACGGTGGACTGCAAAGGGGAAAGCGGCTCCAAAGAAAAGCAAAAACTGTTTTTTCGGCTGGGAAAGTGATGGCGACTGTTTTTTGGGATAATCATGGAATTATCTTAATCGATTATCTTCAAAAAGGAAAAACTATTACAGGAGTACACTACGCATCATTACATAACAAGCTGAAGGCAGAAATTGTGGAAAATCGGCCACATTTACAGAAAAGGAAAATTCCATTTCACCAAGACAATACGCCGTCTCCCACTTTAGCGGTTTCCACGGCGAAAATCTACGAATTACGGTTTGAACTGCTTGACCATACGCCTTACACAACAGATCTAACCCCGAGCGATTTCTTTTTGTTCCCTCATCTAAAAATTGCGCTCGGAGGACAGAGATTTTCATCAAATGAAAAGAAAATCAAGAAAATCCTGTTTCACCAAGACAACACCCCGTCTCCCATTTCAGCGGTTTTCACGGCGAAAATCCACGAATTACGGTTTGAACTGCTTGACCATACGCCTTACACACCAGATCTAGGCCCGAGCGATTTCTTTTTGTTCCCTCATCTAAAAATTGCGCTCGGAGGACAGAGATTTTCATCAAATGAGGAGACAATCACCTTCGTGATTGCCTCCTCATTGATAGAGTACTTTTTGGACGGGTTAAAGAGATGGGAGCATCGCTGAGAAAAGTGCGTAGAGTTACAGAGAGACTATGTAGAAAAATAAATATAAATTTTAAGAAAAAATGTCTTGTATCTTTGTTAGGTCGGAAACTTTTGAGACTACCCTCGAACTTATAAAATTGCCCAGTCTCTTGAGCGCAAAGATTGAACAACTTTATATACTCATAAATTAAAAAATTAAAAGTAAAAGATTAAAAATTAGTAGAAAAGCGAAAAATGAACATGAGGACGAGAAATGAATATCCAAACAACACTTAAAAATAACAAGAAGTTTATCGCCTCTATTATTAAATTAAATTCTTAAATGTTTATTATTTTATACAATTTAAGACAATGATAAAATCTCTGTTATCAGAAAAATGATATCTATCTGGTGTTACAAACGAGAATAAATATTTCGTATCGCATATAATATTAGCCAAATATATTAGGCATTAAATGTGTTTCAAAGTTCAATTAAAAATATTTTCCTCAAAGCGAAATTGAAAATTAACCGGCGTCGCAGGAAATTTATTCACGATACAAGATCTCTCGATAAGATTCAAATTTCTGTGTACTACCTTGGTTGTTTCTAAATATTTGTTGGAAGATGTACAAAAATATTTTCTATAGACTGTTTTTGTGCATTCATTTCACCATTAGTGATAAATGAAATATTGAAATTATCTACAAATACTTAAGGTGTAAAACAAAACATTGGGACTAATCTTGTTAACAATTCAGTAAGCAGGAATGTTAAATCATATATTTTCTAATCAATAAATTATGGATTACATTTTTACAATGATAATATCTATGATTAATTGTTCCAAACATAATGGTTCGTTTCACAATTACTTGAAAAATATTCGAAAACTCGTCAAAATTATGTTTTCAGAATTTGTGTATGACACAATTAAATATAAGAGTGAAAATTGCCATCTACGATGTTGCCTTTTTCATCTTTTAATATATCATACTACATATTAAGTAGTAATAATAATAATTACGATTATTACAACAAATATTATTATTGAGTAATATATTCGCCATCCGGGTAATGATACGGATGCAGATTCGAGTACTATCCGAAGCGGAAAATTTTTCTATTAATTAATGAACGATGCAATAGCAACAAAAGTTAAAATTGCATTAATTCTCATTGTAAGAAGTGCTTGAAAATATATATACAAGGGTGTTCCCAGAAGTACCCGACCCAACAAAGAAAACACATAAATACATACATTGATATATACAGGGAGGTTTCATAAGTACCCGGCCCGACCTAAAGATTGCGGTAGTTGTTTGAAAAATATCACTGTATTAGAAAGTACACAATCTATAAAGCATATGTGTCAAGTTGGAAAACACTTCGTTGTTTAGTATTTGTTTGGAAACCTTCAATACTAAACGTTTTCAGTGAATCTGTAAAAATGGAGAAAATCGATCATCGTTCCGTGATTCAATACTTTTATTTGAAAGGCCTCAGCCCAACCGATATAAAAGCTGAACTGGACTCTACTCTGGGTGAGTCTGCTCGCCGACCAAATGAGGTGGCGACTCCAGAAATGGTGAAGAAAATCTACAAAGCGGTACTGGATGATCGTCGACTGAAAATGCGTGAGCTAGCAGACATTGTATGCATTACAAAAAGTGCGGTACATTGCATATTATCTGAAAATTTGGACATGAGAAAGCTGTGTGCAAGATTGTTTACACTCGAGCACAAACAGTGTCATGGAGATGTCTCAATTGTGTGTTTAGCGTAGTTTCACAGCAACAAAGCAAAATTTTTACGTCGTTTCATAACTATGGATGAAACGTGGGTCCATCACTTCACACCTGAGACAAAAGAATATTCAAAACAATTGTCTCAAAAGGGAGAACCGGCTCCAAAGAAGACGAAGAACGTTTCATCTGTGGACAGGGTCATGGCATCGGTTTTTTGGGATGCGCGTTGAACAATTTTCATTGACTATCTTGAAAAAGAAAAAACTATCAACGACGAGTATTATGCGAACTTATTACAACGTTTGAGCGAAGAAATCAAGCAAAAACGGCCGCATTTGGCTAAGAAGAAAGTATTGTTTCATCAAAATAATGCACCATCTCACAAATCCGTTATTGCAATGGCCAAAATTAATGAATTAAAGTTTGAATTGCTACCTCATATACCCTCTTCGTCAGATTTAGCCCGCTCGGATTATTTTCGATTGCCAAACTTGAAAAAATGGCTCAGTGTTCAAAGATTTGCCGACGATGAAGATGTGATGTCGGCAGTTAATGACTATTTTGAGGAGCAAGACAGTTCTTATTACAAAAAGGGTGTCGAACTTATTGAACATCGCTGGGAAAAGTGTATAGAGTTATTGGGTCAGGTACTTCTGGGACCACCCTCGTACTTGCCAGAAACTTTGAAGAATAGTTGCTACGGTCAATAAGCGATCGACTAGTGAAGGTAATAGAGTTTGAAATTGTGATAATATTCAAGATACCATTATGCTTTAGGAAAGTTATGATTTTATGTTTGTACAAGAGATGCTACAGACTAATTTATTACCGAAGGTATAAATGTTTTTGAGAGAATTTGAAAGACTAATCTCTTGCAAATTTAGGAAGTAATTGTAATTAAAAATATATGTAAGAGTTTAATTAAAAATAGGAAAAGAAACAGAAAAATACAAATTTAAAAATCGAAATTTTGCAAACCTATTGTGCGTAAATATAACATTTTACAAAACGCTTTTATTATAACTATTCAACCATGAAAACAAAGACAAATTTTTCCTTAAAAATAATACATTTGTTAGTAAAACCGTTCAAAAGTAAAAATTTTGGAATGCTTTAAAATTGCTGCACATACACGTATGAAGAAAACAATTTGAAAACTCCCAAAGCGTAACATTATAATGAAAACGTCTCCTTAATATCGACTAAAGTTATATCCAAATTCCATCCGCTACAATAAATTTTAACGTGTCATGAATATTTAGTAATAACGCACTCTAATGTCGGAGGATAGACTTTCATCTAATTTAGGAACAATTTAAAATACACTTCGGTTAATAAAAATACTTTTGTATCAAAGAAACCGATATTAATAACAATAAGATAAAGCTTATTTTAAAAAGCGCAACTGACAACTTGCATATATGTATGTAGACACTTACTAAACTATCTATGTACTTAGAAGGACCGCGTTGTTTATAAAGATTAAGAAAATTGATGGAAAGGCATTTTCATTATTGCTACGAGCAGATAATAATATTGCGTTAGCTTTTATTCTAAATTGACAGATAATTTTTTTAAATGTTTGCGTTATTACTGTATTATATGTATATAAATATAACAGTTGAGACTATCCAATTATCTTAATTGCTCGAGTTAATATAATAAAGTCCTTTTAGAGAAATTATTTTATCGCGTCATGGACACGTTACATTAGCAACAAGCCAAGTTGAGTATAACAAAAAAAAATCAAAATACTTTGTCAAGAAATAAGCAAACTTTGGCATATTAGTCAAGAACTGTTACAGTCGCGTCATAAAATATTACATTTTTTAATTGGAACTTGTAGTTATTAACCTTAATATGTTTTTACCTGGTGAACCAATGAAAGAGGCGATTTCAAAAAATATGAAACATACAAAATAGCTATTGATGATACAGGGTGGCGCACGAATCGTGCTACAAAAACAAAACGTAATAACTTTTTTTCTGTGTAAATAATCGGCTTATATTTTTTTTATTTGGCATGTTACTATTTAGATTTATTAAAATGAATGCTTGGGATACCGAAAAGAGGATTTGGATAGTGCAGCGGTACCATGCTTTACAGTCCTTCATTTCCGTCCAAATGGAATTCAGGCGGGAGTTTGGCGGCACTCCCCCGAGTAGATGGACCATTATGAGGCTGATAAACATGTTTGCCGAATCTGGAAACATCACACGAAGACTTAAACTTGTTTCCGTACAAAGTCCAAATTACAAGCAAGTTAAACCCTCTGGATTTGCCTATTCGCTTGGAATTTTGCCAAAAAATTATTGAAATGGCCGAAGAAGACAGCACCTTGATAAATTACTTGTTTATGTCTGATGAGGTGCATCTTGATCTAAACGGCAATGCAAATAAGCAAAATTGCCGTATATGGAGTGAATCTAATCCACAAATACGCCATGAGACGGAACTGCACCCAGAACGAGTCACTGTGTGGTGCGTAGTTTCATCAAGGTGCATTGTGAGGCCATACTTCTTTGAAGAAAATGGTGTAACAGTGACTGTCAATGGGGACCGTTATTTAAATATGTGGAAGGAGTTTTTTACCCAGAACTGGGCAACTGGGAAGACGTATCCGTTTCGACAGCTTTTGGTTCCAGCAAGATGGCGCAACCGCGCACATAGCCAGACCGGTTATGACGGAGCTCCAACGAAAATTCCCAAACAAATTAATATCCTGAAACTCTGCTTTCCGCTGGTCCCCATAATAAAACTTGGAAGTTCTCTTGAAAATTTAATGATTATGGTTCTTTTACTGTTGCTTGGTAAAAAAGGATAATATTAAAAATACTTTTAACACTCTACTGTGTAAACGTCAATCTTTTAATACTCTTGACAGCCATTAAAAATGTCACTTTTAATGGCAGTTATACAAAAACACCTTTTTTGTTAAATTTATTACTAAAAACATAATATAAAGAGAAACGAAACTACTATAAATTTCCTTCTCTAGAATAGTTTAGTTGGCAAGATGGTTGTATAGTTATATAGAGAGTGAAAAACCGTAAAGTCCACAGTCATTTATTATTCGAAAAGAACGTCGGAAAGGTGACCTTCATTTCGTGGCATACATTTTTGAAGCCTTGTTGTAAAGTTACCCATGACATTCAGAAGCATTTGCGGCATTGCGGCCACATCAATTTGAATCTTCTTTCTTTTAACGCCTGAATGGATTTTGCGGGGGGCGGGGGCTACTTTAATGGTCTTTTTTTATTAGATAACCCTCAAAGGAAAAGTCACATGATGTCAAGCCAGGAAAACTGTCCTAAATATCGCCATTCCTGCTAATGAAATGACCGAGAAACACCTGTCCTGGCAACTCGATCTATACTCTGCGTTATAGCTCGCATCGACTTGTTGAAGAAGTGTCGTCCCATTTCTGCAGATATTGACTGCAGATAGCCATTTCAATACGAATGCTTTCTTTTAATTCCTGGACGGCCTTTATAGGACAACTTTCAAACGCTTTTTATAAAACATATAAGAAACACTTTGAATATATGCAATACGATCTTACTCACGTGAGTCTTGATCGTCATTCTGAAGCAGATCTATCTTTGTCAGGAGCATAAAGTGTCCACCCATTACCCACTTTCTACCACTATATTAAGCAAATACCCTGCCTGAGGATAATTCGTTCATGAGATCACCGGTTAACTGATTAGAATTAAATATTCGAAGCATAACTCAATCAGAATTTCATCAATAATAGAATTATTCTATTCTATGTTCGTATAGTAGTTCATAAATATACGCTTCCTTTCCTCGGATAGTCTTTTTCGGTTTATAAGATAGAAGTAGAGTTCTTTTCACTATTTTCGCTGTATCGCAAAGATACGATAACCTGCAGGAGGATAATTCGTTCACAAGATCACAGGTTGACTGGTGAGAATTAAATATTCGAAGCATATTTCAATCAGGATTTCATCAATAATAGAATTATTCTTTTGAATAGTGAATCACCCTCTCGTTGTCCTTTCATAGCTTCAGAGACATCGCATCATTCATTAACTCTGCACCCATTATATTAATGTCTTTCTCTGTGTATGACATAATCAAATATGAAATAATCATTATGTGAATGATTACAATGCATTTGTTTATATTTTGACCTATTTTTAGTAAAAGGACGTAAAATATTTTCTTTATTATCGTACCTGTTTCTCGATTATACTTTTAATATCTACCTGCAATGCATTATAAAACAATAATATGTACGTTTTATGCTCAGAATAATTCAGTTCTCAATCAATATAAGGTACAATTAAAGCTCGTGCTTCGCGAATAATCTATAAACTTAATCATTACAAAACACGCCAATAAAAACATAAAATTTTATAACCCATTTACAGGTGCAATTTAATTTAATTCCGTCGTTGAATTGTTTAAGTTGCAGTAGATATTTCAAATAAATTTACGGATTTTCCTTTGATTCTTGATAATACGATTTGCTTGCTATAGTTGTTAATGCATCCGAATCATCCGATAAAATATTACTAATAAATTAGAAAAGCGATTTTGAACTATACCGAAATTACTGTAAGCTAAAATTCCTATGAAAAATTTGTCTCATTTTGAGCGATACTTCGATACTTCGCCCGGGTTCGTTGTCTCACAATAATATCCAATAATGAATACTTGGACTCGAAGTTATCCATTATAGCACGCACAGCCTGTCTGGTGCGACGATTACACAGTGCAACAAACAAAATGGGAATGGGATGAGACCAATTGCAAATGAAAGTTGACATTATCCATAACAAAACCTTCAAGTGTTTTTTATAGTTCGGTGAGAGATTTTTTTTATACGCATTTAAAGTTGGTGATTTTGGAACGCTGTCTAACAAGGAAAGATCATTGAAATTTGACAAAATAATGCTTATTTATTTTTATTATCCTGGAAAGTTGTGGTATCTTACTGTTTTTGGGGTCGAGGAATTCATTTTTGATATTTATTTTTACCTAAAACTGACGCTAGATAGCGCTGTCATACAAATGATGCTATTTCTTGTAGATTTTCATAAAAAAACGGTGTATTTACTGATTCACTGCCTCAGACATAATATTTGAACCCTTAAAGAATTTCTACAAAAAAACAAGACAATAAGGCAATAAAACTCAACGCACAAATTCACAAATTCAAAACAAGACCATAAAGATACAAAAGCGCACAATAACGAACCACCACAATTATATTACCTGACAGTCTATGTTTACTGACAACAACGTACCAGCACAATTTAGTAAGAAAGCAACCAATGAAGATGGCGCATAGCTGGAATGAATGTTTGTAACATTTGAAATATTATTGTTATGTTTGTGGAAAATATAACAGACAAAAAAATTTGGTGCCAAAATGTGAGAGTATGAAACAATTGTATTTACAGTATTTTGGAGTAGAGGTTATTGAGAATGTAGATAGTGCACAAAGAGTTAAACGTCTCTTGAAAGCCTTTGAGGACCTTGAATATGTCATTAAAAATTCATTTTCTCCTTCCCCATATGGATTGGTTTGAAAACCAACTATCCACCGAATCTGATGAGTAAGGTGAACATTTTCACCAAGTAGCTTTAACCATGGAAACTAGGTACAGAGGAAAGAAACTAGATTCTATGTTAGGTGATTTATGCTGGTGGTTAAAGAGAACAACCCTTGAAGAGGATATTGACGAAGAGCAAGAACCAGAAACATACAGAGATCCACAATCTACCACTTCTGGAGCTTTTGCTACTTCAAACATGCAAATTGACAGTGATAGTGATTATGGTTAAGCGGATCCAAAATGAGATCCAAATAAGATATAATAAGATATAATACTTTTAAACAAAAAACACAATTTTTTTCCTTAAAAATTGCATTTTTGTAATAGTAACGTACTGAGAATAATAAAATGTACTTCGTAATATCATTAGAAAACAGTAAGATACCACAACTTTCCAGGATAATAAAAATAAATAAGCATTATTTTATCAAATTTTCAATGATCTTTCCTTGTTAGACAGCGTTCCAAAATCACCAACTTCAAATACGTACAAAAAAAATCTCTCACTGAACTAAAAAAAAACTCTTGAAGGTTTTGTTATGGAAAATGTCAACTTTCATTTGCAATTAGTCTCATCCCATTCTCGTTCGGAAAGTTCGATTTTGTATCACTGTGTTATTACGACCAAAAATTGGAGTAAGCTCTCTTAAAATTGCGACCACCGACTCAAAATTGTGGAAGTAATTTTTAAAACTTTCCAGACGTTGCTCGTTCGTGAACTTCACCATGATAAAAATGTTAACCTCGACTGATGTTTTGACGTTGACAAATCATGAAAAGCGTTTAAGTGTGCGTTTGTATTAAAAGATAAAATTATTAAGTCACTATTGGAAAACCTGATATTTTATCTGCTTCTGGGCCTCCAGGCTGGAACCGCGTCACTTGTATATCATCAGTTTTAGTGCAGTAGTTGAGCCCTGAAGGCGTCCCATACAAATGGGTACGAAACGTCGGCAAATATACAAGTGACGCGGTTTCAGCCCGGTAGCCCAGAAGCAGATAGCATGGACCACGACCGCGGAAGTCTACGTACCTGATATTTTGTTCAGATGCTTCTGTTGTATTTGGAGATATCATATTTCGCTGCTTTTCTAAGCCTTCTAAATTCAGAGTAAAAAGTACCATTTTTACTTTCTTAACTTTCATTATCATTGATTGTTCCTTTTAATATTAGCGAACGACTTATGAAATGAATGGATAATGAATAATCATTGCCTGCCTCTCTCGTCCAAAACAAAAATGTGTTGAACGACAAAGCAAGAACGCGTCTATCTCCATGTCGGTAACAAAGTTTCCAGAGCGTATTATAGACAGACACCACAGCGATTTGCCGAATAAAAGAATGCTAAAAAGAATCATTCAAATGCTAATAACACCCTGACTACTACATGTACATGTACTACATGCTTACGCCGGCGATCTAAAGATCTTCAGCTGTATTAATTCACTTGACGACAGTATGAATTTTCAATCTAATCTGTGCATTATTGACGATTGGTGTATCCACAATCAGATAAAGCTCAACATCGACAAACGTGCTGTTCTCTCTAGTAGAAGTGATACTCTTCTTTACTATAACTACAATATTCGGCAATCCATTATACCTAGAGTACACAACTTCAAGGATCTTGGAGCCTCGTTCGACTCGCATCTTAGCTTTTCTAAGCATATAAATAGCATAAATACGTCATCTTCCAGAAGTCTTGGGTTCCTTATTCGTTCTTGCAGGGGTTTTAGTAGCTTCCACACTTCGAAGGTGCTTTACGGTTCTCTTGTCCGGTCCAGATTAAAATATGCTTCAGTTGTGTGGTACCCACTTTACCATTACCAACAGTTACTCCTGGAGCGTGTTCAAAAGAGGTTCCTCAAATACTTATCCTACAGGATTGATGGTCATTATCCTGCATTTGGTTCGACGTATGAGGGTCTGCTTGCTAGGCACAATTTTGATTCTCTTGCTACACGCAGGGAGAAAGCTAGTGGCGGTTTTCTTTTTAAATTAATAAATAATTTTATTGATTCTTCTGTGTTGTTGTCCCAGGTTTATTTCCTTGACACTAGATCATCGGCAACCTTCTCAATAGCTAGGGCAAAAGCCAATGTTCTCTACAAGGCTCCATTGGTACATATGTCCTGAAATGCCAATGCATTATACGAGGATCCCTTTCGCTAATTTGAATCTATTATTGTTAGTTCAGTTTTTTTTTTTTTTGTATGACTTGGATTGCATTACTATAAGTGTGTATATTTTTTTTTTGTTAATTGAATTCTTATTTTTATTTGTAGTACATTAACTGCACCTATTTTTGTTTCAATTTTAATTTTATTGATGCATTGTGTCTTATAAATGGTATGTGTAACTGTTGGGCATTAAAGATTATTATTATTATTATTATTATTATTATGTGTTTCAGAGAATCACACTCATCATCAGGCAGACTTGTGTTATTAACAAACAATTCTTTGGTAGACTATATCGTAGCATGTATTGAAAAGATACGATATACTCTACCAAGGAATCGTCCGTTAATAACACAAAATTTGCCTGATGATGAGTGTGATTCTCCAAAACATATGTAGCAGACAAGGTGTTTATTAACATTTGAATGATTCTTTTTAACGACTTATGAAAAACAGAAAAAATCCTTTTCCGACAACCCAATATATAAAGCAGAATATGCGTAATTCGAGTACCCACAATAGCCTTTATATCAATGCGAACAATTCGATATTAACCATCTGGCAACTAATTCTATTATTACGGCAATAATACGGGCTTAGCGTGTAATATGTAATAAAGTAACAGAGACAAGGATTAGTATTACTAGAATGCCATCATTAAATATCTTAAAATCAATGTTTATGATAATAACAACGTAACAGGATTTTCTTTGTTGAATTTTTTCAAGCGAATAATCCAATATGTTATAAATAAAAATCAGTAAAGTAGGGGCACGTGGTGAGTATTAATTGTGGAACAATAAAATAAATTCTTGTTTAATTTATAGTATTTGCTTAACGTAGAGTGAAATGTTTTCGAGACTCATCACGAATACATTCTAAAATAGTCTACAACAGTTCAAAATAGCTCGACTAAAATCTATTAAACCAATTAAACATTACTGAAGTTAATACAAGTCTGCATTATTACATTTGTATAGTTTCAATCTCCTACCAGCATAGTTTTAGCGAAACTCGTTTGAGAGATATACCGGGTGTTTTATCCGATATTTAGTATGGGAATCTCTGAAGCTAATTGAGATAGAGAGGCAATTAGCCGGGGAAATAATTGCAATTTTACAAGTTCAATTTAATGAACTTTTTTTGGACAAAATTGCATGCTTGCTAAATACGCGAAAATATTTTTTTATGCTTTTGTTCGGTGCCTATGACTCTGTTGTTATCGACTTCAGAAAAAATGTGTAAAGGAAAAAGTTATTGGAAATTATGTGCTTAAGAATACAAGCTAAGCGTATTCTTTATTTAATCTATAATTTTTAGGTTATAACTCAAACTTTTGTTTTCTCTAATGTAAACAATAGCATAAGCAATTACTTGATAAAGAAGGTCTTTTTCAACGACTGTAATGAAATACCAATTGATATAGTTGCTTTTGTAAATAAATAAATTATGAACATTTTTTACTATTATTTTCGAAATGTTCGAGGAGTAGTGGTGAATGATCTGCCGTTTTCACTTTTGTTTTCCTTATTTCTTCAAAAACTTTTGGCAAACAAATAGTTGTGTACCATTCGGAATTGATCGTTCTACAACTCTAAAGGCACGGTTCCAACGTGACCGGTTTTTTCGAAAAAACGGGCGACCATTAGTTTTGATGCGCATCGAACGCGAACAACTTTTGTTGGTTTTGGCTCATCTTGGAATACCCACACAGTCGACTGTTGTTTACTATCGGGCTCATGCGTTTAGATCCAAAATTTATTACTTGTGACGACTTTATAAATGTTGTTTGAAGCACCGCCATTGTAGTTTTTGTTCATTTCTTAGCACCAATCGCCGCAAGTCCTTTTCTGAGGTTTTGCTTCGCCGAGTTAGTGTCTGTTATCGGCAATGAAGCACCACATCAGCCAACAATTTCTCATTGGTATGGAGAATTCAAACGTGGACGGATTACTCTTAGCGGTGATTCAAGAGCTGGTTCATCAAAAACGGCAGTCACTCAGGAAAACGTCGATGCTGCGTGCAAGGTCATCAATGGAGATCGACATGTAGTATATTGCCAAATTGAGGCATTATTGGAGATTTCAAAGACCTCAATTCAAAAATTGCTTCGGGCGCGAACAACTTCTGTTGGTTTTGGCTCATCTTGGAATACCCACACAATCTGTTTACTATCGGGCTCATACGTATAGGTCCAAGAGAGATTCATCACCTGTGACGATTTTATAAATGTTCTTTGAAGCACCACCATTCTATTTTGTGTGCATTTCTTGGCACCAATCGACGCGAGTCCTTTTTTGAGCGGTTGTCAAATTATGTGGTACCCAATGTGAACATACTTTCTTAACGGTTAAATATTCATGCAGGATCTTATGCACGCTAGTATTACTAATACCTAGAGATGCCTCGATCTCACGGTATATCACTTGACGGTCTTGCACTATCAATTCAGACACTGCATTAATGTTTTCCGACAAAACAACATTTGTGGGACAACCTTCACGAAATTTATCGTCCAAAGAACGCCGTCCAATTGTGAATTCACTATACCAACGATATACTGCAGTTTTCGATGGCGCTTCATCACCATATAAAGAATTCAGTTCATCGATGCATTCTTTTTGAGATAATCTACGCCGAAAGCTATGAAAAATAATTGCACGAAAATGTTCGCGAGTTAATTCAATTTTTTCGCTAAAATAAAATTTTCAAATTACTGTCAACAATAAAAATAGCGACCGGATAATAAAACTGTCAAGGTAAATATATTGTCAAAAATGACAAACTTCACGATGCAATCATCATATCGGAGACAACACTAACAGTTGCCAGTTCCCGAAGTATAAACGTCTACCTTCGTATTAAACAGTCAAATAGCAAATCTTCAAAAAGCTAGCAGTATAAACAGCAAAAACGTCGATAGAGACTACGACAACAGATCGAAACCCTAAAGATTATACCACAAAAAAATCTTTGTTCCTTGTGTAACTGATAACTTTCCATTGTTGTCTTAGTCAGATGTTTTTACCTTGTTTTGCTATTACAATTATATGCTCGTTACTACTTATATTTAATCAACTTATTTACACCGTAGTGTACATGTCAGAGAAACAATGTATTAAAAAGGAATTTTCTTATCAGAAACAGTTTAAAAGCAATTTTTCTAAAACAATATCTATAAATAACTGTAATAAACACATTAGTATTTGTACAAAAAATTATGTAAACTTTAACAACTATGACTTTTATGAATGGAATGTTTTTCTTTAGTTTCGAAATAGACAATTTTAGTTTTTAACAGATTAATTCCGAAAATTATTATTTTTAAATTATCGTCATTATAATACTTCATACTTGTTGCGATACTTAATTATTCCTAGAAACTTTTTTATTATTTACAAAGTTTATTCTAAAAATGATATAGCCAAAACGCGATTTATACTAATTACTTGGCGTTACTTTAATGTATTCAAAAATTAGTCACTTAAGGTTGATATATTGAGTTGGCAACTAGTACTTTCGGTTTTGTAGTATAAAATAAAACACTTTTTTTTAAACAAAGAATAGTTTTTAATCAATTATATATTTTCCATTTTGCTCAATGACCTTTTGCCATCTTTCTTTCAGCTCAAGTTTTACCATTCAAAGAATTGTGCAAACTTCGAAATAAATGGTAATCAGATGGTGCTAGATCCGGGCTGTATGGGGGATGTGGCATCACTTCCCAGCCAAGCTCCAATTGTTTCCCACGAGTTGCCAAAGATGTGTGAGGCCTTGCATTATCTTGGTGGAAAACTACACCTTTCCGATTTGACAATTCTGGCCGTTTTTCTTTGATTGCTTCATCCAGTTTTATTAATTGTTGACAGGAAACATCAGAATTGATCGTTTGGTTCCTTGGAAGCAGCTCAAAAACACAACACCTTTGTAATCCCACCAAACTGACAGCATGATCTTTTTTGGATACAATTCAGCTTTCGATGTGGTTTGAGCTGGTTTATCGTGTTTGCTCCATGATCGTTTTCGAACTATATTACTGTACAAGATCCATTTTTCATCACCAGTGATGATTCTTTTTAAGAAAGGGTCGGTGTCATTTCGTCTAAGGTGCATATCGCAAAAGTTGATTCTTTGTGTTAAATGAATTTCTTTCAATTCGTGAGGTACCCAAATATCAAGCTTCTTAACTAGCCCAAGACATTTTAAATGTTTTTCAATTGTTGTGTGCGATACATGTAGCCTCTCCGCAACCTCTCGAACAGTTATATGACGATCCTCTTCAATTATGACTTTGATTTGTTCATCATCAACTTCAGTAGGCCGACCAGAACGTTGCTCATCTTTGAGGGGAAAATCTCCAGAACGGAATTTTTTATACCAATTCTGACACATGCGCTCTGTGAAGTAATTAGCACCATAAACTTCACATATCCTTTTGTGAGCCGCAGCAGCTTTCTTTCCTTTACGGAAATAAAATAGTAAAATATGTCGAAAATGTTCGTTTCTGCACTCCATTTAAAATTAACCCACAACTAATAGCTTTAATAAAAATCACGCACTACTTGCTTCTGAATTTACGTCAATGTGACTAGTATCACGCGACAAATGGTAAAGTACAGCACCAACATACGTTATACAAAAAATAAAGCAACGCTCTCTATCAGTAAAAACCGAAAGTACTTAGTTGCCAACCCAATATAATCCCTTTTCACATTAATTTTCGTATTTTGTATACGTAATAATCAACCAACGTTGTTAATCAACCATAGGCTCCATCAAAATTAACTTCCGTATTTAAAGATGTAAAACACATATTAAGACCTAGTTTTTAACATATTTTTTTATCCTTTCAATACACTGTACAGTACACAAACTGTTAGCCTACAATATAAATATATTTTTCAAGCTTTGAGGTCGCTAACCTCTCACCTAACTCATAATGTTTACCTGCGCTCGCTCAATTCTAGGAGGGTGAAGGGGTGGTATAATGCGTTTATACAAATAAAATTTATTCAGACTTGTTAGAGACCTGGAAGAGTGTTTGTGATAACGCGTTTACTGTTTTTAGCTTAGTGTATTATAGTTAGATTAGCATTTGCTGTTTGTAATTTAATGTCATATTTAGATTAATGCACCGTAATTTTATATTTTATATTCTTATTTTTTTAATCACCGAAAGTTGTTATATAACCCCTTTCCACCTTAAATTTCGTATTCCGTATACGTATTTTGACAACTAAATATCAACAAATAATTAAACAGTGTCATACCTGGAAAACTACGGCAAAAATACCCGTACGAAAACAAATTCCGCACACGAACCGTACCGCTGTAAGCCGAAACGCACACTTGTATTCTTAAAACGAAATTGTGCATCATGGACAAGCCGAAAGATATTACAATCATTGAAAAAGAACAATACGTCATACTTGTTACGATACTTAATTGTTCCAAGTAACTTTTCTATTATTTACAAAATTTATTCCACAAGTAATGAGGATAACGAGGAACAAGGAAGAGAAGAAACAACATTTACAAAATTTATTCTACAAGTAATGAGGATAACGAGGAACAAAGAAGAGAAAAAACAACGAATAATCAACATGCCTCCCTCTCACGTCCAATGAATTGAACGAAAAAGCGAGAATGCATCTGTCTCGCAATGTCGATAACTAAGGTACCAGAGCGTATAGACAGATGGCACTGCATCACAGTAGATAGGGTGTTATTAATAATAGAATGATTCCTTTTAACAGAAAAAACAACATTTACAAAATTTATTCCACAAGTAATGCGGATAACGGGGAACGAAGAAGAGAAGAAACAAATAGACATAGTAATTGACAACAGGAAGATAGAACAAACAGATAAATATAGATACCGGGGAACAATACTCAGTAGCAGAGGAAATTTGGCTGATGAAATAAATAGCAGGTTAGTTAAGACAGGACGACTATTTAATTTAATGCATTGATGGGGGGATTCCCAAATAATAAGCAAATCTCGGAAAAAACAAAAATGATTATATATAAAATGATATATACCCCTACAACAATACACGGTTGCGAGAACTGAATACGAACAGAAAGGCAAAAAAGCAGATTGCAAGCAGCCGAAATGAGGTACCTCAGAAGAGTAAAAAACATTACAAGGATAGAAAGAATAAGAAATATGGAGATAAGAAATAAATTGAATGTAAAACCATTGACAGAATTAATAATAATTAAAAATTGGGATGGTATGGACATCTGGTGAGAATAGGGAACAATAGACAAACAAAAAGAGTTTGGGAAGCAAAAGAAACGGGGAAAAACAAAGGGGAAGACCGTGCAAGACCTTAAATGAAGATATCGGGGAGATGCTGAAGAGGAGGGATAAAGCATGGCAAGAGACTCAGAGTTTGGCCAGGGAATGGAGGGACTTTATGAGAAAATAAACAAAATACGCACCTCGACACCGCAAAGTAGCGGAGGAAGGATTATGATGATGATTTATTCCAAAAATGATACAGCTGAAACGCGATTTATGCTGAGATTCTTTAATGTATTTAAAAATGTAAAACAAATATTAAAATCTAATTCTGAACATATTTTTTTAAAACTTTCAATACACTGTACAATACACGAACTGTTAGTCTACAATATAAATATATTTATTTATTAAGTTCATAATATTAAGCTAACTCCTTACCTAACTCATACTCTTTATCTGCGTTCGCTAGATTTAGAAAGATGAAGGGGTGGTATAATGCGTTTAAGTATAAATAAAATTTATTCAGAATTGTTAGAGCCCTGGAAGAGTGTGTTTGTGATGACGCGTTTATTGTTTTTGGTTTAGTGTATTACAGTTAGATTAGCATTTGCTATTTTCAATTTAGCATCTTGTACTTAGATGAGTGCTGGGCCAATTTTATACTTTATATTTTTATAACGAACTTATGCCCCATGAACAAGACGAAAGATATTACAAACAGTGAAAAAAATTGTAATACTTCATACTTGTTACCATACCTAATTATTCAAAGTAACTTTTTTATTATTTACGAAATTGATTGTAAGAGGACACAGACGAAATGCGATTTTTATTGGTTACTTATTTGTTTATACAATTGAATAACCAAACTAAACTGATTTTTTTTTTCGTTAGAGTTAGGCAAACGTGTCAACCTAATATATTATTCAAGTCTAATACGCACTTAATCTTATAGTTGCTTAAAAAATTTCTTTAATATATTTAAATTAAAAATGTGAGACACATGCTAAAACCTAGTTTTAAACATATTTTTTATCCCTTCAATACGTACAGTACACAGACTGTTAGCTTACATATATGTGTAATTATTTATTTCGTAATACTAAGCTTCGAGGTCGCTAATCCCTTACCGAGCTCATAATCTTTACATGCGTTCACTAAATCTAGAAATAATAATGCGTATATACACGTAAAATTTTATACAAGTAAAATTTTCAAGTTACCCTAATTTTATACTTTATATTTATGTGTCACAAGCAAGATGAAAGATATTATAAACAGTGAAAAAATTAGAATATAAATTTTATTGGCGACTGAGTTGTATTCCCGAAGCGAAATTGCTAGAGCAGTAAAAGCTTCACGCCGAACATTGGCAAGAATTGCAACACCTATCAAAGGAAATCTGCCTTCAACATCAATTGGTCACGTTCTCACTAACCACGCAAAACTATCGAAAGGGAGCATGGAAGTATCATTAACATTGCTTTGCAAAATACACAAGTTTCCATCAGAGAGTTTTTACATATTCTGCAGCCCTTTAATATAAAGATACCCAAGCAGACCTTCGATCTCTACTATACGCTACTGGATTCAAATCCTGCAGGCCTGCAAAATCAACCGCTTTTAACTGAGACAATGAAGAAAATGCGTCTACCGTGAACCAAGATACATCATCATTTTTCTGAGGAATGCAAAAAGGTTTTAAAAATGATTCCTTAGATTACAGGTTAGTTGCTGTTGCTCAGTAACGAATCATGACTCGAAGCGGTTAAAGAATCTATCAAATTTGTGAGATGAACACCTTCGGAACATCATAGAAAAGAATGTATAACAGAAAGTGTTAAAAGTGTTCCCATGCTGTGATGATATGTTCATGCATTATTGGGAACAGAGCCTCTGGACTTTGTCGAAGGAACAGTGAAGCAGTATCAATACAAAAATGTAAATAAATTGTTTTAGTGCCCTTTATTACTTCACTAGGTGCAGGGGAAGATCCTTCTGCGTTTATGCAAGATGATCTGTCCAGATTGTTTTCACGATTTCGGTATACCAATACTGCCCTGGCCTGGAAATTCACCGGGTTTCAATCGAGAATATTTGGGGTGTTCTTAAATCTATTGTTTACCCGTTCAAAAAATCCCAATTTAAGTGTTTTAAAGGAAAATATCTCGAAACAAAACAGAAAGATGCAAGTCAATGTAAAAGCCTATATCCACAGTATGCCAAAGCGAATTCAAGGTAGGGAAGGCTCGGCCAAATATTAAAACAAATATATCTTATAGTGTATGTGTTCAAATCTATACTAGCATAAGTAATATAGAAGTATACATTTTAAATTTCATGTGCTTAAGTGTTATTTCGTTGACACTCGAAAATTATAGAGTGGACAAACTTAATTACCTGGTACCGTAGAATAAAATATTTAATTTTTGAAATTAATATGTAGAAAATGATAATGCTTTTAAAAGATGTTGTTTTGTTGTTTAAAAACTGTTTTAAATACGTCTATATTTTTGTATGTATAACTACAATTATCAAAATGAATCACTTAGAAAGCTCAAAGTTCAAGAGCGTCTTACGATATATCTGGAGATTCTACGAAATATTAGATGCATATATGTATTTACGTCAAGTTGAAATTTTATAGCTGTTCTGTTTAAAAAAGTATAATACTAACTGAATATTTTTAGAAAGTTAATCACTTAATTTGTATATCCTACCGTCCATAAGTTTAATCGCACTACAGATAATTTTAATTGCAGAAGGAAATAAAATATTTAAGTTAATATATTGAAATTTTATCCAAAATAAAAACATTTTACATATTTGCACGTTATTTAACCAAAGTAAAACAAATATTATTTTCTATTTCAAGAAATATAATAGAAAAATAATAAGGGTGTCATGGAGATTATCCCTTACTCGGAATTGTTTATTGTATGGTTTATTACGTGGATGTAATAACCAGTCTATACCTGATATTTGTGCGCTCGTAAGGGCATATTTTATGTCTATTACACAGTGAATACCCAGTATTCACGTTGTTATTGAAGTGTCAGCAAGTGCTATCGAGAGAGCGTATTTTTTTTAATTGTGTTTCAAACATGGCAAGGGGAAAGCAAGTAACTCTTAACAAAGGGCAAGAATTATTGCTTTGCACGAAATAAAGCTTTCTAATGAGGCAATCGCCCGAAAAGTTTCCGAGTATTGTGTTCGTCAAACTATAAAGAGAAAGGCAAAAACAGGCCAACTCGGGGACAAAAACGCAGTGGACGGCCGAGAATAACTACTAAAAGAGAAGATGAATATCTGAAAATAATGTCCTTGCGCAATTGTCGCGGTACAGCCCCGGAAATAGCAGCACAATATAACGTACACGATTAGCGTAACAACAATCAAACTCCGTTTAGCTGGAACTGGACTTAGAAGTCGAGTAGCAGTAAAAAAACCACGTCTGTTTGCATAACATAAACAAAAAAGATTGGGCTGGACAGGTACTGGACTATCGAAGAATAGAAACAAGTCTTATGGACAGATGAATCCAAATTTGAAATTTTTGGGAATAAACGCCGTACTTTTATTCGTCATCGTGTCGGGGAGAGAATGTTAGATGAATGTGTGGTTAAGACAATGAAACATAGTGGTGGAAATGTGATGGCTTGGGGTTGCATTGGAGGTGGGCACATCGGAAAATTGGTGCAAATCACAGAAAAAATGACAAAAGAAGTCTATTTGGGTATATTGCTAGAGCACGGTCTCCGTCAGCGATGGAGCTAGTGGGTTCGGGGTTTGTTTATCAGCAAAATAACGACCCCAAACACACAGCAAAGATTGTAAAAAGGTTTTCCGCCGACCAAACTGAAAGAGAAATCCTTACATTAATGACATGGTCACCCCCAAAGTCCGGACTGCAATCCGATAGAGCTGTTGTAGGACTGTTTGGATCGTGTGCAAAATACTTCCAATTAGCAAGACAGAACTGTGGAGTAAGTTGCGAAATGCATCGAACTCTATCGATGAGGAATATCTCGGCAGACTAGTTGAACGAATGCCACGTGTTTGTGAAGCCGTGATCGCAGCTAGGGGTGGTTACTTTGACGAAAGTAAAATTTAAGCTAAATTATTATATTACTTAGATTAATAGTGTCAATTGCTTGAATTATATGTTAATTTAGTATTTTATAAATAAATTTGCCATGAAAATAAACAGTCTCTTTAATATCATTGCGCAATTAAAATTATCTGTAGTGCAATTAAACTTATGGACAGGTATATATGTGTATACGTATATACCATCAATAATGTGTGTGTGTGCGATAAATATTAATATATTTTTAATCATCTATGTTATTTATTTTACTTGGCATATCAGTTATTTACCTACGAATACGATAATTTCCCTATATATCATCAATAATGAATAAATATTAAATTTTTTCCTACTGAATACTTGACTATCAATGTGCGATTTTCAGTAATAACAGATTTCAGTAATAACAGGGCGTATTGTGTATGCAAAATTTGACCGAACAATTTATTTATGTGCTATATTCTTACCTTAATTATAATGCTAATAACTACATTTCATAAGAACAACACGAACATCACGAAACTGTTCGACAAACAGTACGGATTCGTTTTAACCTCTACACAGGTACTGCTATCAATAACTTTATCATAATATCAACATTATAATTACGTAGCCAAATGCTGAGATAATATTATTGAAGATAAGCCACACACCATGAACAATATTGCTACGTATTCTACATAGTGTGTAAGTAGTAAGCAAGTATAATCACAAGAAGATAAAAATCAAAACTAGTAATTTCTTTAAAAACAGGATGTTATCTACTGGCATTACAATGTTTTTGTTATGCGTGCGTTACTTTGATTTTCTTATCTTTCTGTTTTTAATTTCCTTTAAAGTTTCTAAAAGATAGATTGATATTAATCTAGAAGGCCGTTGAATTAAAAAAGGTCGACACGGTACGGAAATATTCACAAAATCGAAGATGGCTTAACGACGAAACTCTCACATATATGAAGCAGGAAGAAACACACGTAGGGTTTGAAGGAAATACAAAAATAAACCATTCATATGCAAAAGAACAAATTAAAAGAAAATACGAACTAAGATTAACATCTACATTGATGCCAAAGCTTAATTCCAGCAACCTATTTAAAGCAATTAATACATACGCAATACCAGTTTACACGTACTCTTTCGGCATAATTAAGTGTCCCAACACAGAACTATAAGAGTTGAACCGTCTTAATTGAACGAAGTTAACAAAATATTGTATACTACATCCGAACTCTTGCATAGAACGTATTATTACATCTAGAAAAGTAGGAGGGAGAGATATGATAGATATACAAATATTATACAAATACTAAATCTAAAAAAATACTTTCAAAACAGAAGAACTCCCTCGCACGTAGCAAGAAATATACACAAGGCTACGCCAGTAAATCTAATACAAGAAAACGTAAAAAATAATTCAAATAATACATGGGTTGTCTTTTAAATTTTCTATATAAAATTGGAATGAGACAGTAGATAGTTTTTAAAGACTTCATTGTTTTTCGAAGTATTCTCCACGAAGATTAATGCACTTTTGCATGCGCTCGAACTAACTCTAGGAATAATTGTTCCACTCGTTTGTTGGTACAACCAAAATTGCCTTTTTAAAGGCATCGAATACTCCTTCTAACGATTGTAACCTTTGACCACCCAGTCCATTCTTGATTTTTGTAAAGGTAAAGAAATCGTTAGGACTTAGGGACGGACTGTACGGAGGATGGTCCAAAAATTCGACGTTTTCTTGCGCTTAAAATTCAATCGTCTTGCGTACTGTGTACGAACTTGCATTGTGTTGATACAGAATGATTCGTCGTTCGGGGTTGGTTATTCTAAGCTCAGCGATGACTCGCGGCTAGCAAATGGTTGTATACCAATCGACAGTAACAGTTCTTTGATCTTATAGAGGAATTGCTGCCACATGACCTGCTTTCGAGACAAATGTCGCGACCATCTCTTTGGAGACACTTTGAGAACTCATGACTTTCGGCTTTTTTTTTCTGCTCGGACACCCAAATAGTTGACTGGCGTTTATTTTCTGGCTCGTATGAGTAAATCCAAGAATCACCACTGACAATGTTGTACACGTTTTTACAGTTTCCGGCATTGAGCGATCTAGAACTTTTTACCACCAATTCACCGCTGACGTTTCGTACCTACTCGTATGGGACATCTTCGGGGTTCAACTACTGCTACTGGTTATTGCACTGTGCAACAGTAGCAGTAGTTGAGCCCCGAAGATGTGTCATACAAATGGGTACTAAACGTCGGCAGTTATACCAGCGACACGGTTCCAGCCAGGAAGCCCAGAAGATAGTATGAACCAAATTCTCCTTAAACTCTTCACAGACGTGATTGCAATGTACTGAAACGAGACTCCGCCATATTTGGTATTGATATGATATTGTTCAAAATAATTTCTCTGGAGTAGTGAGTCATTGAAGATGAGCCACCATCTTTTAGAACTAAGCAATAATGAAAATTAAGCAACTCAGATATTTGTAAAGTGAAGAAATTAACTCTTTCAGCTGTACTATGCATATAAAAGATATTATCTAAAGGAAGTGACATTAAATCGTTTTCTTAAAGAACAATCTACTAAATTCCCCTCCAGCCGATGTATAGAATTTGGGATCTTATACATCAATACTGTAACTCAATTAATCTTGTTAATTTAAATTCATGTTCCTCCAATGCTCCTACATTCGCGACAATGAGAAAGCAAAGCCAGTACAAAGGATTGCACCCAATGAACATGTCACAAACTGCTCATAATTTTCTTACAAAAAAAAAGTATTTTCATTTATATTTCGGATAACCTCGATCGCAGAAACAATTGTAAAAAAAGAAATAAACTCTCACTAAGAATATTTCAAAAAATGGCTACAATGTTTAACAAAATTACACGAGTTAATATCTAAGTATTTATCGACACGACAATTAAAACGTATATTTAATTAAATAAAAAAAAAAACAAATGCAACAAATTAAAGTATATTTTCTCTAATTTTTGGAATGTATATATATATATATGGTCAAAACCTTTCTACCCGCAGGTGTAAGGTGCATTACACTTCAATTTAAAAATGTACAAATTTTCTCCATTCTTTTTTGTCTTGACAGTTTTCTTTGCTTCGTCCTATGTCACATTTCTTTCCTTGAGAGTCGCCGTTCCACGTTTTCTTTGGCCGTCCTCTTCCTCTTCTATTTTGTATTTTTGCCTCCCATACCTGCTTCACTTGCCTACCATCGCCCATTCTGCACAAATGTCCGAACCATTTCAATTGCTTTCTTTTTATTACGGTGTTTGTTGGATGGACCTGCAGTTTTTCTCTGACCTTATCATTATTTACTCTGTCCCGCTTTGTGATGCCTTTGACTCTTCTTAAATATTTCATATCCGTTGCGTATATTTTACTTTCCGTTACTTGTGTTAGCACCCAGCTTTCACTGCCGTATGTTAAGATTGGCCTAAAGATTGTCTCATACACTGCCATTTTGGTCTCCATGGTGATTTCTTTTTTGCTGATGAACGCTTTATTCAGGCAGTGATACATTCGTGACGCATTACTTATTCTTTCGCTTATTTCTTCATTAATGCGCCCTTCTCTTTGGATATTCACTCCTAAGTATTTAAATACATCCACTTGTTCGAGCCTTTGTTTATTTAATTACATGTTCAATTCCTTGTTGTTGTCACCAATGGTCATCACTTTTGTTTTACTTGGGTTTATTTTCATACTTCTCTTCCTTAGTTCTTCCTCCCATATTTTTAGATACCGTTGTAATTCATTTTCTTTGTCCGCTATAAAAACTAAATCGTCCGCAAATACACACTCCGATATTCTTATTGGTTTTAGCTTATTGTATCCTATCTCCATTTTACGTATTTTCTTCTCTATGGTTTTTACAACATCATCCATTAACAATATAAATAGAGTAGGGCATTTTTTTATCATCGACTCAACACTTAAAACGTATATTTAATTAAAGTTAAAAAAACAAATGCAGCAACAAATTAAAGTATTGGGTTGGCAACTAAGTACTTTCGGTTTTGTAGTATAAAATAAAACACTTTTCTTTTAAACAAAGAATAGTTTTTAATCAATTATATATTTTCCATTTTGCTCAATGACCTTTTGCCATCTTTCTTTCAGCTGCATGATTCCGCGCTCAAAATTTCTGGTCCTTATCAGCAAAAAACTGAACCAGGTGCGAGTGAAGGTCATCGTCATTTGTGAAAGTTTTACCATTCAAAGAATTCTGCAAACTTCGAAAAAAATGGTAATCAGATGGTGCTAGATCAGGGCTGTATGGGGGATGTGGCATCACTTCCCAGCCAAGCTCCAATAGTTTCACACGAGTTGCCAAAGATGTGTGAGGCCTTGCATTATCTTGGTGGAAAACTACACCTTTCTGATTTGACAATTCTGCCCGTTTTTCTTTGATTGCTTCATCCAGTTTTATTAATTGTTGACAGTAAACATCAGAATTGATCGTTTGGTTCCTTGGAAGCAGCTCAAAAAACACAACACCTTTGTAACCCACCAAACTGACAGCATGATCTTTTTTGGATGCAATTCAGCTTTCGATGTGGTTTGAGCTGGTTTATCGTGTTTGCTCCATGATCGTTTTCGAACTATGTTACTGTACAGGACCCATTTTTCATCACCAGTGATGATTCTTTTTAAGAAAGGGTCGGTTTCATTTTGTCTAAGGTGCATATCGCAAAAGTTGATTCCTTGTGTTAAATGAATTTCTTTCAATTCGTGAGCTGCCCAAATATCAAGCTTCTTAACTAACCCAAGACATTTTTAAATGTTTTTCAATTGTTGTGTGCGATACATGTAGCCTCTCCGCAACCTCTCGAACAGTTATATGACGATCCTCTTCAATTATGACTTTGATTTGGTCATCATCAACTTCAGTAGGCCGACCAGAACGTTGCTCATCTTTGAGGGAAAAATCTCCAGAACGGAATTTTTTATACCAATTCTGACACGTGCGCTCTGTTAAGCAATTAGCACCATAAACTTCACATATCTTTTTGTGAGCCGCAGCAGCTTTCTTTCCTTTACGGAAATAAAATAGTAAAATATGTCGAAAATGTTCGTTTCTGTACTCCATTTAAAATTAACCCACAACTAATAGCTTTAATAAAAATCACGCACTACTTGCTTCTGAAGTTACGTCAATGTGACTAGTATCACGCGACAAACGGTAAAGTACAGCACTAACATACGTTATAGAAAAAATAAAGCAACGCTCTCTATCAGTAAAAACCGAAAGTACTTTGTTGTCAACCCAATATATTTTCTCCAACTTTTGGAATGTAAAAAGTGTTATGTCGTATTTAACTCGACTAATTACACCAGACAGAAGCAAATTTTACATCGCAATTTCCATTTAGGATATTACTTACACCCAAGAAAAGAATTATTTTGATTTATTTCGACGCAAATTTTCATTTTTGTGCAAACAAAAATTAAAAACTCGAATTATAAATGCATCTTTTCCAGCCTTAAATCAAAAGCCATACTGCATAAGGAATCCTCTCCATTTACTTATATAAAAATGAAATGGAATATGAAGAAGGAGAGTAGAGAAAAAAAAGGAAACTGAAACTCTAAATCGCCGCCAACTTCCGATTTCATCTGAAATGCCTTGCATTCCCATAATTGTTGGTATCCGCCTTCGATCGCAGGAAGTACTTGAGAAAATGGAGAAAATGTTCATTTTATTCTTATTCCACTGACTAACCTAAATCATTAATTTTAAATAATGTTTAATACGTAATATTGTATTATTTTTTATTTTATTTTATTATTAATTATTTTTATTTTATCTTATTATTAATTATTTTTATTTTATTTTATTCATCGAAATATGTAATTATGTTTTTGAAAAAAAAGTAGTGTTTGATTCAATCTCGTAAAGAAACTATAATAATAGGCATTTGTATAAAATGATGAAATTCATATAACAGTAGAAAAAATAAAGAAAAGAAAAATGGTAAACATCTGTATTAAAGTACAATAAACAGAGTAAAGAACAATGACAAAGAATCTAATTATGTCAAAACGATTGATTCTGGTACATATACACATTTATTCATCAGCATAACACACAAACTCTTCAATGGTGTAAAGTACGTTCCACAACTTACTTTCAAATATTATTAACTTTAATATATAAAATATAAATAAGTGTATTTAAAATAAACGTATTTTAGTGTTGTTAATAACATCTAATAGTTTATATATAGCCTGCTTCTTCGAAAAAAAAAACAGTCCTATTTTGATTGAGGAAGAGGTACAGTTAGTAGCAAACATCCTACAGTGTAGCTAATAATGCTTCCCTTGCTAACACTGAACAGAAAAGAAGGTACTGGAAAAACCAGGGTTTCGTTTATAGGTAATGATACTGAGTTGATAGACTTTGTTGGTATATCGTGGATATAAATCAAGACATCGACTCGATATTCATTTATATTGATTTTTCATCAAAATATTAATTAAATAGATTAAAATGTATTTGCTAATATGAACTTATATATTGCCTTATATTATAATAATTTCTTGTTCATAATATGCCTATATATGTTATACCAGTAGCATATTTCCTCTATACCACTATAAAACTACACCAATTGTTTCTTTATATTCTATACCAGGTGTACCGGAAAGTCATTGACGAGCTTCAAAGCCACACATGTTATATTTTACGAAAGTAACACTGTCATAGATTTATACCTCTTTGACAATGTCGAGTTTCGTGCCTGAAAAAGTGCTTTTTGTGGCACGCATTACTTTTCTTATTTAATCAAAAGAAAAAAGCCGCTGAAAGTCATCGTTTGCTGGTAGAAACTCACGACGAGTATGCTCCACTCTGAAGCGTGGTCTCGACATATCAAAAGTGGTGATTTCGATGTCCAAGACAAGCAATAATTCTGGTAGACCGAAAAAATTTGACGATGCGAAACTGCATCAGTTATTGGATCAAAATCAAACCCAAACTCAAAAACAATTGACAGAAGTGTTAAACGTAGCCCAAGAAACGATTAGCGACCGATTACGAACATTGAGAAAAATCCAAAGGATGGGAGAATCGGTGCCACATCAATTCAATGACAGGCAAATGGAAAATCGGAAAATCATCTGTGAAACGATGCTTCAAAGGTATGACCGGAAGTCATTTCTGCATCAAATAGTCACGGGTGATGAAAAATGGATGGATCCGAAAACACTAAGCGCAAAAAATCACGGTTATCACCTGGTGAAACCGGCCCATCGACTCCAGAGCCAAAGCATTTTGTTCGCAAGGCAATGCTCTGTGTTTGGTGGGACCAGAATAGCTTGGTGTATTACGAATTGTTGAAAGCTGGTGAAACAGTTAATACTGATCGCTACCAACAACAAATTATCAATTTGAACCATGTATTGATAGAAAAACGTCCAGAGTGGGCCTGAAGACACTATAAAGTGATTTTACAGCACGATAACGCGCCGTCTCATACAGCAAAACCTGTCAAGAAAGCGTCGAAAGCACTTGGATGGGACATAATATCGCACCCGCCGTGCTCTCCAGACTTTGCCCCGTCCGATTATCACCTTTTCGCATCAATGAGACACGCGCTTATAGAGCAGCACTTCGCCAATTTCGAAGAAGTTAGAAAATAGCTTGATAAATAGTTTTGCTCAAAGGATAGTCATTTTGTTTGAGACGGCATCCATAAATTGCCTAAAAGATGAGCAAGATGTATAGAATCGAATGGCCAATACCTTGAATAAATAAATTTTTCCATTTTCTTGAAAATTATGTAATTTTTATTACGGAAAAACCGGTAATGATTTTTCGGTACACCTGGTATGTACATATGTCTTTAAGAAAAAGACAAAGAATAATCGTTTTTAATACTTATGTATTATATGCTATCATTCATAATTTATTTTTAAACAAATTTCTGAATATCACCATTAAATTCCATGTAATCATGTTAATATCCATATAATTTTTTTTCATGAATAACTTAGTTTATAATATCAAGTAGACCGTTAAGTATTTTAATCCTCAATTATTCATTTTATCATAAGTGTTACATACTAAATTCATTATTTTTACTCTTTATTTCAGCTGTTTTCATACAAAAATTACTATCTTTATTCAATTATAATTTCAAACTATACTACACTTACGTATATACTATATACATCCTTACATTTTTATTTGTTTTAATATATTTATCTGGTACAATTTTATTAATTATTTAGTGCCTATAATCTTTACTTTGTATTTTGATCATTTTTATAAACTCTAATATTTCCCTAAAAATAATTCCTTCTCAATGTTTCATAGCAACTGAAATTTATGTGTCTTTGTATTTACTGATTTATATTCATGTCTTTACTTGCTATTAATGTGTTTCTCTCATTTTTTAGTTATTTATTTATAATTTTACCAACTATATTATCGTATTGTGGAATTTTATCATTGTATGGTTTTAGATGCATATCATAACCTTTGCTAATCGTAAAATACATACGCTTTTAATTTCATGACATTGAATATAAATTCCTTTAGAGGTTGTAGCTAATTAAATAATAAAAAATGGCAAAAAATTCTTACTACATTAATACTTACGTCCTGGGTACGTATTTCGACAATTAATTTGTCAGCAGAAAATTAAACACATAGTCGTACATAGTCCCGCAATAAAGTTACATAGAATAAACCACGAAATACTACTCGAATGAAAATTCGTCTTTTCTGCTGTGTCATCGTTGATTGCAAACACAGAAATTAATTAAAAAGGGACAGGACTCTAACCTGTATCTGCCGTTTGTTAGACGGATGTTTTACCAATTAGGCCACTAGATTCGTGTCTTGTTCCAGAACAGAAATTTCTAATTGATTGTAATCAACGGTGACACAGCAGAAAATACGAATTTTCATTAATTTTTCCATCGTAAAGTGGTTAATTATACACTTATACGTGAGATGTATTTTAAGTTTTGCATAGTAGGACATAAAGGGCGTCACTAATCAAATGTCAGTACTAAAAATTAACCTTCATCTTTAGTTAACCCAAATCCAAAATTCTAGTGTGACACGTGTAGTGTTGTAGCCACAGCGAAATGTTAAAGTTGACAAGCTAGTTCAAAAATTGAATTAAACAGAAAACATTTTCGCAGTATATTTGTTTATAATTTTCTAAGACAATTATCTCAACAAGAATGCCTAGCTTTACAACTTTTCTTCTACTCGAGTGTATTACGACCGCTTTCCTTTTCAAATGCTCGCACTAGAATCTAAAATGAAACAACTAAATATAAACTAATGAAATTAGATAAAATGCATTATGTTTTCATGAAAATATGTAAAAGTACATTCGATATTTAATGTTTGGAAGAACTAGTGATTTAGATAACGTGGAGAGGAAATTCCGTCTTGTATGAAATTCGTCGAATCCATCGACTTCTTTGCATTTGCAAATGAATAAAACAATCACAGAATATCGCATGAAACGCCTCAACGTTACATACAGGTTTCTGTCTGTAGATACTTACGTTTATGTGTGCGCACAATACTTAGGGAACATGAAAAGCAGTTTGAATAAAACATTACCAAGAGAAAGCAAAGATGAAATGTTCAATTTGAATCATATTTCATACATTCCCGCATAAAATATTGGGTTGGCAACTAAGTACTTTCGGTTTTGTAGTATAAAATAAAACACTTTTCTTTTAAACAAAGAATAGTTTTTAATCAATTATATATTTTCTATTTTGTTCAATGACCTTTTGCCATCTTTCTTTCAGCTGCATGATTCCGCGCTCATAAAATTTCTGGTCCTTATCAGCAAAAAACTGAACCAGGTGCGAGTGAAGGTCATCGTCATTTGTGAAAGTTTTACCATTCAAAGAATTCTGCAAACTTCGAAATAAATGGTAATCAGATGGTGCCAGATCAGGGCTGTATGGGGGATGTGGCATAACTTCCCAGCCAAGCTCCAATAGTTTCCCACGAGTTGCCAAAGATGTGTGAGGCCTTGCATTATCTTGGTGGAAAACTACACCTTTCCGATTTAACAATTCTGGCCATTTTTCTTTGATTGCTTCATCCAGTTTTATTAATTGTTGGCAGTAAACATCAGAATTGACCGTTTGGTTCCTTGGAAGCAAAAAAACACAACACCTTTGTAATCCCACCAAACTGACAGCATGATCTTTTTTGGATGCAATTCAGCTTTCGATGTGGTTTGAGCTGGTTTATCGTGTTTGCTCCATGATTGTTTTCGAACTATGTTTCTGTACAGGACCCATTTTTCATCACCAGTGATGATCCTTTTTAAGAAAGGGTCGGTTTCATTTCGAAGGTGCATATCGCAAAAGTTGATTCTTTGTGTTAAATGAATTTCTTTCAATTCGTGAGGTACCCAAATATCAAGCTTCTTAACTAGCCCAAGACATTTTAAATGTTTTTCAATTGTTGTGTGCGATACATGTAGCCTCTCCGCAACCTCTAGAACAGTTACATGACGATCCTCTTCAATTATGACTTTGATTTGGTCATCATCAACTTCAGTAGGCCGACCAAAACGTTGCTCATCTTTGAGGGAAAATCTCCAGAACGGAATTTTTTATACCAATTCTAACACGTGCGCTTAAGCAATTAGCACCATAAATTTCACATATCTTTTTGTGAGCCGCAGCAGCTTTCTTTCCTTTACGGAAATAAAATAGTAAAATAAAATGTTCGTTTCTGCACTCCATTTAAAATTAACCCACAACTAATAGCTTTAATAAAAATCACGCACTACTTGCTTCTGAAGTTACGTCAATGTGACTAGTATCACGCCACAAACGGTAAAGTACAGCACTAACATACGTTATGCAAAAAACAAAACAACGCTCTCTATCAGTAAAAACCTAAAGTACTTAGTCGCCAACCCAATAGATAAGGATCTAGGCAAACCAGAGGAGGTACGAATGTGATGTGTATACCAAGATATCCTTGTAATTATGAATTCATACGAGAGGTATCCTCCCAATTTTCAGAGATGATAGTTAATATTCTAAGAAAAGTAACGAAATTTCAAGTGGCTAGCTCAACTAGAAGTACATTTAAATTACAATTGAAATCGAAAAAGATCTGGCTGGACCGATGTACCAAACGAAGAGTTAAACCATCAAAGCTTGTATTCGTTTATCGTTTTGTGACGTATAATAGGAACTCAGTATTAACTGCATAAAGTCCAAAAATATGTGGATCGAGTGAAAAGTTTCTCGGCATTAAGCTGAGTAAGTGAATGAAGTCTACACCATAATAATAATAATAATCTTCAATGTCAAACAGATACAGGATCCAGTTACAAAACACAAGTAAAATTTATACTAAATAGTAAAACAAAAAGGACTAAGTTCTATAAAATGTAGGACATGTATAATAGAATAATATAAATTGGGTTTGTACTGTATACAAAAACAGAAATATGAGTATCCAGACAAGCAATAAAATCATATCTAACTAAAACTATACCCGAAAGGGATGGCTATACAAATTATTAGTGTTTGTACAAATTTGTACCAGTGGAGATTTGCAAAAAAACAGATCCTTGCCCTAGGTATTAAGAAGGTTTCAGAGGATTTAGTATTCAGGTCTGGTCAGCATAGCATCAATTTGACACCGTAGCTCTGCAGAAACAATTAAATTGTACATCAATTTCAAAAGGAAATCACCACTGGCTTTCTCTTTGCATACACAAAGGGTTCTGAAATTATATATAATGAGGAGACTGTCGTATTCCATACGAAAAGCAGGACAATATTTAAATAACTTATTTACATTGATTGTTTTCTTTTTGTAATAGATTACGTATATTTAACATGTAATTTGTTTACTACTTTTATATTTTAATATATTTGGAATGAATTTATTTCCCTAAACTATTACATTTAACTATTGGGTTGGCAACTAAGTACTTTCGGTTTTGTAATATAAAATAAAACACTTTTTTTTAAACAAAGAATAGTTTTTAATCAATTATATATTTTCCATTTTGCTCAATGACCTTTTGCCATCTTTCTTTCAGCTGCATGATTCCGCGCTCATAAAATTTCTGGTCCTTATCAGCAAAAAACTGAACCAGGTGCGAGTGAAGGTCATCGTCATTTGTGAAAGTTTTACCATTCAAAGAATTCTGCAAACTTCGAAATAAATGGTAATCAGATGGTGCTAGATGAGGGCTGTATGGGGGATGTGGCATCATTTCCCAGCCAAGCTCCAATAGTTTCCCACGAGTTGCCAAAGATGTGTGAGGCCTTGCATTATCTTGGTGGAAAACTACACCTTTCCAATTTGACAATTCTGGCCGTTTTTCTTTGATTGTTTCATCCAGTTTTATTAATTGTTGACAGTAAATATCAGAATTGATCGTTTGGTTCCTTGGAAGCAGCTAAAAAACACAACACCTTTGTAATCCCACCAAACTGACAGCATGATCTTTTTTGGATGCAATTCAGCTTTCGATGTGGTTTGAGCTGGTTTATCGTGTTTGCTCTATGATCGTTTTCGAACTATGTTACTGTACAGGACCCATTTTTCATCACCAGTGATGATTCGTTTTAAGAAAGGGTCGGTTTTATTTCGTCTAAGGTGCATATCGCAAAAGTTGATCCTTTGTGTTAAATGAATTTCTTTCAATTCGTGAGGTACCCAAATATCAAGCTTCTTAACTAGCCCAAGACATTTTAAATGTTTTTCAATTGTTGTGTGCGATACATGTAGCCTCTCCGCAACCTCTCGAATAGTTATATGACGATCCTCTTCAATTATGACTTTGATTTGGTCATCATCAACTTCAGTAGGCCGACCAGAACGTTGCTCATCTTTGAGGGAAAAATCTCCAGAACGGAATTTTTTATACCAATTCTGACACGTACGCTCTGTTAAGCAATTAGCACCATAAACTTCACATATCTTTTTGTGAGCCGCAGCAGCTTTCTTTCCTTTATGGAAATAAAATAGTAAAATATGTCGAAAGTGTTCGTTTCTGCACTCCATTTAAAATTAACCCACAACTAATAGCTTTAATAAAAATCACGCACTACTTGCTTCTGAAGTTACGTCAATGTGACTAGTATCACGCGACAAACGGTAAAGTACAGCACTAACATACATTATACAAAAAATAAAGCAACGCTCTCTATCAGTAAAAACCGAAAGTACTTAGTTGCCAACCCAATGCAATATATATTATTATGAATTCTTTTCTTTAAAAATGTAATGCGAATACACATTACCAATCAAGATTCATCACGGCGAATTTCATACATAACTCAACTCGGCTATCAATAGAACAATCAAAGCGAGATATTAACTTGAATAGTTTAGGAACCATCATTTTGGTGGGAAGTATTGAAGCAAATCGCTTCTATAATCTTAGTACTGATTTTTGGAGGTAAATCGTAATGGAGACTGTAGTTGATTGAATTAATCAAAAAAGGAATCTACAGTGTGCGTTCAACCTTTGACGGTTAACGTTTGGTATGGATTTGTCTCTGTGCGCGTTTTACCGCGGATCCAAGTACGACACATTAATTATCTGCTGATATTTACAACTTGGTTATCGAAGTAAGTATACAAAATACGAAAATTAACGTGGAAAGGGGTTTTATTTACCCTTTTTGCAAGTTGTTTGTTCTCTGAAAAGTTTGATCGAGCATCATCCATTTCGCGAATAAAGCATATTTATTAAAGGCTAACAGGATTGTCATTTTCTACTTGGAGATATGGCGGCTTACGTAACTTATTTCAATAAAAAAATGTAATTCTACAAAATTAGGGCAATTAAATTAATAAAAAGTATCTTAGCAATAACAATTATTTCATATATTTCTGGTGTTAAGATGGTCCAATACTCTAACCAAGTTTTTAAGTCCTACATTCGTAAATTGTTTCAGGACTTCAAGATGCTATTCCACGAGATCTACTGGTCTCCGATCCGACAATTATGTCGGCTAGAGTTCTAGCGATAAATGCATCAACAAGGCAGCTCATAAATTGCGCGTGGTGGCAAAGACAAGGAATGGAAATGGACGGTCCCAAGAAACTGAACGATGGCATTCCCGAAATTGGACAGGTTATAAATCCCGACTATCCATGGTAATTTTTTTTTGTATTTGATCTACATAACTGCATTAAACGGCTAAAATTAGTAATCAATCAAATGTATGTCGACAACAGCATGGTAGATACGCGTTTCGTGCAATGCCAATATTCAGTTTGCCTGGCTTTGTCATACATATGTACATAAACTTGATCGGTCTGTTGATCGAAAAAATATATTAAAAACCAATGAACACTACTGGCGTGATATCTAACGTAACAACCAACGTATTAACTGGCCGAACATATGTATGACGTTGTTCGTCTTTTGGATGTCCGTTAGATAGCTAAGCTATCAAATTACGTAACATCCAAGACTACACTACTTTACTGCAATTGAAAAAATTTGAATTCATTCAAAAATATGTCGACAATAGCATGGTAAATACACTTTTCGTATAATGCCAATACTCGTCAGTTATCTGGCTAAAATTAATGTTATTTTAGCTAGATTATAAATAATTACTTCAATTGGCAATCAATTTTTTAGACAATAATTTATGGTAAGTTATGTTACAACCTGTCTTTTAGATATCATTATAAGCAAACTAACTTTATTATTTATCCATTGTTAAGTCTTCTCACATTGTCTGAACTACTGCACTGAAACTAAAACAGTTTCAGTGCAGTAGTTCGGCCCTGAAAATGTTCCATACAAATGGGTACGAAACGTCGATATATATACAAGTGACGCGGTTCCAGTCCGGAAGCCCAGAAGCAGATAGAAAGGTGTTATTAACATTTGAATGATTCTTATGACACTTAACTAATTCATTCTTCATTACGCTCTTTTATCAAGAACCTTCACTTCATTTTGTTGACAAATAACCCTTCTTAAACTTCTAAAATGTAATAAATTTTTTGACAATTTAAGCAAACAAACGAAATCTAAATAAAGAAAAATTCAAATCTATATATGTATTTAAATCACTAACACATATGACCTCATTTTCATTGAAGGTACGCAGACGCTCAATCATCACCAGGACTGCGATCGCCAAAATTCGTCGAAAGTCCACCAAATGTATCTTATAGAGGCTGGTGGACCTATCCGTATTATTCCTGTTCGGCACAGAGATGGCTGATATCCTACAGTGTGCCAATTCCACCTCCTGGTCGGCATGGGTAAATGTAATTCTTTTTATATTGATCATTTAGAGTGTTTCTAACGTTCATGTTAATGGTTACCACAATATTCAATTCTGTTAGAGTATTGTATAAACGAGAGAGAGAGAGAGAGAGAGAGAGAGAGAGAGTATACGTATGTACATATTACTAAATCTTCGTAATCCTTTGTGTCCTGGTATACTTTTCTTTGAAGCTGGGTATTAATTAAATATAAACTGTTTATTTCATTCATTTTATCATTGCATCTATTATATTTATTTTATTCAATTTATTCATTTGTTAGTTGATTATTAAGATCGTTAGTTTATGAAATTCCATTAAGCTAAGGAATAAATAAAACACTTTGTTTAAATTTCACACTATATTATATAATTATTGCCATTAGCTTCGTCAGTTAAAGTGATTGCTGTAAATAAATAATATAGTGTGAAATTTAGACAATTTATTCCTTATTCATTTTATTCATTTTACTTTTATTTTGCCCAGCAGAATTTCTTTCATTAAGAGAACAAAGTTAATATATATATTGGGTTGGCAAAGAAGTACTTTCGGTTTTTACTGATAGAGAGCATTGCTTTATTTTTTGTATAACGTATGTTAGTGCTGTACTTTACCGTTTGTCGCGTGATACTAGTCACATTGACGCAACTTCAGAAGCAAGTAGTGCGTGATTTTTATTAAAGCTATTAGTTGTGGGTTAATTTTAAATGGAGTGCAGAAACGAACATTTTCGACATATTTTACTATTTTATTTCCGTAAAGGAAAGAAAGCTGCTGCGGCTCACAAAAAGATATGTCAAGTTTATGGTGCTAATTGCTTAACAGAGCGCACGTGTCAGAATTGGTATAAAAAATTCCGTTCTGGAGATTTTTCCCTCAAAGATGAGCAACGTTCTGGTCGACCTACTGAAGTTGATGATGACCAAATCAAAGTCATAATTGAAGAGGATCGTCATATAACTGTTCGAGAGGTTGCGGAGAGGCTACATGTATCGCACACAACAATTGAAAAACATTTAAAATGTCTTGGGCTAGTTAAGAAGCTTGATATTTGGGTACCTCACGAATTGAAAGAAATTCATTTAACACAAAGAATCAACTTTTGCGATATGCACCTTACACGAAATGAAACCGACACTTTCTTAAAAAGAATCATCACTGGTGATGAAAAATGGGTCCCGTACAGTAACATAGTTCGAAAACGATCATGGAGCAAACACGATAAACCAGCTCAAACTACATCAAAAGCTGAATTGCATCCAAAAAAGATTATGCTGTCAGTTTGATGGGATTACAAAGGTGTTGTGTTTTTTGAGCTGCTTCCAAGGAACCAAACGATCAATTCTGATGTTTACTGTCAACAATTAATAAAACTGGATGAAGCAATCAAAGAAAAACGGCCAGAATTGTCAAATCGGAAAAGTGTAGTTTTCCACCAAGATAATGCAAGGCCTCACATATCTTTGGCAATTCGTGGGAAACTATTGGAGCTTGACTGGGAAGTGATGCCACATCCTCCATACAGCCCTGATCTAGCACCATCTGATTACCATTTATTTCGAAGTTCGCGGAATTCTTTGAATGGTAAAACTTTCACAAATGACGATTACCTTCACTCGCACTTGGTTCAGTTTTTTGCTGATAAGGACCAGAAATTTTATGAGCGCGGAATCATGCAGCTGAAAGAAAGATGGCAAAAGGTCATTAAGCAATATGGAAAATATATAATTGATTAAAAACTATTCTTTGTTTAAAAAAAAAGTGTTTTATTTTATACTACAAAACCGAAAGTACTTAGTTGCCAACCCAATACATGAAACAAATAAGTTTAAGAAGTATAAAACAAAAGATAAATATGAAATTTCACAAATCACAAGCATAACGATCATTGTATTTACATTCGTATAGATTCTATTTACTAACAATATGGATTTAGTTTTGATGGGATTTTCGAGTCCAACACAAAAAATAAAATTTAAAAGCATAACATAAAAGAATGTGTTTATATTTTCTATCTATATACTGTACTAATTTATACATATTATAATATTCCCACTAACATTAACACAGTGCTATAATAACTACAGCGGGGATATTTAGATACCATACAAGGGCGCCAAGTGAAGCTGGTGCGAATGTCTCCAACAGTCTAAGCTATCACCAACGTATGTCGGATGCTGTGTTGTCAAAAAGCGTACATCGTGACATATACGATAGGCCCTATAATAAGTATCGCAGTCAGTATGAATAAATAGGAATAAACAATATATATATATATATATATATATATATATATATATATAATCATCCCTTTCTACCTTAGTCGGTGTAAGGGTTACACTGTATACTTTCAATCCCCTATTAATCTCTTCCATCTCTCCCTATCTTTAGCCAACTTATTTGCTTCCGTCCACGTTATTCCTTTTTTCCTAATCACTTGCCCCACTATATCTTCCCACCCCTGTTGTGGTCTTCCCCTCTTCCTCTTCCCAATCGGTTTGGACTCCCATACCATCTTCACTTGCGTTCTGCTCGACATTCTCTGTACATGTCTCCACCAAACCATCTGTCGCTGTTCAATAAATTCGTCTATTGAGTTTATCGATAGCTCCTTTCTTATTTCCGCATTTCTGACTCTGTCCATCCTATAAACTCCCATGACTCTTCTTAAGTACTTCATTTCCACAGCATTCACTTTACTTTTTTCCCGTTTATTTAATACCCACGTTTCAGCTCCGTATGTTAGCACTGGTCTGTACACGCTTTTATATACCTTCATCTTAGTCTGTCTACCAATTTCCTTCTTGCTTATAATGCCTCTATTCAAGGCATAATATAGTTTATTCGTTATTTCGATTCTGTTATTTATGTCCAATTCGTGATTTCCATTATCCTCTATCATGACCCCCAGGTAGCTAAAGCCGTGCACTTGTTCTATTGGATTCCCATCTATTGTTATGTTTACTTGTTTCCAATTTTGCGATCACCATTACTTTTGTTTTGCCACATTTATATTCATTCCCCATCTTTTCAATGTTGTATTCCATACTGCTAACGTTTCCTGCAGATATTTTTCTTTCCCACATATTATCGCTATGTCGTCAGCAAACGCGTATTCAGATATTTCGACTCTTGTCAGATTCCTGTGCCCAACTAACAACGGCTTTCTAATTGTTTCTCTGACTTCCCTCATTATTTCGTTTATATAAACAATAAACAATATATTTTATGTTATTATTGTTGTTAAACACTTACCTACCAGAGAAGTATTAACAATTTGAATTTGCTCGACTAAATATATATGTACAACATAGCGTAAGCCTCCTAAGTCTTCTCTTTAAATGATGTTCGTCGCAGTATAAAAATATTCTTGTATAAAGAAAGTAATCGTTCGATGCCTACTGATGTAATATTTGCGTAGTTAAAATTTTCTTTATTCTGAGTTAACGTTTCTGTGGAAGAAGTACTGTAATAAAACTTTTCTAATACACGAATACTTTCACACACTACTTTCATTTGACTCACTAAACCTAATGAAGTAAAGTTTTTATGACATTTGCTAGTACAATGTAATTCGTATAGTTTGTAAATCCGTGTGAACACCACCACTATTAAATTTTATTCGGTTTTTTTTGATGGCTGTTGAATCTTTTGTGTTGAACTGTAATAGTAAGGATTTTATTGTGTGAAAATTTTTTGAATAGTAAAAAACTGCTTCTTGCCACGTGTACAAGAATGTAGGAGTTGGTTGGGGTGATTCTCATATGCCAGGACAGTGTTTGTGAAACTTTTTTGGTGCAGCTTATTAAAGCGTCTACAAATGTGTAATTTTTTAGAAGAGTTTCTGCTCTCAGATGTAATGTACGAGGGTAGTTTGGCAAGTAGTGAGAATGGAAAAGAAAAACGAATTTTTTAAATTCATAATAATTTTTATTTTTCAATATATTCTCCTAAAAGAACAATACATTTATTCCAACGGTGCTCCAATGCCCTTATGCCATTTCTAAAATGCGATTCCAGAAGGCTTGCGAAATACTCATTTACAAAGATGATAAGCTCGTCGTTAGACGAAAATTTCTTTCCACCTAGTGCCGTTTTCAATTTTGGAAAAAGGTGGAAGTCGGAAGGGGCTAGATCCGGCGAATAAGGCGCATGCGGTACTAATTGGAAATGCAACTGGTGGATTTTGGACAGCGCAACTGTGCTGGTATGCAAGACAGCGTTGTCTTGGTGAAACAGAATCCTTTTCTTTGCCATTCCTGGCCGTTTAGCACGAATCTCAACATTTAATTTTTGTAGAGGTTCTGTATAATATTGCCCGTTTATTGTGGAACCTTTCTGAAGGTAATCAATGAACAAAATGCCCTTTGAATACCAAAACATTGATGCGATCACCTTGTTTGCCGAAAAAGTGGTTTTCGCTTTCTTTGGAGGTGCAGAACCACGTTCTAACCATTGTTTCGACTGTTGTTTAGTTTCGGGTGTACTGTAGTGTATCCAAGTTTCATCGCAAGTAACAAATCAACCGGATTCCGCTTATAAAGGTCCAAACACTCATTGGAAATGCGCAAACGAGTGAACTTTTGGGCAGTCGTAAGCAATCGCGGCACCCATCTTGCCGAAAGCTTGGATAGGCCCAAGTCTTTCGTTAAAATGTGGTGTACGCGCACTGTTGAAATGTTTACCATGTCTGCTGTCTCTCTCACTTTAAGTCGTCGATTTTGCTTAATAATATTATGGATTTTCATAATCATTTCCTTAGAAGTCACGATTTTGGGTGCTTCAGAGCGCGCTTCATCAACACAGCTTGTTCTACCACGTTTAAATTCATTTATCCATCTACTTATTGTGGCGGATGATGGAGCAGATTCACCTAATGTTTCCCGTAACTCATCTTTTATTTCGGTAGCTTTCACACCCTTAATTACGAAGTATTTAATCACCGCACGATACTCTGCTTTTTCCATTTTAACAAAACGACGTGTTGCTTCTTTTTCAATCAGCTGCCAAAAATAAACTAATCTACCGATTTATCTAAATATCGCAATGTATACATATAAATAGCCAAACTAAATTACAGTGCATTTGTTTTACCAATTAGAGCGCCACCTATGTGTCATTCACACTACTTGTCAAACTATCCTCGTATATAACAGGCACGTTACAAGTAATGAAGTGAGATCCTCATGTTTAAGGAAACCTTCCGCAAAAAGCATCCACGAGCCGACATTAATAACAAACATCACCACGTGATTTGTTGTCAATTAAAAATTGTGTAGTATACTTTGTGAATATCTTCGCCAGACCACTTTGACAGCCTTTTACTAGCTAATTAAAACGAAGACAACTATTAAAAAGATTCCACAATGATATTCAAAATAAAATTTTCTTTTACAATCTGTAACATCATCACAGCTTAGTTTATTTTTAGAGCAGATTTAATACTGATCTAGATTTTTTCCACCTACAAGGTAATTAGTTTCTTAACGTTTGAACGCTTGGCAGTACGTAGTTTGCATTATATGTACTCCAAAACCGACGGAACAGTTCCTTCTCCACTATTCCAAATTACAAGCCGTTGACATATAAATTATATCTAACACAAACTCCTTCTGAGATGTCGGATGACATTTTGTATGTTTGTGATGTTGTATATTTACGTGTCTAAAGCAATCTCTTTTCTTCCGACAGAGGAACGATGTATGGCATATTAAACAAATTACTTTAACACCATTGTTCAGGATATATTAAGTTTTGCATACATATTAATATTATAATTTTTCGTTATTCAGAATCTAGTTTATGTTAGCGTATATTTTATATTATTGGGTTGACAACTAAGTACTTTCGGTTTTTACTGATAGAGAGCGTTGCTTTATTTTTTATATAACGTATGTTAGTGCTGTACTTTACCGTTTGTCGCGTGATACTAGTCACATTGACGTAACTTCAGGAGCAAGTAGTGCGTGATTTTTATTAAAGCTATTAGTTGTGGGTTAATTTTAAATGGAGTGCAGAAACGAACATTTTCGACATATTTTACTATTTTATTTCCGTAAAGGAAAGAAAACCGCTGCGGCTCACAAAAAGATATGTGAAGTTTATGGTGCTAATTGCTTAACAGAGCGCACGTATCAGAATTGGTATAAAAAATTCCGTTCTGGAGATTTTTCCCTCAAAGATGAGTAACGTTCTGATCGACCTACTGAAGTCGATGATGACCAAATCAAAGTCATAATTGAAGAGGATCGTCATATAACTGTTCGAGAGGTTGCGGAGAGCCTACATGTATCGCACACAACATTGAAAAACATTTAAAATGTCTTGGGCTAGTTAAGAAGCTTGATATTTGGGTACCTCACGAATTGAAAGAAATTCATTTAACACAAATAATTAACTTTTGCGATATGCACCTTAGGCGAAATGAAACCGACCCTTTCTTAAAAAGAATCATCACTGGTGATGAAAAATGGGTCCTGTACAGTAACATAGTTCGAAAACGATTATGGAGCAAACACTATAAAGCAGCTCAAAACACATCGAAAGCTGAATTGCATCCAAAAAAGATCATGCTATCAGTTTGGTGGGATTACAAAGGTGTTGTCTTTTTTTGAGCTGCTTCCAAGGAACCAAACGATGTTTACTGTCAACAATTAATAAAACTGGATGAAGCAATCAAAGAAAAACGGCCAGAATTGTCAAATCGGAAACGTGTAGTTTTCCACTAAGATAATGCAAGGACTCACACATCTTTGGCAACTCGTGGGAAACTATTGGAGCTTGGCTGGGAAGTGATGCCACATCCCCCATACAGCCCTGATCTGGCACCATCTGATTACCATTTATTTCGAAGTTTGCAGAATTCTTTGAATGGTAAAACTTTCACAAATGACGATGACCTTCACTCGCACCTGGTTCAGTCTTTTGCTGATAAGGACCAGAAATTTTATGAGCGCGGAATCATGTAGCTGAAAGAAAGATGGCAAAAGGTCATTGAGCAAAATGGAAAATATATAATTGATTAAAAACTATTCTTTGTTTAAAAAAAAAGTGTTTTATTTTATACTACAAAACCGAAAGTACTTTGTTGTTGCCAACGCAATTCTTTAGTCCTAGAAATTAATTAATTTATTAGTTTATTATCTTAGGTTTTTGGATATTTCAAATGGTTTAGTCGTTCTCATAATCTACTGAAAATGTATAATTTTTTTAACCTTCTTTTATAGTAAAATCCAAGCCTACATTTTATTACGACAAACTGAGATTATGCATTAAATTTCATAGTGTCAATAGTTTTATCACTCAGTTAAGTATAGTTATCAGAATAAGAAAAACAATGCTTATTCCACCTGATTTGATGAAATTTTGTTCTATCGATCTCGAAGTATTAATGTTCATCCGGCTCGGAGGACCAATATTTACTCCACCTGATTCGATGGAACATTAATTCTTCGGGTCTAATAAACGTTGACATTCGAGCCCGATAAAACAAAATTCCATCAAAGCAGGTGGAGTAAATAACAATCGTATTTTAAGTCTGGATATTGTCCGATAAATTTATATACACTGCCCACACACAGCAACCTGTTTTGCACTCATAATTGCGCTACAACGTAATATCAAATATTACTCGTTATCAACGCAATAAAAACCCATACGTAACTAAATGGACGTCACCTTTATATGCCCGATATAAAGGTAACATCCTTGACTGACTGGATGAGAATCCTCACCACCTTCTTTCGCTGCTCATGGATGGTGTCTAAATATCCCTGCTTGAATAATAACGCTCTTGTAATTATTGTTTGAAAACGCACTATTTTGCAACAATTTGGATGAAGTAACGTTAATAAAATTTAAATGCATACATTAATTACTTTCTATTACCAACAAGTAAATAAATATTTGAAATGACAATTAGTCTTAAATCCCCTTAGATGTAAAGCGTTCGAAGTTATTTCTAGTGATGCATGCGGGAACTTAAATCCTGTGGATTTAAGGCTTCATAAGGACGTAATGGGTTAAATCTGCCTGAATTAGATACAATTTATTATTAGTTTTATTTGTACGCCTTTCGCAGGCTTTAGGATCAATGACGACTGTATAAAATGTTAATAGTTAGTTAATTAAACTGCTCATATGTTTTGACTTTTTGACAGGGGTATTTTGCAGACCTTATTTAAGACATAAACTAAATTATACCCACACATGTATCTAATATGTAATGTCTTCAGACGTGCGAATTTCAAAGTAACAAAAGCTATTATTTCAGTATGAAAGGGTTCCTCAGTTTGGACGTCGACGTATCTAAATTGGAGATAAATCAATGCGAAGCCGATAGCCATCACCTGTCTTCCACAGAAATATCCATCTTTCATGATTCACATAAATGTCATAATCGAACATCAAAGGTAACGAATAAAACTTTTTTATTGGCATCGATGTTACACGTGAAATGAACTGAATTATTGCAATAATTACTACATGTCGTTATAGTGCGTTTATAGGAAACCGATGTCACATACGTCTTGGACCAGAGGCAGTTATCAATGTATGTGTAGAGATGGTTACTATTCACCTTATCACGGGGGTAAATTTAACGGGACATTAGTTGAAGGTAAAAATTTGTTTAAAATATTACGTACGCGTGGAGAGGTTGTGAATTATTTACCTTTATTATATCGTAGTTGCCTGGATTGAAATGCGAAGAAACAGCAGTCATTACTGGAACGAGATTTTCCACTGCAGAAAGTGCGAACCCGGTTGCATTACGTGTAAGGGACCACAACCATGTTTAGCTATATATCATTGGCCATTTAGGTAATTCGAATACTATTCATTTAATGATATAACTCGATTTAGTTGACTAATTTAATTGGTAATCTCGTTGTGGTTCTGTAACAGTTTCTGCCAAGATTTTTGTCATTTCAACAGTCTTTTAAGAGTAATGTTTTTTCGGAGTTTAACATTAAAATACAACTATGAAAGAACAATTACGTATATATATAACTACTTATTACGTCGCTTAGATAATATTCTATTAGAGCCTGCTTCAAAAATGAGCAAAGGCAATTGTTGTCTATAATTCGTTGTGGTTCTGAAAACGTTTCCTTCGAAGCTCTTTTAGTAGATTACTAAGCAATTATAGAGTAAAGTCTGAGCCATAAAAGGTGAGATCTAATTGCTAAAATCCAAAGTCGCACATCACATTTTAAGCAACAACTGCTGTTTTAACATGTTCGTAATCAGTCAATAGCATTTCCTCATATGCGAACATCATCCAAAAGTTTGTACAACTAGAGTTTCCTTTAATATTGATGTAGTGACTCCTGCTTAAGAATGCCCAGTCACCACGTTAACAATGGGATTGAGGTACCCTCAATTTGCTAGCTAGTATCAAAGAAAACGAGCTACCTATGTGCCTCGGGTCACAAGAACCACCGGCACGCTACAGGTGGGGGGGGAGCACTTATCTAAATCTCCTATCTCTCTAGGTCAGTACGATACACAGTTCACCCGTCGTCGAAAAACACCTGCATAGACTTTCAATCACCACAATCGAGACTGGAGATGAAGTTTTCGGGTAGCTTCAAGCTCCTGCAATACTAGTCACAGCCGTCGCTATTGGGACACAGTGCGATATGTATGTATGGGTATCTACCTACTTCGTTGTTTACTAGCTGTGACTTGGTGATCAAGCTAAGGCTCGTGGGATCGCTAATCCCAAGAGTAATATTAGGACGCGCAAAGGCACCCAAAATAAGCTCATCTGCAATCCAGAAGTTCGTGCAGCACAAATAAAAAATACTGTTCATTGATATTTGTATTTGTTTGCATGAATATGCTAGCATTTATTGGATTGGGTTCACTAGGTCACCATTGTACAGTGTCTGCTTTTGGTAATAATACAATGGTATGATTCGGTAGGAAGTGTGACTGGACTACTAACACCATCTTTGGAAAAAGCTTTTATTTTTTAAAGGGCTAAGTCCTCCTGAAATTTTGACTGAACCCAACTAACTTTGGCAAAAAATGCTACTTCGAAAGTTAAAATCTCTTACTGGTTTATACAATTTAAACATGGTGACCAAAACCAACAAAAACTGCAACAATTTCAGAAATCATAAAGAAAGTAAATGATATTGCTTTCAGCGGTGGTATATCGCAATGGTGAGAGTACTTGACTGCAATCTGAGTATCTAGAGAAATCGACAGTCCAAATCACTTTCGGCTGGATGCGATTTTTAAATCGTTTCTTGTTTTTGAGATGGTTGGTACCTCTCCTGGTACCCTTCACTGTTGAGGAGGAATAATCAACACTGTTTCCTCTCTTATAGCGAAGAAGAATTAATAACAAAGCTATAAGCCATTTTATATACCTCAAATACATACCTTCATTCTGTGATCGTGACAAGTAAAAAAGACTCACAACCCAATTGGGCATATCATGAGAAAAGAAAAACAGCTAATAATTAACATCAAGGAAATACTGTTAAACACCCCACCAAAGAAAACCAAGACATTCCCATTAGTGGGTGAAGTAATGGGCTGTTTGGGTCTCCTGACACCAGTCTACTTTCAAAAATTTGTTCACTAGAAAAACCATAACAAAAAGATATTCGCCAATTTTTCAGTATGAAACTTTAAAAAAATGCAATGTTAATAGATTCCTAGCCAGGCTGATACATTTTATTTTCTCATAATTCTTTTTCGTATCCAGTATTGTAGAAATGTCGTCTCCATATTTAACGTACATTACACAAAAATGATTCTACTTACGTTAGAACCAGTCTAGGTCATTAGATTGTGAACCGGAAGACACCGGTTCAATTTTTGCTGTGGCCTCGCTTATAGATGCCATGCCTTCGGTTCCAGCATGATTTAGGAGCGTGAAAATGTGTATATATCTGTGATAATAATACAATAATATACTATTCATACAAAATGAGTTATGTTCCTACCCAAATATGTCGGCAAATCTTAGGAAACCTACCCTGCGATCCTGCTATAATTCTAGGTCATCAAAGTATGTTATGAATAGAAAAGTATAATAGTAGAACCAAAAGTCTGTATTAAATCGAGGTTTACATTTCTATTTTTCTCTTTTTCTTTAGACATCCTATTATAATTACGTTCTTTCTTCACAGGATCACCTTATTAGTGTTCAGCGTGACATGTGCATTTTGCACTGTAATATTGATCGTTTATATGTTTAGACACAGAAAATTAAAAGTGTTTAAGGTCGCCAGTCCAATATTTTTAGCTATAACGCTACTAGGATGCGCTACTATGTACATGGAGGTAATCAATGCTTAATAAACACCATTGCTTTTAACTGTATCTTCGTGATTTCAGATGGCTGCCATATTTCCAGTATTGGATACTTATTCCTGCGTTGCGACAAAGTGGTCCAGACATCTTGGCTTTTGTATAACTTACACTGCATTGCTAATGAAAACCTGGAGGTAAAATCTCGTAGCGCGTAATAATAAGACCATTAGAGAAGTTAACATTGTCATCTCATCATCAACAAATGACGTTAAATACCGAATGATCGAGGCCTTCACAAATACCACCCTTTAATTATGATGATCTGAGTTACGCTAATGATATTCTTAACGTTGAATATATTTGTGCTTTATTTATTTTTATCGGTATTAGTTCGGTTATCTTTAAAAAATTAGATGCGTGTATATTCTATAAAGTAAAGGGTGTTTCAAATTGCGCGGTTTTTTAAAGAATAAATCAAACACATAATTTGCATTCACTTTCAAAAACTTTTTATTGGTAATTAAAGTATCAGCTATGACATTTATATGCGAAAAATAATATCTGCCAAATGGCCTGCCCTTGCAGTTCCACAGACGTCCACTCTTTTGTTAAAATTTTCAATGACATTTTGACATAATTTAGGTTCTATCTCACCAATGACACGAATAATTTCATCTTTCAAAGCAGGAATTGATTGTGGATTGTTTTTATAAACCTGACTTTTCACATAACCCCAAAGAAAATAGTCTAACGGTGTCAAATCACATGATGTTGGTGGCCAATTAACATCACCGTTTCTTGAGATTACACATCCAGGAAATATTTCTCTCAATAAATCAATTGATTCGTGTGCAAAGTGAAGTGTAGGACCATCCTGTTGAAACCACATATCTTCTAGATCCATATTCATTAATTCAAGCCACAAAAATTAGGGTATCATCCGACGATATCGATCACCATTGACAGTTACAGCTTTACCAGTAGTATTTTCAAAGAAGTAAGGTCCAATTACACCACCTGACCATAATGCACACCAAACAGTAACTCGTTAGGGTGCATAGGTTTCTGTTGAAAAATATATTTCTTTCCAAAATTTTTGCGTTTTCCTTGTTGAGTCGGGTACTTCTGGGACCACCCTCATATGTACATCCCATCTATCCTAATATCGTGCCTTCATGATTTTCAAATCTTGGTGGAACCGCTCACCCTGCTCACAGAGTAGTCACATTAATATAAGCTGTAGACAAAAGACTTGGCGTGATAGAAGAAAAGTAATTACAGTTTTGAAATCAGCATGTCTATTTAATTTTAAAACACCTGAAATTGTGTTAACAATTGTTCCCCAGTGAAATTATTCAATTCAAATTTAAAACATTCTAGTATTTAGCGAATAAGAAAGATTAAATTTATTCGCCCGTTCATTATGACTGTCTTCATTTTCGTTTATAGAGTGTCACTTACGTACCGAGTAAAATCGGCTCACAAAGTAAAACTCACGGACAAGCAATTGCTTCAGTGGATGGTGCCAATTTTGTTAGTTATGTTAATATACTTGAGTACGTGGACATTATCGGCTACGCCGACCGCCGAAGTAATAACGGACTCTGTAGGATTAAAATTTAAACAATGCACGTATAACTGGTGGGATCACAGTCTCGGTATAGGTAAGCCCTAATGTAAAAGTTCACATTATATAAGATATAAATTGTATACTATAATTATTCATTATTTAATGCTTGCTTTTGTTCCAGGCGAAGTATTATTTTTAGCATGGGGTATCAGAGTTTGTTATAACGTTCGCAACGCCGAGTCATTATATAACGAGGCGCGACTTATAAGTTACGCAATATATAATATTGCGCTTGTTAATATTACCATGGTAGCGTTTCAGTGAGTATGGTTTTATTAATATTTAATATTCTAAAAGAATTTCTTGCGAAATATTCAAAATGCTTCCAAAGATTTAATTTACGTCTATTGAAAACTCAAACTTGTTACTTTAAAATTATATTCTCTAATATTTTGTCCGCTTATTAATAAATATATACCGGGTGACTTACGTCATCGATAAAGTTTTTTAATTTATTTGCGAATGGATTTAAAATAAAATTGGCGATTGAATGATATCGGAAAATTATCATTTTTCAGAATTAATGGGAAATTAAATTTTGAAATTCCCTTAATTATGTATCTTTACATAATTTAAATCATTTTCGTATCGGGAAAAATAAACTCTTTTTAATTAATCACAGTCAATTACGAGGGTAGTTTGACGAGTAGTGAGAATGGAAAAGACAAACGAATTTTTTAAATACAAAATAATTTTTATTTTTCAATATATTCTCCTAAAATCTCTCTAAAATGCGATTCCGGAAGGCTTGCAAAATACTCATTTACGAAGATGATAAGCTCGTCGTTAGACGAAAATTTCTTTCCTCCTAGTGCCGTTTTCAATTTTGTAAAAAGGTGAAAATCGGAAGGGGCTAGATCCGGCGAATAAGGCGCAGGGAGGCGAGGGAGTGTTGTCCTGGTGAAACAGAATCTTTTTCTTTGCCATTCCTGACCGTTTAACACGAATCTCAACATTTAATTTTTGTAGAAGTTCTACATAATATTGTCTGTTTATTGTGGAACCTTTCTGAAGGTAATCAATGAGCAAAATGCTCTTTGAATCCGAAAAAATTGATACCATCGCCTAGTTTGTCGAAAAAGTGGTTTTCACTTTCTTTGGAGGTGCAGAACCACGTTCTAATCATTGTTTCGACTGTTGTTTAGTTTTGGGTGTACTGTAGTGTATCCAAGTTTCATCGCAAGTAACAAATCGCCTACAAAAATCAACCGGATTCCGCTTATAAAGGTCCAAATACTCATTGCAAATGCGCAAACGAGTGAACTTTTGATCAGTCGTAAGTAATCGCGGCACCCATCTTGCCGAAAACTTGGAAAGGCCCAATTTTTTCGTTAAAATGTGGTGTACGCGTTTTGTTGATCTGCTGTTGGTCTGCTATCTCTCTCATTTTGTCGTCGATCTTGCGTAATAATATTATGGATTTTTATAATCATTTCCTTGGAAGTCACGATTTTGGGTGCTCCAGAACGCGCTTCATCAACACAGCTTGTTCTACCACGTTTAAATTCATTTACCCATCTACTTATTGTGGCGGATGATGGAACAGATTCACCTAATGTTTCCCGTAACTCATCTTTTATTTCGGTAGCTTTCATACTCTTAATTACGAAGTATTTAATCACCGCACGATACTCTGCTTTTTCCATTTTAACAAAACGACGTGTTGCTTCTTTTTCAATCAGCTGTCAAAAATAAACTAATCAACCGATTTATCTAAATATCGGAATGTGATCATATAAATAAGCAACCTAAATTACAGTGCATTTGTTTTACCAATTAGAGCGCCACCTATGTGTCATTCTCACTACTTGTCAAACTATCCTCGTATGAGTTCTATTAAAAAAGCACCAAGTTAACGCCTATTGATAGATGATATAGCTGCTTTGGAACGTTTTCTTTTCAACATTTCTCTAAATTTAATAATAAAGTAGTTATACAAGGTGAAAGAAAGTGAAACAATTAACTATGAACTTTTGCTGAAATAAAACAACAGCATTAAGTTAAGTTCATAAAATTATACTTCTTTTCCCATTTAACCAAATCTGTATCTGTTTTAGTTTCCGAGATCCCCATATAAAAAAAAATGAAAAAAAAACACTCCGTATATAGCAAATTGTGTTTATTCTATAAGAGTTTTTTTAGTAACGAAAATTAAACAAGCGAATTTTTCCTCAATGCTTCAAATCTATAAGACTTAAAAGCTATTACTAAGAATATTAAATAATGATTTTTTTTCTTTTATTTATAGCAGCTGGTACGGTGTAACATATTAACATAGAAAAACATAATGAAGCAAAATGAAACAGTTAACTTTCCTGTAAATATCTAGAAAACTATGAACTTTTGCTGAAGTAAAACAGCAACATTAAGTCAAGTTCATAAAATTATACTTCTTTCCCATTTAATCAAATCTGTATTTGTTTTAATTTCCGAGATCACCATATAAAAAAATGAAGAAAACACGCTGTATATAGCAAATTGTGTTTATTCTATAACGGTTTTTTTAATAACGAAAATTGAAGAAGCAATTTTTTCCTTGGTGCTTCAAATCTACAAGACTTCTCTGTATTTAGTACATATAAATATAAATAACGATTTTTTTCTTTTACTTACAGTAACTGGTACCATGTAACATATTAACACAAAAAAACATGAAGCAAAAAACAAAATCTTATTCTAAACCACATTAATCCATGTTCATAAAAGGAATAAGATTGTAAGTAATAGCAAAAAAACATTATTTAATATCCTTAGTAAACGCTACTATAGCTTCTAGGACTGAAGAGAGAAAGAAAGAAATATTTTAAAAACCCCACGGCCTGATTTAGTAAAAAAATCACCTATTTCATTTTCTTAAAAAAACTGCTCTTATGGCATCCTCTATCTTAAAAATAACCAGAATGCCATCAAAATCAAAAATGCAATAAACATTTTATTTCTTCAAAACAATCTCCTTCAACAGAAAAAAATGATATGCATAATCTGCTAAAATAGCAACAAATAATACGATTCTAATATTTTGTAAAATCTATAGATTTCTTAAGCTGAACATAGAACTACAACCTTTCCAGGCTATGGACCTGCTGTCTCTCTGGAATCTGCCTCTATATAATATTGGCCCCATTTCACAAACTTTTGCACTTGAATGTTCCAGATCATCTTGCTAATCGGATCTTCCCGCCGGACATCAGGTCCACTTCCTCTACGATGTTGACCTTCACAAATTTATCTTTCATTATCTGTGCACATGATTCTGGTTCCTTTCCCATAGAGGGAAGCCTTGCATTGCGAATTTCTCACGTCTTCTTTCCAGTTTTTTAAAATTTTTGGATTTGCTTTATATCTTTACCATACTGCATCCATTAGCAACAAAATAATCAATAGTCTTCTCGATCAGAGGTTTACTTAACCATATAAAACTAAAGACAAAGAAGTTGTGCCCGGTACTCCCAGGAAAACGTTAGTTACCACACTTCCTGTAACCGCACAACTCTCAACATAGTCCGCATTCAACACTATCTCTGAGCCCCTAATAGTATTCAAATCTATACCGCTTGTCTTTTCTTTCTAGTTTACTCATATTCCCGACTGCCGGACCTGATATAAAATACCTTTTGGGTTTCATCAGGACCCAGTTAAGTACAACAGTTACAATTGCCTTGGTATTCGGTCCCAAAGTAATAAGAGTTTTGAGAGGACAAGGTGACCAGTGGGATAACAGGGCCAGATCGCGTGGTGTCACAGCTTCCTTTTCTCTAAATGGTATAGGACTGGTACCGGAAGAAGCACCTGACCTCTATCAAGAAAATGAGGAGCTAAAGGTATGACTATCTTAAAATAGTTAAGAGCGTAAATAATGAAGAAGTTTGTTAGAATGAATATATACAATACATGCTTTATATTAATGTACTTTGACCAATTTCAATTTTCCGGGATCAATATCAAAAAGATATATGTATATACACATATTAATTCATGATATAATGAAGGGAACTAGAAAAAATCAGCCTAGCCCAAGAAACAACTTTGTGCGTTGCCTAGTAACATCAAAAATAACAACATTTTTCTACTACTACTGCAAATATAGTTAAGTTTTCTAATTATACATGATGTCGTTTCTTATTACTTTTTCCCATAATTGGTTTGATTATTGAGCACATAAACCATTGTTATCAAAAATAAACCTACAAAAAAAGACTTCCCTTTTACAAGATTGGTAAATGTTTTTGCAGGAAGAGATTCAAAAGTTAGCAGCTCAAATAGAATTTATGAAGATAGTTCACATGGAAATGAACAACAGACACGTAAAGCCGAAAACGGGCGGCTACTTCAGCAACTTGAATGCACCTACAATTCACAGCCCTCTTTCGAAGCCGGGTTGTCTACTGTCAAAGCCGCCAGACGAGCTGTGACCTGGTTGCGGCAGCAGAGAAGAATGGTACAGATTAGGTAGACACGGTAGTGAAAAAGACACAAGACAACCGATCTTTGTCTAAAAACATAAAACTAAAAACTAAAAAAAAAGTATATACGCATAGACTGTACATTTCATTCATGCATTCCGCTGTTACTTAAAACAATTTGAACTGACAATAAAGAAATGAGACTGACTTTTTAAAGTAATCGGCATCACTCGATCTGGACATTAAAGTTTGATATATTTTGATACGCGAATAAAAGTTATAATATGTATTTACTTACATTAATCCAATTAATTTCTTTAAAAATTGTGAAAGATGCATTTGTTTAATATGTACATTTCATTTAATCACTTAAGGTTGATATATAATCCCTTTCCACATTAATTTTCGTATTCTGTACACGCATTTCGACAACTAAGTTGTCATCATCAGCAGATAATAAAACAGTGTCGCAACTAGAAAACTACGACAAAAACCCGCACGAAACAGTTTCCGTTCACGATCTGTACTGTCGAAAGCCAAAATGTACACATACAGTGCCAAAACGACCTGTACCGTCGAAAGCCAAAACATACACATGCGGAGTATATTTTGGCTTCCGACGGTACAACGACGACCAAAACCTGCACTGTATGTGTACGTTTTGGCGTTCGAAGGTACAGATCGTTCTGGGTTTCGACAGCACAGATCGTGAACGGAATCTGTTGTACACATACAGTGCCAAAACAATCTGTACCGTCGAAAGCCAAAACATGCACATACAGTGTACGTTTCGCACATACAGTGTACATTTTGGCTTTCAAAAAGTACTGCAAAAACCCGCACGAAACAAATTCCGTTCACGATCTGTACTGTTGAAAGCCAAAATAATCTGTACCGTCGAAAGCCAAAACGTACACAGACAGTGTACATTTTGGCTTTCGATGGTACAGATCATGTACGGAATTTGTTTCGTGCGAGTTTTTGCCATAGTTTTCGAGACGCAACACTGTTTAATTACCTGCCGATGATGACAACTTAGTTTTCTAAATACCTCTACAAAATACGAAAATTAATGTGGAAAGGGGTTGGGTTGTATATCAACCTTAAGTGATTAAGTTAATCAATCACAGAGCCCATAAAAAATTAGATTATACACAATGCTTATTTTCCCTGCACTGTAATAGGTTTTTCGTAGACGAAGAACCATGCAAATTTGCAATTTTTAATTGATGCTTGAACTTATTTACTTAAATTTTTCTTTTTCTATCGCTTCTCAATTTTAAGAAATAAGCAAAGAAATTTCGGTGTTACACATAGCATACTTAGCAATTTAATATGTTCATTGTTGGTATTATTTGCAGACATTCTGACATATGAGGCCTTATATTAGTATTACCGAATAATATCGCCAATTACTAGAAAAATATCCGTCTATTTCTTTATTGTCAAACTATTCTGTTCCACAACTTTTATTCAATTAACTTTTATACATTATATACATAGGTGCATTTACTGTTTCTTTTACCATATACGAATTACTTCTATACAATTATTCACGCTAATAAGTAGAAAAAAATCGTTTTAATTTTCTATAAAACTTTTAAAAAAATGCTATAAAAACACTTTCACAATAGTGAGAAAATATTAGATACCAAAATATTCTTCCCTGCTGTCGCAGTCTTGATACTTTAAGCTAGTTTAGTTTATACTTTGTACGTAAAAATGCGTTATATTTTAAGATTATCTAAATGTATTATCCCATGTTTGATATATATTTACTAGAACCTGTGTACTTAGTAAATAATACTTTAGATATTTTATATTAAGCAAGATGTTTTTTTTTCATATTTTTCTACTGTGACTATGGATGTCGCCTGCGTTGGACAGTTCCTGGTGCTGCTCATTCTTTGTAGCAATTCCAAATTTTAGGGAGGCAAAATTCTTAGGTTTTACGATTTTAAGAATTTACCCTTTGTCGAGCGTTTACACGAGTCCATCTAACAAGCTCTCTTCCAACCTCTCATAATTACTTCCAAATCCACTGTAATGAAGAATGTTGTGATTTTTCAAGTGCTTTAACTAGTCAATTGTAATTATTATGAATAATTTCTACATCTACTGCAACTTGAGCATCGTCGAATTTATTTCGACTTTCCCTAATGGCAATTGCTTTGTCGAGATTAAATATTGAAACTACAGACTTAACTTGGTGGAAGTTTGCAAATAATTCGTTGGGATTGAATTGTGAAATTATAGAGTTAACATGTTGAAAATGGTGAAAATAACGAAACGTTGCCTTTAATCATGTTCCTCAGCGTGTAAGAATCGATCATGATGGTTCAAAAATCCCAGAACATTATCTGTGGAATTCTTAAATAAGTTTTGGGAATTGAGAAACGCTGCTTTTGAGTGCACCATTAAACTATTTACATCTGGATAACACTTTGGAATACTTGTTATCACAAGACATAAATCATGTATTTTACATATAATATGTAAGAAGTTACCACACAATATTACAAGCACTTGAAAAAATACAAAACTCTTCTCTGTCATTAGAGGAGTCGAACAAAGTTACGTGCATTCAGCAACACAAGATTTATTAGTGTTATTGCTAAGTAGATAGTGTCTATACGAAATATTCAGATTAAAACAAATTTTTGGTAATAGTCGATCTGCAAATCCATTAAGTATTAACGAAGATTATTTTAATATGCAAATATAAAATCATTAGATGTCCAACGGTCGTTCTCTTCATAGAAGAACACTTTTTCTTCCCGCTGCACTCGATTTGCTCAAACAACAGCGGAAACATATTTGATGTTTCAAATATTAAACCGATCTCTGTCCGTTCTTGTGTTACGCGGAAGCTTAAAAGTGCTTTAGACAACGATTCAGATTTTGACGCATTAACATAAATTTGTGAAGGCGCGTCTACAGATCCAATAAGTTGTTTTAAAAGTTATTTTAATTATGCAAATATAACGTCACTAGAATGCTCATTTTCTCCGTATAAGAACAATTATTCCTCACGGCAAGCACTATTACGTGAAGAAACTGTTGAAACATACATAATGCTACAAATATTTAACCGATCCTATCTATTTTGTGCATCTGCATACTATACTGGAAACGCTGCTTAAAAGTGTTTATTTACATTTATTATCTACTAAACCCTTTACATTCCTTCGAAGTACACGCCGCTGACCGAACGGTCGCATTGCCAACCCTAGCCAAGAGTACTATAAGAGAGTTGGCAATGCCGTGTTGATCATTAATAGACAAACACTTGAACCAAAGGATTGATAGTGTTTGTCTGGTTCAAGTGATGAACATATCATACTGGAGATTTTTGACCATAAACACTGAAAGAACTGTGCCTGTATTCTCGAAAGCGATAATTTATAAACTACAAAATTTGTAAAAGGAAGGAACTCATATAAATATTGCAGATAGTCTCGCATCTATTACTTTTTCTCTATTCTTCCGTGTGTTTTATTTTGTCAAAGCTTAATAAACTTACTTTCCTAAAAATTTAGAATGCTTCATGTACGTACTTCAAACTACTCATATATTTATGTATGTTCTCAGTATGTACTTTTGGTTAAATAAAATTTTTTCATTTTTAAATGGCACTTAACGATATGACACTTGTTCTAGTAAAGACATATTCAGTAATCCAATTTATTGCATATAATCTGTATGTGACAATACTCTGTACTTACAAAATATTAATTTATATATTTTATAACGTTATCTGATGTTTAGAAATTGAAATAGCTTCTAGACAAGAATTTCTCAATTTTTACACTTCCCGTTGAATGTCTAGAGGTAGAAGTTAGTAATAAGTTTGAGAAATTAAAAATCAGTTTACTGTATATCTCGATAGGTTTAAATTATAGACAAAGAGTTAAATTTCAATTCAAAAACGATTGACTTCGTTCTTAGAATAATTGTTGACGGTTACCAATTGTTTAATAAGTAATTGATAATTCTTTAAACTCTACAGAATCCTTTAAACACCTACTCAACTATTGTTACAAACCGTTAGTAAGAAAATATATAAAATGAAGATTAGATGTTTGTTAATGGCGCCATCTATTGAGAACAATGAAAACGAATATTAGATCTATAGACTTATTTATTTTAAATCTAAATAATTTTTTGTAATCTCCTTCGCTTTATTATTTAGAATTTATTTACCAGAATCCATGAACATTCAACATTGCCTATCAGTTGCTAAAACAAGGTTTTATTGTTGTTTCCGAGTGTATGCGTCTTGTTCACATAGACGTAAACTATTTGGTTAAACAAATGCTTTGTAAATTCTCAGTTTGGAATTTTGGGATTGACCATATTTAATTATCAACGACACCTACACATTATCATTTACCAATCTATTTCCTTCTCTTCTTCACCCTTATTTGTTATTGTAGTTCATAAATGTACATATTCTTTTCTTTCCCATAGGTTTAGTCTTCAAACTTCTTCCCTAGTTTGAAGGTGTAATGAAAAAAACTATTCAAGAAACAAAAACATTGGAAAATTTTATCTCATGTGGTTAAAAAAAAGATCAGAGAAAATAAGACAGGTGGTATCCATCATTGTCCAAACACTGCTACAAGCGAATTCTAGCTTCAGACAACATTCCTCGGGGTATTACCTCCTTTATGTCTTGCACGTTTCACAGACGATATTCAAAAACCTGAACCCCTCCGCGAAAAAGTCCCAGGAGACTAACTCTGGCGAGCGTGAGACCCCAAGGAGTGTCACCTATCAAGAAGATCAAAAGCCCGAACTCAAAACCTGCAATGAAACCAAACAACCTTAAAATCAAGTTCTTCAAGGACTGATGCAAATAAAATCTGTATTAAAAAAAAATAAGTCCCAATGAACCCCATTCATGATACGACGCACGAAACTATGACGCAATCACTATCTAGAGATCTCTGATAAATCCCCTTTGAGTTAATTTCGCTTTAATGACTAAAGTTTGTTTACATAGCATCCGGTAAAAATCATATTTTGATATGCCACAAGTGAATTATACCAGTCAAGTTCTAAGAGTTCTTCAACGACGATCTTGTCCCAAAGATAACGAACGTATTGATGAAGAATTCTTCACAAAAGCCGAAAATCAGTGGCTTCTTTACGAACGAAGCGTTTAGGGGACAGCAAACTTGTGTACCTGTCTGCGTTGATGTTTTAGGGTGTACAATGTTGTTCACCTATCTTCCTGGCAACAAATCTTAGTTTACTGAAGCTTTTCACCTAATCGTTGTCAGTACAGAAATTACAAGAGGAATTTGGAATCAAATAGGAAACTCGCGCTAATCGGATGTTTCAGACTCATTTTGAAGTTATATTCTTCCACAATAAAAACAAAATACTCTTTTACTCACACCATGTATACAATGGCACGGAACCTACTCGTTTAGGAATATCTTTTGACACCAAGAACGCATTTTTATAACCTAAAAATGGCTCAGAAAACCTTACTTAAACGAGGGTTTTACTCTATTCTGTATATACATTGAGAATTCTAGAGATATCGTCTTCTAGTTCTCCTATTTTCATAAATTTATTCTAATAGTTGCCTTTAATTTTGCTAAACTTCACTCCAAACTATTTCTTTCTCGGAAAGTTGAGTTTAACAACAAATTTAACAACCAAATAACAGTCATTATAATAATATTAAACATGCTCAACTTACAAGTTTTAATAACAAACAAAAAAACTTTATGAGATGAATGTGTAAGTATTTTTGTATAAAACTATTCAATCAATTGCGTTAAATATTTGTTAACCGTCAGTGATTGCTTCTGCGAACGAAACTTATACTTTTCCATCTAATAGTACAAATTATAGAGTTTTATAATGTATTTAGAAAAGAATATATATGTTATGTGTATGTATTATTCTCCATTAATTCTATCTTTCTCATGCGTAGCATATATCTAAACGTCAACATAAATCAAACATGACTGATTTTTAAATAGACTTGTATAGAAATTGCTTTAGACCTGTACATTATAAATGAAATGACACGGTGTGATATTCAAGAAAAAAAAATTCAAATCATTTATTGTCAATGTTAGAGCGATTAGTAAACGTGTATTATTGTATTAATGTGTATATATTGTTAATGTAAAGAATATTAAGTATCGTAGGTAACAAAATGTGTTATATGAAAACTTGTAATAAAATTAAAATATATAATATATGTCGTATAAAAAAACATAACATAAAAATACTAACCAAATAGAATTTTTTCTTTTGCATAAGCTACCTTATATTCTTTTTTTAAAGATGTGCTATTATATTTGTTTGTAATTCAGAAGGCTTAATCGGGATTAACATGAACTTATTTTTTATAAACTCCCCTATTAGCACATCGAAGTATTCATTATTAGTTTACAATTTCCTAAAACCATCAATTAGGGATATTTATGTTCATTGATTAATAGGAATACAATCATTCGTCTTAGAAGAAGCCATAAATAAATAGCAAAAGCTATGATGTATTAATAAAGAGTTTTATTTAACAAAAAAATTTCTGTTAATCTCGATAAATCCTTTTAAGTTTGGTATCATTTCATACTACACAAATTTGTTGGTAATACGTGATTCATACTGAATATTTGCAAAACACTTTTTTATTAACATTTAGATACTCCGTTGTGAATTTTTTCAAGCTCATATTCAAGGAGTATTTGCTCCGTACATTAAATTGGTCGCACATTTAGATGGTGAAAACGTTTTTCTTGAATCATGTGATCTTCATTTTTAGATAAATAATCTAAATTTGTTAAAATGAGAACGTTTCTATAGTAGATACGGAGTTTTAATCTAATAATTTAGTTCAAGTACTATAGTTAAAGTCAATTTTATTGAAGGCTCATTGAATTAAACAAAAAAAAAAACTCTTTATGACATCAATGTTCGTATTCTGTATACGTATTTCGATAACTAAGTCGTCATCATCAGCAAAAAATTAAACATAATGTCTCAATTGAATACGCGATAAAGCTCACGTAGAAAAATGGACGCCCTACTTTACACACAGACCAAACACATACTAGTGTGTGTTTGGTCTTTGGTACAGAAAAATCCACGCTCTACTTTATGCAAAGACCAACCACACCCTAGTGTGTATTTAATCTTTGCGAAAAGTAGAGCGCGGATTTTTCAATGTGAGCTTTAACGAATTCTGGTGCGACACCGTGATTAATTTTCTTCTGATGATGACAACTTAGCTGGAAAAATGCGTATACGAAATATGAACGTTGATGTAGTAAAGGCTTTACTTTTTTAGTTAATATAGTAATTAACAAAATTAACGTCTCCCCCTACCTCCCAAGATTAATTCGTACTGTAACAATTTTCATTTAAAGAGTGTAAATTCTTCCCGCAACAATCCAATAATACACAATATCCTAATCTTAGTAACTTATTCGCTGAAAAGTTTTAGTGCAGTTATATTTAACTGAAATATAGTTAATGTATAATATATACATTATTTTTGTATCTTTGACAAAGATATGAAACATAAACATAAAATAAATGAAAAAAATATGTTATAAAACTAATAATAGCTATTTATTTAAAAAGTACATGCTATCTATATGCTTCGTTGTACAAGTCTCTGAGTTTTATTCTTATTTATGTTCAGACCACGTGTCTGTATCTCCCAGCGCCATATAACTATCATGATTCTTTTCCTGTAGTTGCTAATAAAGGATCATCTATAATCGTCTGCATATAAAGTCAGCGATGAAATTGAATGGACATCATCCAGTATTTAAATTATAAATTTTCTTTCAAAAAATTTATGCTTACTTCCTTCATACTTGTCAAAATTATTTGGTAATTGCACCTTTTATTTGCTACAATATTTATAAATAGGTCTCAAATAAAATAAAAATTTTCTATACGTTTACTAATATCGACGAATATCTGGCTGACTTTTATATAAAACATTATGTTTTGAATTCTTCTGTGCAGGGATATTCTTTGAATAAGACTTACCCTCCATAGTTCACTAAGAATATAAAAAATATCTTGTATTAAAGCTTCATTACCACAGAAAATGGAAAGCTATTGGCAGTTATTACTACAAAACTGAATTCCAAGAATTCGAAAGATTGTCAATATGAAGACTTCTGGTAGCTGCAACTGTTATGTACGCGACATATAAGAGAGGATGGTCAACGATCCCTCCCAATCTTGGTCTTTTGTCAATTCGAAGAGGAACACATTAACCATTTCCAGTAACTTATATCATAACAACAAAAATTATTCAGAATTGTTGTCGCTTTTGCATCAGGCCTTGCTGAAGTGTAGTTTCCTAAAAGTTCTGGTACTATATCGACTGGACATAACGCTAGTTGTCCATTTATCATTGTTTCTTGTGTATCGCAATATGATATCATTGAGGCCATTAGAAAACTTAAAAGAAAATGTACTGCTAGAAACGACAAAATTCCTGCTTACTTGGTTAGGGATTGTGCTAATGTTTGAAAAATGTCCAAAATCTATCCTCTGTTTAAAAAGGATGCTAACACTGATATTGCTAATTATAGGCTGATGAGATTAATTTCTAGTTTTGCTAAAATTCCGTTCTGTATAAAATCATCTCATTTATATGCCTCCCTTTTATTTCTTCATCACAGCATATGCTGTATAGCTCAAGATGTAACTCAAGCCTTAGAAGATGGTGGTCAATTAGATGATATTTATACGGATTTCAGTCATACGTACGATACCATTGATCACGTTTTACTTTTGCACAAGCTGTTATCCTTTGGGTTTAGCAATTCTCTCATCGAGTTCGTAAGGTCATACTTGTTAGGTAGGGAAAACTATGTTACTTACAATGGATACAAATCTAGGCTCTTTCGTTCGACATCTGTAGTTCCCCAGGGTTCGAACCTTGATCTACTTTTGTTTAATTTATTTATTAATGATCTAATAACATCTCTTGTATATAATGTATTAGCTTACGCGGATGACATTAAAATATACCATAAAACTACCACAAAACAATTTAAATACTATTTGTAACTGGTGTTTTACTAACGAATTTAATGAAAGTTAAAGGTTTTTATCAAATAAATGTGCTACCGGCTGAGTTCCATTTACATTTAAGAGATTTTTTAATCGCTTTATCGTTTCAAAAAACGTTCTATTAGCAGAATCATGTATAAATCATTCAATATATTTAAAACTATTTTTCACTGTTTATATGTTAGCATTATAGACGTATTTTGTACGTTTCTTGTGTAGTTTAATGAAGTCTCTAAGGTCACTTTTATAAACAATGCATACATTAAATGAATGTAAATTAGCAAAAATATTAATACAGACTACTATAAATATTGTTAAGAAAAGCCTGTACAACATCTGTAGCGTACTAACTTCTTTATTTCTACTTATCAAATTGACCATTCCTTTACAGGAAAAAAAAAACAAAACTGAACAAAAGTTTATTGGATGTAAACGCCAAATCATACATGTATACATACGCCGAATACACTGATTGTTAATAAACGAGATATATAAAAATTATATATTTGAGTTTAATTTGCAGAGCTGAGCTAAGATATTTAAAATAAAATTTTAAATTCAAAAAATTGACATGTACACATCGTAGTAAAATTAACTGTTTTTCTTTTTATTTCCTAAAGAATTTTGGTAACAATAATAGTTATAACTATAGCTGGATAGTCGTGTCCACCTGACAGGAGCGGAGAGTATTTATTTCCCTCGTACTGAACAAACAAATATTATATGAAAACCAAGTATTTCAACTCCGAAATAAATATCTCCCGCAAAAGAAAATTAATCGTCAAACGAACAATAAACAATAACAAGCAAATTTACAAATACCTTCATTAACTGCACATACAAATAATTACCAAACAAAATAACGAAAACATTAAGAAAATTAATTTAAAAATGCCAGAATAACTCATGTGTTTCCACGAAATCAAATATATACCTATATCAGACTCATTGTTGACAAAAATGCAATATTAATAAGTGTCCGGAATTCTTATCCATGACATGGAAGTAAAATGCTTGAATTGATTTGGGCATATAATGAAAATGAACTACGAAAATATAATTACAAGAATAATACATTCGAAAACAATATCAAAAAGACGTAAAACAATGTCAGTGAAAAGAAGTGAAACCTTAGAAGATACCTGACGAGAGATTCAACAAGAAAAACAGCAAATGAATTCAATCGATTGTCGCTGTAGTTACAACTTGTTTAATAATTCTTTAAAAATTTATCATACTAACAGCAAATAAGAGTCTAATACCATAGTTTTTTTTATAATAACGACGGATAGAAACTTATGGCCGGTTCATTCAGAGGAATTATTTCTAAATTAGCATTAGTATTAGTCGTACGCATGCGTATTTTACTATATTCAACTAATTGTTAGTCCTAAAAGTTCGTAAAATACGCATGCGCAGGACTAATACTAAGTTGGGACTAATTCCGTCTGTATAAACTCACCAATAGTAAACACAAGAAGAATAAAAGAAAATTTAAAAATACTAGAGAAAGATAGAGACATTCTCCTAAACTAGATATTCTATTATATGCAAATGATATAAGCTATAATAACAGGTATATCTGCCATATTTAGATTTCCAGGGAAGTACTATTTCTTGCCAACTTCATCATTAATTTCAATCACTAACCGGATGACATTAATGATGAATTTGGCAAGAAAGTTCTCATAACTTCTTAAGAAATCGTGTGATTCCAATGATAATAAATTTAAATATAGCAGATTCGGTATCAAACGATGTAAAATATTACATCTTGTGACACTCTCTTATTTAAATTTATTATCAGAATCGAACGATTTCGTAAATAATCATAGAAAGAACCGTTTCTTGCCAAACTCATCATTAATGTCATCAGACTAATCATTGAAATTAATGATGAATTTGGTAAGAAATAGTCCTTCCCTGGACTACCTCGATAACAGCAGTAAATGGACTGTTGAAACGTCGGAAGACGTAAGTTCCACGAGTGATGGAAATAGTCCAAACAGCAACTCAAAATAGATTGAAATAACTCTCAAATAATAAATTGATGTTGAAATTTTGAATGAATTATTTCTTATTAAAAGACAGAATTATCTCTCTACCACTTTCAAGTATCACATCACCAAATTCTTTTACTAGTAATTTAAATATATTACCAAAGTACATATAAAAGGAAAATTTTGTATTATCACAAATTATTTAAACTTCTATATCTTAGCAGAGCTCTGCGATGATTTTAATTTCAACATTCATTACTGCACATATGTTTCTGGAGAAGAAAACTTTTTGTATTTCTTCGACAATTTCCAAAAGTTTAAAACTCGTTTATATGGCGGATAATAAACTTTACTGACTTTAGATTAGAAAAATATGCAAATACACAAATTGTAGCTGGTGAACGACAATATCTGACTAAAGTATTTATTTTCTGAACAAATACATTCAAATAATTGTTATTAGATTATGAATTTGTAGATTAGCATTGGTTTGACACTAATAATCTAGTCCAATTGATTTAATTTTAGTTCTAAAATACATACACTATCACCCATCTTAGTTAAAATACTTGAAATAAGTATATTTATAGCATATTTCAATTAAATTTTATGTTTTTTAAATATTTTAAAGATATTGAGTTGTTATAAATATCAATAATTGATAATGTGTCTTCTATCATTCAATCTCAATGATATTTATAACAAGTTAATATCTTTAAAAAAAGTAAAAAAATAAATTGTCTGCATCTCCCTATATATACAAGCAATCAACAACGGGAATTTACGAATACACATGCAGATATACCTGACATGAAATAGAAAGGCAAAGAAAATAACAGATGTTGCTTTTAGAAAATATTAACTTGAAACATATAAAATAAATAAGTCTTTTGGAAGGTACACAATTTAAAAAAATTGCTAATTTAAAAATGCTCGTATGTTTGTAAATTCTTTAATATTAAACAAAAGAATTATATATTTTTAACAAATGTAAGTAATTGTAAATATTTATATATACATATATACAATATATATACGAAGTTTGTTCAAAAGAAAAGGTGAATTTTGAATTTTCGTGCGCTGCGAACATTCGATTATCGAAATATTTTTTTGTTATATTGGTACGCATGTCAGTCATATGTTGTCATTATCAGCCAATTTGGATTAGTAGTTTGTCGTTGACAACTGAAAAGCTTAGTCACGTTTGTGTGTGTTCTTCGACTTTTGACTTTTGAAAAAAATGGATCAAAGAATATGTATTAAATTTTGCTTTAAAAATGGAATAAAGTGCTCCAAGGCACTTGAAATGTTGACTGTGGCATTCGGCGAGTCCACTTTGTCTCAAAAAAGTGTTTATAAGTGATACAAGCGCTTTACAGAAAGCCGAGAAAATGCACGCCAAGTTCGATCAAATGTGAAGGTTTTGCTCTCTATTTTCTTCGATTACAATGGCGTGGTGCATCATGAGGACTTGCCAACAGGTCGTACGGTTAATAAGGAATACTACAATTAAGTTATGCAACATTTGCGTGAAGCAATACGGCTCAAACGATCGGAATTGTGGAAAAAAAATCATGGATTCTGCATCACGATAATCCACCAGCTCACACATCAATGCTCGTTCGTGATTTTTTGGCCAAAAACAACACCCTATTCATGTCTCAACCACCTTATTCACCAGATTTGGTTTCCTGCGACTTTTTCCTATTCCCAAAACTGAAGAGACCAATGAAAGGAAAGCGTTTTCCCACAGTTGATGAGATATAGTCAGAATCGAAGAACGAGCTGGTGGCCATACCGAAAAGCACATTTCAGAAGTGCTTCGAGGATTGGAAGAAGCACTGGCATAAGTGCATTATATCTGAGTGAGATTACTTTGAAGGAGACAAAATGGATATTGATGAATAAATAAATACTTTTCAAAGAAATTCAAAATTCACCTTTTTTTTGAACAAACCTCGTATATATACATATAAGTATATATATTGGAATATGTAACTATAAAAGTTTTTACAGGTTTAAAGAAAATAAATAACCTGAAAAAGATTGACCCCCCCCCCCCTCCCCCAAAACGTCGTTAGAATAAATTAAATGTTTTATTAACCCAATGGACGAAACTTCCAATATAAAAAAGTAAAGATTGTAATTACAACAAACCCAACTTTATTAAAAAAGAAAAGAATACGTTTAAAACTATTATTTATAACATGTTACTAGTCTTTCAGACTGGTATAAACAGCAGTGTATGTTTTCTACTCTATAACAGAACAGTAATAATATTTATAATTGACAAATTGTATTGCTAAAAATAATTTGAAATCCCAAAATTGAAAATCAAGCCAATGCTTATCACATTCTAAATTCTTTATTTAATAACGAAATATATTCTTAAATTTTATATACTGTTTATAAGTGTATCATATCAAATGTTATATAAATATAACAATCATAAATTCTTGTTAAAATGGTAATTTTATTTTTGTACAAAATTGTCGTTTTTAAAGGTAAACGTTAAATTATAGATTCAGTAATGACTACACCTTTAATTGTTAATCGATTATGTATTATTATACAATTAAGAATGAATTTTATATTAAAGAAATACAACCAGTTTTAACAGTACCAAATAAAAATTATTTCCATATTAAATACATATATGTATCTGTGTATTTACTTTATTATGATATATAAAATTATATATAAATAAGAATAAAATATTAGATTAATGTATATTCGATATGTAACTATAACAATGGTAGAATTATACTCTTCCAAAATAATTGAAGTCAGTTTTTAGAAAATTATTTTTCGTTTTAACATTATTTACTTTTCAGATACCGTGTGGATTGCAATCAAATTTCCTGGTGTAAGAGTTAACTATGAATCTTTTAAATTGTAATTGATAAGTTAATTATCATTTTGGCCATTGCTATTTACATTTATTATATTGTTAAATAATAGAATATCTTTACTGTTAGATTTAATCACTAAGTTTGATATATAACCCCATTCCACGAAAAATGTACACTCGGTACAGTGTACATTTTGGTTCTCAACGGTGCGGATCGCGTACGGAATTTGTTTTCGTATAGGTATTTTCCGCCGTGTTTTACCAGGTGCGACACTTTGCAATTATCTGCTGATGATGACAACTTAGTTGTCGAAATGCGTATACAGAATTACAAAAGTTAATGTGGAAAGGAGTTATATATCAACCTTAGTGATTAAGTTAATCAACCACAGGCTCCATCAAATTCAACTTCACTGTTAGAATTGAGTTAAACTGTTCTAAAAACCTTAATTTAAGATTTTCTTTCTAAATGATTTCAGTTTTTATTAACAGTGGTATGGATAATTACTATTTTTCTATTGTGTTCTCAGTAGCTTGTGGCAGTAATTTTTCGTAATGATCCAATATACCATAATATTTTTAGCGATTTTAGCAGTTTGAGAAATGCCAATTACACAGAATTAACTTAATCTTAGAATATTAATTTTGAGAGGTACGAGTACTAATAATAATAAGTTTAATAAGAAAGTGTCTGTTGACCAAAAACACGATTAAGACGACCGTTTCGTCCCTGTCCTAACTGCAATGTCAGACCAAAGTGCTTTAGCATTTCAAATAGAGATGGAGATTCAATCCTCTCAATAAGTTTAACGAAATAATTTTAAAAAATGTCAGAAATTGTTAGATAACTTAAAATTCGAGAGTCTTGCGTTTGAAGCCTAAACCACTTCGAATATCTATGACATGTCTTCAGTAGTAATTTCGTTCAGTTATTGCAAAATGAGTACTTGGAGATAACTCTGGGGTAATTATAAGTGGTCGATATGGTAGCACAAACTACCTTGACACCCTGATCTATCGATGGGACAGATCTGCCTTTTCAAAGACTAATACAGAAACGTATTATTACTTTTATTATACGCACCATGTGCACCATCAGCGATTTATTGGATTGGTGCCCATGAAATTGTGGATTTTTACTTGATAAATTGAAACACTGGACTTCAATAAAAAAATTTACTTTACCAAAATAAGCTCCACTGATTTCAATACATTTCGCCAACTAGTTTTCAGATTGTAAATGTCTTTTCTAAAGAAACCTAAATGATTAATCTGCAACAGCGTATTTTATATCACCAAATTTATTTAACATCTTTATAGTCTATAGTGTCTGTGGGAAACAAATCCAGCAAGCATGGTGGGTACTGCAAAATTTTGTAGTGAAACTTATGCAGCTTCATTATTACTGCAAGAGAGCGTTAAGTATAGGACATTGAACAATAAGTTTTCATGCATTGTATATACAGAGAGCACCTCTCTGCCGCAATTATTTCATTAGCTGGAAAAAACGTGCAATTGATCACATCGTTGTTATTATCTTCCGTGAACAAATGTATTGGTTTCATACGCATGTATTGGCGGTTCATTTTTATCAGGCCACTGCAAAGGTCGTTTACAGTTGTTGAAAGGGATCACATTTATTCATGGAAAGATGTGACAAGCACGTATCAAGTCACTTCAATGTGTTGCGGTCGGCAATAGTCTAAAACACTGTGGGTGTCTCAAACAAAGAAAAGTTAAGAAGACGGATTCATTTTCTTAACTTTTCCAATTGGAGAAAGGTGATGTAGTATAGTGGTATAGTTGACTGAAATTCTGGGCATAAGTTCGTGCGATGTTTTTATGATTTTTCTACAACTAAGTCTTTCAAAACATACTGTCTGTCACATACATGCCCGGATCTTATACGGGATACGTTTTCAAGTGCCATGTCCTCCGAACGAAATTTTCTAAACCACCATTTGTTTTCTTACAATACCTTCTCCTAATGCGTTTTTTATATGCCATGTTGCAATGGAAACATTATGCTCAAAGTTACATTGAGATAAGATTACAACTTGAATTTCTTTATAATTAAATCAAAGCTTTTAACCAAAAATGTTTCGTAGATCCACAATCACTATAACCAACTGTTAGAATGTGTAGAAACTAAACACTTTTGAATGGCAGTATAGCAACATTGTCGCCAACATTTATAACCACAAGAATGTCCGACATTTTATATACACCAATACTTTTACTTTAAAAAGTAATAACATGCAAAATCCCACCTTTCTGGTCTAATTTTTCATTTAAATTTAGGAAACCTGAACTTCTCAAATTATGATAATAGTCATTTTCATATATTAACTTTTGGTAGGACTTTTCCCGCTATTTTTTTTAACTTATCATCTATTATTGCCTATTAAAATTAATACCTCAACATCAACTAATTTGTATATTACCAATATGGGATGGTTAGTTATATCTATAATAACGTTGTCATTCTTTGGTAGATATGAGATACAATGATAAAAGATGCGGACGAAAAAATAAAGACAGCAAAACTGTCCTTAAGATTCTATGTGAACAAATTTAAATTAACAGTAAATCTAAAATTAATAAATGTGTTAATATATGTGTAAATCTTTTGAATCTGTGAACATCTTTCGATATATTCAAAATAAAGATAGATGCCTAAATGTGAAATGGAAATATTGACAATAAATCTGAGCCCAAATGATAAAGAAATTCTAAACACGCGTTTAAAATTTCTTTAAATATTTGCGTTCCACATTTCTGCTTTAATTGTTAACTATAAATGTTAAAATGCGTCTATATAGTCTTATCGACGTCTCTGTAAACATATTCGTACCTACTTTCACGCCTGTTTGTATACACTCGTAATGTAATTAAAATTATAATACCAAATTTATAAACGTTGTAGGTGTTATAAAATAACCTTAAAGTATAATGATGGGAATGTTTTTTATTTGGTACCGTTAAGTGAATATAAATAACGTATGATTTCACAATAAAGCATCACTACGAACATAAAAGCATTTTGTGAATAGCTTCTAACTATAAGTTGCCCAAAATTTTAAAACATGTACACATTTACTTTCTGTGTCAATTTATGCGTGTAAATTCTATAAGAACACACCTTCCGATTTTTAATTCCGTTTAGCCTCTAGGCAGTAGATTCTTAAGTCTTGTCATGATCCAGAAACAGTTTGAAAACATGTTACATAAGTATAATTATATATTTGTATAAAAATGTTAATAAATGTATAATTTGTACTGCTGTTTCATTAAATGACCAACTATATAATTTCAATAACGAAATGCCTAAAATACTACACAAAACATACGAAGAGTCTTCAAATCAAATTATAATTCGAATTTCGCGCCAAATGTAAGAAACGAGAGTTATGTGTACTAAATAATACCTCACAGCAAGTGTCAACTGTTTCAATAACTAGCAAGTTCTGTATATTTGTGGTTGTCAAACTTTATCAGTCGGTAGGGCACTTACGAGAGTGGTCCCAGAAGTACCCGACCCAACAAAGAAAACACAAAAATTTTGGAATATATTTAGTTTTCAACATAATCTTCTTTCAGCTATATACACTTTTCCCAGCGATGTTCAATATGTTCGATACCCTTTTTATAATAAGAACTGTCTTGCTCCTCAAAATAACCATTAACTGCCGACATCGCTTCTTCATCGTTGGAAAATCTTTGACCACTGAGCCATTTTTTCAAGTTTGGGAACAGAAAATAATCCGAGGAGGCTAAATCTGGCGAATAGGGTGCATGAGGGAGCAATTCCAACATTAATTTTTTAAAAATTTGTCTTTGTGCGAATTTTGCACTGTAACACTGTGATTATCTGCTGATGATGATAACTTAGTTGTCGAAAGACGTATACGGAATACGACAATTATTGTAGAAAAGGGTTATATTAAGCTTTGTTGGTTAATTGTATTCTTGGTTTGAAAATAAAATTGCAACTGATAGAAGATTGTACGTTAAAGAAAATTAACTTTAAATAATAAAGAAATAGGAATTTATTATTATAAATCAATAATTAAACGTTAAAAATTAATAAAGCTACTTTTGTAATATGCTTTTAATACTTATTACAGTAAACCGTATTTCAAAGAATAAAATATGGATAATTTTTAAAAATTTGAAGCGCTATCTCTGAGGAAACATTAAACTTTTATCACTCTCTTAAAAGCTTGTGGTGTTCTTGATTTGAAATTAAAATTGGCCTGTCTCAATGCTTGTTGAATAATTATCTTATGGCGTCCTTAAAAAAACACAAATGAATTTTTAAATACTAAAAAAATTCAATTTGTCCTAATAATCTAATAATAAGTAGTTGACAATTATAAAAAATAGTTGTTTCTCTAATATACCCTGAATACGTAGTAGAATAAATAATACTAGACAGAAGAAACATGAATAAATTATTTAAAAGTATTTTGCGCTATCTTTGAAGCATGAGTCAACTTCGATGTTTTAAAATAATTATTTTTTAAATATTAAAAAAACATAATAAGTTGTACATAATTATAGAAAAATTAAAACATTTTCAGCAACATATTTTTAGCACTTAATATTCGAATTTAAAAAAAGTAATAAACAATGTACGAATGCGTGGCGCCATCTCCAATAATTTGACAAAACTTTTTGCAATGCTATCGATGCCTTATGAAGTGAGAATTTAACAACTTCTTAGTTTGTACAATGGGCGTCCGATGGCGCCACACGCAAAATATAATTTTCGAATTCAGTAATACATAAATCCTTAAAAACTAATATTCATGATTACATTATATATAAAAATTATTTTCTCCGTATGTTTTTCATACGTAGCAAAAATATAATTAAAAAATATGTGGAAGTGATTTCAAAGTTTGATACCCTCAAATTTTTTAATTTGTATATTGTAAATGAATTTTGAAATTTGAGATAATTCAAACAAATTCATACTATCTGGTCTTCTGGTAATAATGCATTATTAAAGTAAAATTTTTAAATAAAAAAAACGAAATCCAAAATACAGAATTTATTCGAAATATATATATATATATATATACAAATAATTATAAGTAAAAAATTTATAAAAATTTGTAAATATTGTAATATCAATTAATAATCAAACATCTAACATTTTTTAAAAATACAAGTATCAAATAAATAACATATAGAGATTCCTGAAAAAATTAAAAAACCAAATGTAGACATTCTAATAAAATAAAACCTTAGTGTAACAATGTTTAGAACCTCTAACAGTCCTTTATTAGCAAAAAATTAGCAATTTGTATAATTTAGAGTCGCGTACAGCTATTTTCATTCAAGTAGTTGTTCAAGTAAGTCCCCCCCCCCCTCCCAACAGAAAAAAAAAGTGTAAAAACAGTAGAATAGTTGTAAAGGTAATCAATCAGGAGGAAGCATTTGTTTTTAACCCCTAATACTGATTAAAACCAAATGCATTTTAATAAGAAAATGCAATGAAAATAATTGGTTCATCAAACAGCTATTTTATTCGAGGCTGATACTGGATTCTCCATAATTAACATTTTTTATAGATTTACAAAAAGTATATTAACAAATGGACGTCATTCCTGGTAAAAGAAAAGAGTTATAAACTTAACAATATAATCGTAAAATAATTCCGTCAATGTTAATGCTACTATATAAAAGAACGTACATTCACAAAAGTAATTTCTATTCCTCAAATTTTACTAAAAATCGTAATGAAGTAGAAAATATAAAATCAACAGACTCATCCTTATACAAAAATTATAACAATCTTAAAAAAATACCTGCAACATTAAAACTTTTGTACAAAATATCACTTCCGACTGGTGAGATACTGGAATTTGTTAAATATTTAAAAATATTATAAATACAACACTTTACATCACTAAATTTTGAAAATAAATGTTTTAAAAATATTTATAAATACACTACTTCCTTGTGCAATGTAATAAAGTTGTCATAGCGGTAAACTACTATATCTAAAGTTAGCAACATAAGTTTAACCTAAATTATAAGTCTTTATATATACAATAGTACAAAAATGTATAATAAAAATATAGATTAAATGGACGGATACAAAAATATTCACATTAACACATGTAAAATTTGAGCTAAAATATCATTCGCAAAATTAAAATTGTTGAGCTTAGTAACAGAATAGAGGATGCCTTGTGTATATTTGATGTATTACATTCATCTTCTGAGCAATAACATTCTTGCCAGAATATTCCATTTTCGAACACCCCCCAGTTACAAACTCCTGTTACACCTGTATTTGCAACAGATGCACATCTACGAATAACTTGCCTCCAACGCCCATCCCCTGAAATATTACAAAATATAAAATTAAATATAAAACTCCCTCGATAACAAGAATAAGATTTACACAATTAATAATAAAGTATTTTTAATAGAACTTACATATAAAACCTTTAGGGCCTTGTTGTATTATCTTAACACAAAATGATCCAGGCATATGACTTTCATCACTATTACATTCAACAGCAATATGTCGATTTTTATCAAATGCAGCATATGCACCACAGTTATCTTCTCCTTTCTTGTCATGATCCGAACCACATTGATAGCATCTTACTGCCAATCCTATAAAAAGAAATAAAGTAGTATAGTAATAATAATCTGATAATAAAAATATGTAATGTTAAAGGGAAGCAACCTACCTCCAGCCAAACAACTAATAAAAACTGCAAGACTTAAACTTAATTTGTAATTGGTGTAAAACATTTTTTTCTTATACTAATAGAGGCACTTATGAATGTTTAAATTAATCTTTTTATTATTCTTTGTTTTTAAGAATTTGGTTTGTTTACAAATAACGTAATTAAATTAGGTTAGATTATTATACTATCAGTCATCAATAATAGGTGTGTATTCAGACTTGCCAACAATAGAGATTTGGTGGAAATATATTTTATTATTAAACGTTTCTGTGAAACGGACAAACTTACCAATATTCTATCCAATGGACGGTTGACAAAATTCAAATCTTGACATATATTTTTAAATTTTCCAGGTTTCCCTAGGCCACAAAGTCACTTTTACTACTCAATTTTTGATTTCTCTACAAAAATCTAAAAAGCAGGGAGAGTTAGAGTACATATGATAAAGTTCTTTTAAAATTCTATTCAGTGCACAAGAAAGTTAAAAAAATCGATTTGATTTGTTATTATTGCAATATTTTTATTCAATTAAAATTGACTTTTTATATTTTTATTCAATTAAAATTGAGTTTTTATATTTTTGTAGAAAAGAAAGTTGTTACATAAATGAATTAAAAACATCCGTCAAATATTTAATTGTTTTGTATGTATTAATCTAGCAACGCTATTTAATTTTCAATTTTTAAAGATTTCATTATTTTTTAATAATAAATTATTGTCCAGATAATATTTTGTCTCACAATGAACCGTTAAATTTAAACCTCAGTTCTGATCATTCAGATTTTGTTATTAGTTTTAAAATTGAAGATTTTAATTTGACTATTGTACCAAATACACTGTTACATAAAAAGATATTAACACATGGATGTTATTTAAGAACGATATTTTTATATCAATCATCGTAATTATTGGACATAAATTAATAATTCAATAACAAATCCTAAATCTTCGAAATTTTTGTGCTATTTATAGTACCGATGATTTTGACAGGGAGTTTGTAGCTTTTTTATTTATATATATATACATATATAATAACATGATTTAAACGATTGCCGTAAAAAGAACTACTTTCCGTACACTTCATATCAAAATTGTATTTCAATTTAGCATATGAGTATAGTCGCGAGAAATTTTCTCAAGTTAGTTGCTTTTTTGATAATACGTTGGTTGGTCTATATATATTTGATAAAATTAATACATTTTGCATAGCAAATTTGTATTAATTTCAATAGGAAGTAGTCATTACTTTAGTTTTTAATTTTATTAGATGTAATGTGTAACAGTATCAAAAAATTTAAGTTACGTACAGTTACTGAATAAGTTTGAATTTTTTTATCGTCTCTGCTTATGTACCTAATAATTTGTTTATTCCCTGCAGTTTTGAATCTAACGATGTTTTGCTCTTTTTATTCATTACAAATATTTAAAAATCTCGTTTATTTATCCAAGGCTTTTTAACATAGGTATATCACTCAAAAATATCCAGATTTTAGTTCAGCAAAATCTCGATAATTCGTAATATCAGGGACTGGATAATCCTCACATATCGGGATTTTTTAATAAACGGGATTAATATGAACCACAGAGATAAGTATAAGAATAATCTGTATAGACATGATTAGAAACGAAGTGATTTATTAGAAAAAATCCTGTTTTCATGAGCGTTGAACACATTTTTAGCTTCATATCCACTATTTCGCCCAGTTTTTGCTTCGAATCGATTCACACATTATTTTCGACACTTGCACTTTCTCCAAGAATTTTTCGAAGTTATGTTATTTATCTTTTTGAACCTATTACAGCAACCACCACTTAAATTTTAGCTAATAGAGAAATATATACATTCGGAGAATTGCAAGACAGTATAATTTGAAGAATTTCACAGTGGATTACATAATAGTATTATGAATTACTGAAGGGGACGTCAGGCTACAATGAATTACAACATTTATAATAACTTCGTTAGATCAGTAAGATATGATTACAAATACGACAATTTAATTTTTAAATATTTTATTACGAACAATAGAAATACATGATAAATATATATAAAATAGATAAAAAATGGACGGATTTATTAGAATAATTTACACAAATATTTGTTAGAAACACTATTACATTTCAGTTACATCGCTTATAAAATAGAAGTTAGAAAATGAGATTCTTCGACTCGCAGTATTTTTTTCCAGAGTCAATTTGAAATCATAATTTCATTGACACCGAGATTCATTAATTAATATTCCTAAGGAATATGGCTATGTTAATTAAATAAAACTATACCTTTTATTACTTGGAAAGTAATTTTTGGTAATAAACAAAAATTTGAAGTTACATTTCAGAAATGCAATCAATATTTGATCTGTAAGAACTGTGTATTATAAAAATAATGTACCCCACATTCTTAAAAGAACTTGATGTCAACAAAATTACTTAAAAATACTGAAGATGTAAATATAAGTTGCCAAATATACAGTAAATATGTAAAATATTAATTTACATATAAAAAATATATCTAAAAGTAATATATACAAAGCACGTAACATTGTAAATTACGTCGTGACCGATAATATACAAAAATAATACAATCTGTCATTATTTAAAACCAATTTGCTTACATTCTACTTAGATTTATTCTGATTGACAAATCATTAATAAATAAAATGGTTTTAAATTTTCAGTCACAAGTTAAATACTATATAAGACAGTTGTATCACCTAGTGTGTCAGATCACGCAGTTCAAGATCAAAATATGATGCCTATGTGTCAAATTATTACTTCCATATGAATATTTTCAACTTGCCAACTTTATTAAAATCTATACTAATGGCCATAAAAATATATTTTGAACTATGTCGATAATCAAATTATTTTGAATTTTAAATCAAACTACTGTCATTATACAATATTTTTTAAAATCCCTTGCTATTTTGTACTGTACTTACAGAAAGAAATGAAATTGTTCAACATTTTATACATAGAAGAGAAACCTTAATAATGACCATAAAATTGAACTTCCAAATAACATACTTGATGTCCTTAATAAATTAGAGCTATTGCAACCATCCCTGCTATTACATGTGCAATATTCCATGAATATATTATATGTCCCAGTTCTCATAAGGCAAAATCTTTCATCTCCCCGAATACCTACTTCACCTAAAGTAGCACAACCTCTAATATATCTCCAACTACCATGAACTGTAATAAAGTAGGATTTGCTTGTTAAACATTTAATTTCTAAATTGATATGTATAATTGTACCTTTCTGTCTTATTTTTCGACACATTTTAGGAATTTGGATTTGTTCATTGTGTACATTTCTTGGTACGCATTCTGTTAAACCCACGGTCCTATTATCAAATGGATCAGCACATTTAGGATCGGTATAAGATCTACACTCAAAGCATCGTATCGCGAAACCTAAATTGTTAATATTAAGTAATTACAATTAAATTAATTTGAGATGAGTAATGTTGAAAAAACGAATGTAATTATTCCATTTTTAACTTACCTTCTTTTATCATTAGTGTAATCACCACGATTGACAAAAAACTAATTACTCTGATATTGTATTTCATGTTTTCTTAATATTTAGTAAATTACATCGAGTTCAATTTAAAAAATGAAATGGCATTTAATTAGTAAACATACAGTAACAAATAGGTGTGTCATTGAGCTTAAGAACTGGAAAGAGTAGACGTATCATGTTATAGACGTACAATGTTATAGACGATTAAACAACACTCAAAAGTTTAAGAAAAATATGTTTTTTGTATTTTGTTTAGATAGAACTGATTTGGAAATGATATCCAATTAGAATTACCTGGGTGAATATTCATAATAAAAAAGCAATACGTCCCAATTGCGTTCGAGGAGGAGAAGAGGTGAATTCCTCGAATCGGGTAGTAAACAGGTGTTATTAATATTCGAATGATTCTTTTTAACGTTCACCTATCGGCAATTCGCAAAGAAAGTGTTCGTCTATTTACGCAATGGTAACTTATTTTTCTATTTTAGCGAAATGACGCGCCCCCGTTCATCATTTTTTGTACTGAAAATGTATGATAAGCCCACGTTAATAATACAAGTTTACCTGACGAGAGATGAGTTCCTAGAAACGCGTAGTAAACAGGGTGTTATTAACATCTGAATGATTCCTTTTAACGTTCAAGTATTCATAATTTGATAAAAGCGCTGCTCTTCACTGACAACTAATTTTGGACAATTTTTAGTGTAGTTGTAGTTTATAAGGATGCTATTTACTTTTATTCAATATTAAGTTAATAAAACGTCAAATATTACATAATGTTTTGCTTATCGCAAATCATCATTGGTTGCCAGTAAATAAATTGTTAAGATAGTAATATTAAAATATTGTTAAAAGTACTATACCTTCAATAAAATCAATAAAATTCCTATTCCCAAGGCGCAAAAAGTCATTTGATACATCGCATATTATTAAACATTATTTTGTTTTTCCTTATTAAAAATGGCTTCTAGATATATAACTTTTACGTGCAATGGTAGTAATGAAAGAAATGAATCAACTGATATTTTTACGCACCTTTCAAACACAGTTTTGCCGAGCTACAGATATGAACTTCAGTAACAATATTAATAAATAATAAAAATATAATCTGGATATACATCCACTTTTTATAAACCCTTTCCACAATTATTTTCGTATTCTGTATACATATTTCGACAACTAGGTTGTCATCATCAGCAAATAATTAATCACTTACCTTGCAAGGCATTAAACATCATATCTGAGTAAAAATAATGTTACTGTTATGAATGTATATAATTTAATATAATCATTTTTATTAAATGACACTCGTGATATTTACATTTCAGAATTAAGAAAAGTGTATTAAATTAGTGGATACTTAAAAATTTCACGTTATAAAAAAAGTACAGGAAATTTCATTAAAGAAAGTAGGTTAAGTTTATTTTCGTGCTGCGAAATTAGATGCACACAAAAATACTTCGTACTTTTAATTCAAACTTGTATACTTATTTTCAAAGCATTCGATTTTTCACTATTAAAATATTATATTAGATACATATAAAGTTTAATTTTGACAATTAAGCAATTTGTACAGATTTAATTTTCAAAAGTCCTTTAACTATTTTTATTGCTTTTATAGAAAAAATCGAAACATATTTAAAAAAACATAGAGAGCAAGAAAAAATTAATTCAGTTAATTTAAGTAGTCGTTATTGCCTTTTGTCAATTAATTATGTACATTATAGGCTTTAAGCAGGAGGTATTCCGTACTTGTTATTCAATTTACCATAGGTTCTATATAAGATATAGACATACATTGAAATTCACATTATCATTTTATTAACTTATGCGGTAGTTTTAATTGAAACCTTTTAGACTGTATAAATTCAATTATTCAAATAACCCGTAGGCATCTATTATACAACAGAGGTTATGGGGAGTATATCAAAAGAAAAAACCAATTGGAACGAAAATATTATAATTACATGTTACAAGAATAATTCTATACTTACATCATATACATACGTACAAAAATATTTAAAAACGTTGGTTTTATACATTTAGTATTTTTATACATTATTTTCACACTGACATTTTCTTAATATTTGATTTTTTTCATATTCTAAATTACATTTATTATTTGCTTAGTGTGATATCTCTTCAGTGTCTTTGATTTTAACATTTCCAAAAAGATTTTATAATTTAGAATTTATGAAAAAATGTATTAATGATTTGACGATTTTTTTTTAAAAACAATGCTGCGAATTAATTTTAAATTTAATTTTTATTTATTTTCCTTTAATTGATCTATGATTGGCCATAGAATGTGTCAATGACAACTAATCAGTGTTGACAACTTTAAAATAGTGCATCCCAAATTACAATTATTAATTATTTCTTTCAACTCTAGAGTGTATATTTTATTAATTTACCTACACAATAGCAATATAATGTACAATTATCAATTATTTCTTTAAATTCTAGATTGGATATTTTATAATAAACTGCATAATAGAAATGTTAGTATATTAAGACCGTTTAAAAATCTCCAATTAAGTGGAGAGGTAATAGCTGTGTTGTGGATACTATATTCGTATATGAATTTCAATTTGTACTGGTAATGGAGCTATTAATTGTATTCGTTAAACATTTTTGGTAGGTTGCATTTAATTAAAGTGATCAAATTACAAATTAAAAAGATCGAATTTTCTACTACGATTTTCTTTATTAAAGACGTTAAATAATTTGGAGGTTATCTTCATTCTGATCCAATTTGATCTTTAAGTTTTATAGTCTAACTGGCTATAGAAGAAATAGGAGTTAATTTACTTAAATCATTGTATTTACTTTGTAAAAACCTTTTTGTCAGCTTTTAAAAACGTAGCTAACTTAGCTAACCTGACATAATCTTCTGCATAACACGAATATTTTGTAGGTAATATCAGGTAAATGGCAACGACAAATGTATACATTTTGCAACGGTATTTGATTTTTATAATATACCGCGCCTTGAATTCAATTTTTATTTATGGTAGACTATGTTTTTAATATGAAATTGATGATGAAAAATATATATTGGTGTTTCTTAACTAACAAAATTTTATTTCGAACTACTAAAATGATAGCCTATTATAAATAAGAATTTTATTACATGCAAAAGGCACTTTTTAAGTAAATTATTAAAATAAGTATTACAAAAGTGTTTGATTAAATTGAATTATTTCACGTTAAAATTGGAATATTGACTTTTATAGAGTTGATAATAATTATTTACATATTTTTAATCATTTTTGTTTTGATATTGTAATTTTTGATTTATAAAAATGATAGATGAAGATAAAGTGTTACTTGGTGGTAATATACAAAAAAAATACCTTATTAGCCACTTACAATCTGTAACATTGAATATCATGTTCGGAACAATACTCCGACTTGCCAAGGTATTAAGTAATAAAAATATATATTAGATATTTATCAATTTTAAACCTACTATGTTTGAACTATGATTTTATAAATTTCCACACATTTATTTAATTCAATAATTATCTACGACTAGAAATGTAACATTAAGTAGTGGTATTGATATTTTGTAACTTTTGCCTATATATATATATATATTTAATAAAAAAATGTTAAAAAATGTACATGTACACATCTAAATAAAATTAACAATAATAATTTACGTGTTATAACATTTTCATTGCTTCAGCAGTAAAATACTAAATACCGACGCTAAAGCCGACCAATAAATAGTACTTCTTGGGATATCTGATGAATTACAGTAATCTGTATCACATTGCTGACAATATTCTATGTGAGCTGGATTATTTTCTCTGGATTCTTTTGCACATTCACCTGGTTGAAAGTCAATGTGAATGAAGTCGCATTTTCGGGTGTAGTGTCTTCTGCCACTTACTAAAAAACAAAATATATTAAAATAACCCTATTTTATTTACTTCATGTGAAATACAGCTTTCTATAATTTCATAAGAATTGCAAATGGTAGAAAGTAAAAAAGATTAGTAAAGCAGAGTTTTTTAATGACAGAGGTTGCAAAGAAATTACATTGGTAGCATTTTACGAAAAGCAAGTAATATATTATTTTTATATTTCTAATATTATATAGATTTAAAAAGTGTCGTAATTTTTTGAAGTGAAAAAAATGCTTATTTTGAATTTATAATTTGTTCTCTAAATTATACTTATCTTCCTTCACATCACTTTCGTACCAACCTCTAAATACAAAAATTAAAAGTGATAAATTCAAAAATTTAAATACTAGTATTTTGAAATTGATAGAAATATAAACAATATTATCTGTAGTTAACTTTTGCAATTGTAAAGCGTATAAAGTATCTTAGATACATCATCATAAATTCATAATAAAAACCCGAAAAGAATTATTAAATATTAAATAACTTGTGACTCAAAAAGTTTCCAAATTAAGTACGCTAGACATAACCTATAAACATAAACAAATACGTACTTCCTTTTTTAACTATAACAGGTATCAGTATCTTATATTATACAAAATACGCTAATATTTTTCTTTGCCTTTACTACAGGAAATTTCAAAGACGTATATCTTGCATCAAACGACATACGTTTCAATTTTTAACTTGAAGAATATAGTTTCTAAGATAGTCCGATATAATCAATGACTTATTGACCATGAAAAAACGTGCAATCTATAGGTTGGTAGGATTTAAATATAAAGCTAATCTGTTTGTCGACGATTAAAAGTCGAATTAAGTAGTGGAAATTTCTTGAATCACCTTAAATAATTTAATCCAAAAGTACTCACTCATTTCAACCTTTTTAATACAAACTGGCTTTTGGTCTGTAATCTGGAAACTAAGAAAACTTTCGCAGCCTTCATCAACTGGTTTTTCCGCGTCGATCGAACCATATGACCTTGGTAAGTTTCTAATCTGCGTCTGATTGAAATAATCTGCACATAAGTTTTTGTTATTGTAGCCGTCCGATTGGCACTTCCAACATCGCAAGGATTGGGCTGAAAGAAAATACATAAACGTAAAGATTGAATTATTGTTTATAATCAATTTTTGCAAGTACAAGAACAAATCGATGTGTTTGAAGAATGTATTCAAAGTAAGAGTGTGATTTGCTAAATTCGTGTAGTAACTTGAGTCGTACGATGCAACGAAAATTGTATAATTTTTTTGCCTAATTCACGAGTAACGAATATTTAAAATTTTCGCGCTTTCAAATAGGTTATAATACTTCAATAAAAAAAATCTACGAGAATCGATAATTACTATTGGAGAAGATTAATAACCGCAACGATTAAATACTAAGCCTTCATTTTGAACCATTTTGTGAAGAGAGATGATTTCGAATATTTACAAAGAAGTTTTTAAAAGTACATAGGTTGCTTTGAAAGCTTTACGGTTCAGCTACTTCCCGTAAAGTGGCGCTATTGGAACTTATTCATATTAATTTATATAACAAGTATCAATTACAGTAATCTTTTATACATCTGTTGACGAAGTATCGAACCTTGTGTCTTAATCGTAGCCGTAATCATCGATGTCTTTAATCCACGTATGGGCAACCTTTGACATGTTGTGGGGCAAACTTTAATGTGTTTCGCGGGCCGCGTTTAAAAGTAATGCATTTTAAAGCAGTGTTTATAATTTTTAGCGATAGATATCAGACATGAAATGATACGACAATGTTATTATAATACAATTTATTAAAATAACAAAATGAAATGAAAAAAAAAGGTACAACATTGTAATTAAATCATTAAATTTGGAATTGTTACAAACTACGAAAATTAAATAGCGACACCGAAATCAATGAGACACTTGAGCTTGAATTTGGGAAACTAATCTATCGATGTTTGGATTAATTCCACTGATACAAAGACGTAAAGAATTTTCCAAATTATCGTCAGTCAGCCTTGTACGATATTTTGATTTATTAACTTTCATCATAAAAGAACTGTTCGCATTTATAAGTACTGCCAAACGCACAAATCAATCTTCTTGCGAATTTTCTAAGCTGCGGAAAATGGTCTTCTTGAGCGAGTAACTGTTATCAGACAGCATTTGTGCCTCCCACAAGCGGATTTTGAAACGCTTTCAAATGGCTGTACAAATCATTTACTAACTATCCTTATTTTTTGAAGTTTCAAATTTAAGTATTGTGTTGTGTACTTTAAGTTTTTTAGATTTTTTGAAAGTCATATACTTGTCATACTACCAAATATGTATTTGTCATCCATTGTTTATCCATCAGCTGATATTTCATCGTCTTTTGTGACAATACTAGATACCAAAATGCAAGAATTCTCACAATTTCGAGAGGATTGTAATTTCAATGTAATCGCATTCCTGTTAATAAGTGCTAAAGGTAATTTTGGAGCCTTTGGTTGATTTACTTAATCACTTAAGATTGATATACATATAACCATTTTCAAGATTAAGCCAAAACTCACGTGCGCGTGCATCTTGGCTTTCGACGGTACAGATTGTCTACGAAATTTGTTTCGTGCAGGTTTTTGCCGTAGTTTTCCCAGTGCGACACTGTGACTAATTATCTGCTGATGATGACAACTTAGTTGTGGCAATACGTATACAGAATATGAAAATTAATGTGGAAATGGGTTATATACCAACCTTAAGTGATTAAAAAAACAGTGCTAATACTTTTGTTTTATTTTTGTATCTCTAGTACAGCTTTTCTTCTTTTAGCAATTTAGTAGTATTTAGTTTTGATGCATTATAAACAATGCAGATATTATTTATTTTTTTAATAAAAATAGCAAAAGTTTATTTTCATGTTCAGTGACTTATAATAGTTTTTATTATCGAATAGGTTAGAGATAAATTACATTATATTCTATCTATATTTTAATACATTAAATTAGTGTGAAGTTCAGGAGTAGTAAAATAATTGCAATAAAATACAAGTTCATATGTTTTTTCCTGAATTAGAACAATTCCTGAGTAAATATCTTCCAAAAGTTTGTTGGTCATCCTAGGTAAAATGTATACTATACATTGTTTCAGAATAGGAAGGAGTGATTTAAATATTGCGCCAAAATAGTACATATTTTTAAGAGATTTCATTGGTTCTTGAACACGGTAGGTTTAATGTGGATAAATGAATGCCAGATATCCGCCATTTCTCATAACCTGTAAACGTTTAATTACATTTTCGCATTCTTTTATTTTAATAATATTTAATCTTAATTTTGGATAGGTTGTACATATTAATCCAAAAAGTAACGTTTGTACAATCATACTTCCATTAAAATGAATTTTTTTTTTCATTTAATTTTATATAATAAAGAAAAAGGTTAATATTGTTCACAAATTACGACATTCACAACTGTTTATGTTTCATGTTTATGGTAAGTTACATTTTTAAGCTGTGTTCCGCGTTGTAGCAGGATATTTGAATCACGCCTTATTCTGAGACACGGTATAGTATGGTATTCAATTTTAAAACACTAGCCCTTACAAAGCTCCGGGCAGGCAGATATGACACGAGCAGGCAAAGAAGAATAGTCAATATTGTTGCTAAAAATATCTTATAAAGCTTTTTCACAAAAGACATCTCTATCGAAAGGAAAGATTGAGGTTTAAATTATTTGATTATTATTAAAAACTTTAAGTAACCTAAATATTATTGCATAAAAGAGATCTAGAACTAGCTATCCAAATAGATTGTTGAACACATTTATTATTTATATTTTCTGACATATCCTCGTAGTTTAGAATAGCAACATATAATTTATAAACTCAAGGCTATATCACAGTTTTAACATTTAGTCATACAATTAAACATTAAATACGTCAGGCCATCATTACGTTGTGTGATTATCATTTTAAATATTAATCCTTATATCACCGACGTAATTGTATTTTTGAAAGAGGCGATCCATTTATAACAGATATTGCAACCTCTAAACTATATGTGAGAAAACATCAAAGTTTTAATGGTTTTATTGTTTGACAAATATAATATGGTGGGACAAAGAAAAGAAAACCATACATGAGACACTGTTTGTACATAATAATCAAGGTTATTAACATGTCGATTGATTAATGATAAGTTAGTTAAGGAAAACGCTAACAGGAAACTTCAAAGGTTAAAGGAAAGGTGCTATGATTGTAAATGTGTTTTACTATAAGATCTCCATAATAATATATAAGAAATATTCGAAGGTGTTTTGCTATACATTATTTGTACAAATTTCTGTACTTCGCCAACATTCTTGCTTTACAAACGTCTACTACTCTTGCTTCAGAATATTTCTAATACAGGCATTCAATGAAAATTAACATTTCCTGCTATTCCACAACTATTATTAATTAAAGAAAATTAATTAAAAATTTGGTCAGGATCCGAACCTGTATCTACCGTCTAGAGGACGGTAGATACGGGTTCGAGTCCCAAATGATTTACTCGTACTTCCAAACGGAGCCGCCGTTTTCATGCCTCAGGATCGCTGGACATTGGCACTGCTGAGTATGGAAAATTGCATTAGACTGTTATAGGCATGATAGTCCTGGTTTTCATTGTAATTTTATATTTCGGTTAACAAACCCGACGATTTCGTTATGGTATTTCGTTTAAAATGTTTTCCAAAGATCGATAATTTACATTGGGAACATTCTACGAACATTATTCACATGCACTGTTTTTCACATACACATGGTACATGGCATTCACGTACAGTAAATAATTTGTTAATTTATTATCCAATTGGTTTAGAGGCAAATGAACCCCCTATAAATTAAATTTTGAAATTTATAAATAGTGATATCCATGACTACTACAAATGGTACTAGGAAAGTTTTGCAATACAGCTTTGTTTATTTAATTTTTTTCAAAGTAATTTCCTCTACATTCGATACACCTCTCCATCCTCCGAAACTATGGTAATCTTTAAACTAGTTCTGCCAAGTTTCACTAGGGAGTAAAGCACACTCGTTGTCCCGAACCTGTAGAAGGTCCTCATCTCTGGAAAACCGCCTCCCTTTTAGCTTCATTTTCACATGCGGGAATAGTGCAAAGTCACAGGGAGCAAGGTCTGGGCTGTAGGGAAGGTGCTCGAGAAGTTTCAATCCTGTCTTTGTCAAATATTCGGTGCAGGCTTTGGCGCGGTAAGCTGGAGCATTATCGTGATGGAGGAACCGGGTATCCATTCTTGACTTTCGCCGCAGGTTGTTCATAGATCCAATGACTTTATGCAGGCACTGTTCAGTATACCACTTAACTGTGACTGCCTTCTATCTGCCCAAAACGACGCGTTCCACAATTCCACTCGATTTGAAAAATACAGCTATCATTTTCTTCTTTACAGATCGGGATTTTCTGACAACTACGGATGTGTCCTCATAATCAAAGACCCAAACTTTGTTTTGAGCTTCGGTCGGCACATTGTAATAGTACAGTCAAGTCTCGTCATCTGTCAGGATGTTGTTCACATACCGAGATTGTCCCTTATTGAACTTGTTTAGCATCTCCCGGCACCAAGTCACACGTCGTGTCATCTGCTCTTCAGTCAGTTGATGCGGCACCCAGAGAAAACAAACTTGCTTCACGTGCAAATGATCATGCAGAATCGAACGAATTGTTGATGCATTTAGGGCTAAGGTACCCTCTATCTGTTGGTAGGTCACTCGCCTGTCCTCGCTAAGCATTTTCCTCACAGTGGTAACGTTTTCCTCCGTAACCGACGTTCGTGGCCTTCCCGGCCTCTCAGCATCCTCCACAGTTAAATTTCCCATTTGGAAGTCTCTATACCACCTGAATATCATTGTGCGATGTGGACAAACAGAGAAGCACTGGTCTATGTTTAAACCACGCACGAAATTATAACGCAAAACTGCCCTTATCTCATTTCGTGACCACGATGATATCGCAAGCACTTTACACTCTCACTGCTAATGAATAACTGAGCCCATCGACATGGCGCAGCGGCTAGTATGCACGTATGAACATATCTTAACATGCAGCAACAAGCAGCTTCCTACGATTCATTGTTGCGTAACATTATAAAACTTTCCTAGTACCCTTTGTATAATGGAACAACGATAACACAAATATGTATTGGAGGATATTCTGCTTCCATATTGAGACTAACTAGACCCTAATGAAGGTCCTTATACCTTCTTCAATTACAGTACTATTTTTCATGAGGTAAAAATCTGACAATTTTTTTTGAGTCAGTGAATTTACCAGTACTTCCACGTCCGGGAAATTCTTCCGACCTAAACGCTCTTGAAAATGTGTGGAGCGTATTCAAATAGATACTCTATTCAAGAAATAATGTCACCATTCAAAATTTGAAGGTTAATATCCAAAATGTGTGACAAAACGAATGCATAGGTAAGGCGTCAATAAAAGTTAGCGTCGAACGTATGCCGAAGAGGGTACGAGCAGTGATAAAAGCAAAGTGTGGAATTACAAAATTTCTATTACTTACAATAAATATTATTCGTTAAGCTCTTTATTTTGTTTCGCTATAAAACGAAAAGTTGTTATAGTGGCGCTAGTATTTTGGCCAGGAACTGTATTAAAATCAATATTTAACGCGTACAATTTGTTGATTTAGTTCTCCATTTTTTCAATTTGCAAAATTGTTTTTCGATTTTTAATAAAACTATTTCATCTGTAGAAGTTATAAAAAAGCATTACATAATCAAACAGAAGAAACTTGTAAACAAAAGAATATTTACGATCGACGCTGTGATCTTACTGTGACCCCAAGACTTACTGTGTAATTTATTATTACGAAATATCTTGTTTATAACCGTGACATAATGTATTCAAGACACACCTTGCAATAAGCAGGTTGCTCATGGCTGTGAAAATATGATATTACCGTTGAAAACACGTACACATTTCGAAGTCTTTATTATTAATAATAAATAAATCGTATTTATGACTTACCTACATGGAAATGTTAAACAATAATATTTAAATATTTTTTAAATAACTTCAAATATTCAGAGCATTTTTACGGAGGCGTTCAGGAGTAGAGTTATTAAATAAATATTAACTGACATAAAACGTGTTTTATTCTACAGTAAGCTAATTATTTATCTAAAATGTCATCCCACTTCCTGTTTATCTTCTATTAAGTAATGAGTAGCTTTTACAAAAGGAGAATTGAATATTGTTTATGCAAACACATGTGCTTACCGGGATGTTAATTGGTTTTTTTAAAAAATTTTAATTCTGAAAAATAAGATGAGAATATTATAGCGATAGCTATTGTTAAATAAATTAGTACGTTAGAAAATACAAAAACATATTTGCTAAAAAGAAACCATCAGTTGAGCATGAAATCGGTGAAAAATGTAGTTACAATAATTCTGTTGTAATGAAATTAACACGTGCTAGTATTAGATTGTATTCTAAAAGTGTAAATTATAATTTTTTCTCTTTTCTTTTTGATTTAAAAGGAATCGCGTCGTTGAAAAGATTAGCTCTTTAATTTATGAGCATAAAGTAAAGTACTGTAGTGTATCCAAGTTTCATCGCAAGTAACAAATCGCCTGCAAAAATCAACCGGATTCTGCTTATAAAGGTTCAAATACTCATTGGAAATGCGTCAACGAGTGGACTTTTGATCAGACGTAAGCAATCGCGGCACCCATCTTGCCGAAAGCTTGGAAAGGCCTAATTCTTTCGTTAAAATGTGGTGTACGCGTTCTGTTGAAATGTTTACCATGTCTGCTATCTCTCTCACTTTGAGTCGTCGATCTTGCGTAATAATATTATGGATTTTTATAATCATTTCCTTAGAAGTCACGATTTTGGGTGCTCCAGAGCGCGCTTCATCAACACAGCTTGTTCTACCACGTTTAAATTCATTTACCCATCTACTTATTGTGGCGGATGATGGAGCAGATTCACCTAATGTTTCCCGTAACTCATCTTTTATTTCGGTAGCTTTCATACCCTTAATTACGAAGTATTTAATCACCGCACGATACTCTGCTTTTTCCATTTTAACAAAACGACGTGTTGCTTCTTTTTCAATGAGCTGTCAAAAATAAACAAATCAACCGATTTATCTAAATATCAGAATGTAAACATATAAATAGGTAACCTAAATTACAGTGCATTTGTTTTACCAATTAGAGCGCCACCTATGTGTCATTCTCACTAGTTGTCAAACTATCCTCGTATTCGTAACGTAATTCTATTTGTTGTACGCCTTAGAAAAGAAAAGTTGTTTCAAATGTCCTCTTTTTAACGTTTATAAATTTTAACCCTGCTCTGTATAAATTAGAACTTTTAACAAATGATAACAATTAAAATAAAACCTTTGCATCGTCTCTAAACGTAGCAAGACATAAAAACTAGTCTTGGTTTTATAGGAACTCACGAATAGCCTAAGGTGTCGAAAGTTGTAAATTCATGTGCTCCTTCCTTTATACTGTGTTACATTAAATTATTAGATACATATGTATCGGCATCGTTTCTAATAACCCATCTGTTAAATTATATATATTGCAAATAGGAAAATTATCTTCTCTTATTGTTCAAGGTTTCCTATGGTAAATATAATCAAATAATAAAGTTTGAAGAATAATGCCAGAAACTATTTAATTAAATAATAATAATATTACATAAATACTAAGAGTAAAATGTATATTTAACAGAATATTACTTTTTATCTAAACGTACTAAAAAGATCAATTACCCCCTTCAGTACTAGAAAGAAATAAATTAAAAAAAGATGATGTCCTTATATGTACACTACCGGTCATATTTATTTGCCCACCCCAATTTTATGTGTTTCCCGAAATACGGATTATCTTTCGAAAAATCTGTATTATAATTATTCAACAATATTATTAGTGGAAGTAATTTCATATCAATTTCTACGAAAATCTTAAATTGTTTATGATATACTGTAAAGGTGTCACAAATTGTAAAAAATCCATAAATATTATATAGGCTAATCCCTACAGTATTAACAATTTGTTATTCGAAAAGGAAAATAAATTTTATGTCAGTCATCGTTCATCTTTTGTTGCGAAAACAGTGAAATAGAGTTATTGTGAATATTTTAATGCAATGACGAAGACGAAGGAATTATCTGTTGAAGTGCGTGCTATGATAATTGCTTGTCATCGTACGGGTAAAAGTAATCGCGAAATTGCAAAAGAATTACGATTAAATCGCAGAACCGTTGATTATATCGTTAAAAAATTTGAAGAAAGTGGTACATTTTCCAACAAAAGAAGATCTGGACGACGCAAAGCGACGACATCTGCAGATGACCGGCATCTAATACGGATAAATAGACGCGATAGACGAAAAACAGCGCGTGCTAAACCAATTAGTGTGTCCACGATACAGAGAAGGTTAAGGCAAGCGGGTTTATACGGAAGAATTGCTCTGCGAAAACCACTACTACGAAAGCAAAACAAGATAAAACGACTAAATTGGGCTAAAGAACATAAGAATTGGACGATTGATCAGTGGAATAATGTGTTGTGGACAGACGAATCAAAGTTTGAACTTTTTGGTAGTAAAAAGCGAATATTCGTAAGAAGATCCGCAGGAGAAAGAGTACTCCCAGAATATATTGCGCCTACCGTAAAACATGGAGGAGGTTCAGTAATGATTTGGGGGTGTTTTGGTGGAAGATCTGTAGGCGATCTCGTCAAAATTGAGGGATCCTAAGAAAAGAAGGCTACAAGGAAATTTTAGAAGATAACGCTGTTCCTTCAGGACTAAGGATTCTTGGCGAAAACTTTGTATTTCAATAGGACAACGATCCGAAACACACTTCTAGATTATGTGGCGATTACTTGCGTCAACTAGAAGAGCAAGGGCAAATTTCTATAATGGTACGGCCAGCTCGAAGTCCTGATCTGAACCAAATAGAGCTTCTTTGGGAAGAATTGGACCGGAAGGTTCGAGAACGTGCTCTATCATCCACCACTGTACTGTGGGAACAACTTCAAGAAGCCTGGGCACAAATTACAGAAGATACACTGCAAAAATTAATTGACAGGATGCCGCGGTTATATGCCGCAATTATCAAAAATAAAGGTGGGCACATTGATGAGAGCAAAATTTAATAATAATTAATGATAAAGTTTTTATATAAGAAAAATGTAGCTATTTTATGTTTATTTTACACTATTGTATTGGTACAATAAATAAATTTTCAGTACACATTTGATAGTTTAATAATTTTGGCTAAAACTAAGGGTGGGCAAATAAATGTGACCGGTTGTGTGTATATATATATATATATATATATATATATATATATATATAAGTTGGTGCATAATTTCGTAACGTTTTTTGTTTCTAGTTTGAGAGCGCTTCGTTAGGCATATGTCGAAGTCATTTTAATGTCGTATTGTTTAATTGAATAACTTTTAAATTTGTGCAAAGATTGTTTTATTTATTCATAAAACAAAAAGAATCAGCGTGTCAAAATTTGTGCTGTTTTGTTAACTCGTCTTCGTTTAGCTCTTTAATAACACTGCTCATTTCTATCTCACTTCGTTGCTGGTGACGAAAAGTTTTGCCTTCTTGTCAATATCAAGAACAAAAAAGAATGGCTTGGCATTAATGGTAAATCATTACTATCGAAATAATGAAAAAGCAACTCCCCGAGCAAAAGTTGTTACTCATCCGAGTAAGATGATGTCTATTGGTGTCTTGAGATGAGATCGCAATTCACACAAAGTCTGGGAAAGTCAAGTCATTTCATAGTACAATAATTCATCGTCTTCATATAATTGACATTACAAAAGCTGCTATTTAAGAAGTCGATTGAGCGGTCATTCTACGTCCAGATTATTCTCTTGATTTTGCTCCGTCAGACTTCCGTCTCTTTCGCTTCCTATCAAACAATCTGCGAAGAATGTCCTTTAAAAACGATGACGTTCTTCGAAATTAGCTCGGCGCCTTTTATACTTACGAACCAGCGAATTTCTTCAGGCGTGGAATAAAAAAATTGCCACATTGTTGGGATGCAATTGTTAATAATTAGACAAGTTTACCATGAACATTGAATTAGGAAGAAACATTGAATTAGGAAAAATCTTTAATTCAAATGCGACTCTAAAAATCTACAATTTCAAAAAAACAGGCTTCATGAATCCATACGATATACTTTTATAAGTAGATTGTCGTCTTTTATCAATCATAAGTGATGCAAATAAAGCTTTCTAATAATTTTACATTAAACTTTATTCTTTCTTTGATTACTATGAACGCTTGCAAAAGAATAGCTAATTTCTGCGATGGTTTATGGTTATTACTTCAATCATCACAAGAATACAGAAAGCATAAATTCCTCGAACCAGCGTAAATTACTTAGAACATTTGTAAAGAAACAAATTAAAACCCCAAACAGAACTTGTACTAGCAAAACCGAATATTTCATTCTCAGAAGTTCTGGTCTTTTGTTAAATAAATACAAACAATTATTAGCGTATTCTTGAATGGATATATTTTTATTTCCAAAGTTGATCAAGAACAAATTCCTGGAGGGAATTGTATATTCTGAAACTGAAATTACGTTTAAATCTTGACCTTTTCTCAAACAAATAAATGCAATGGATTAGTTTCGGTATTTTAATAAGCAGTCGTGTTGCATTACCTCAATTTGTTGCGTAATATTCTGTGTCATAAATGTTTTAATAGATTCTGCGCATATTGTATTATATTGCATAATAATATGCGCAAACATGTGCTTATATTTATTTTAAATCGATTTTCATTTACATAATACATTCGATTATTAATTTCTTTTTGTCAATGGAGTATTTAATCATGGATTTTTTTTAAAGGGAAGTTCACATTGGAAATTAAAGGATTTAGACCGATTTTACTTATTTTTCGTGTATAAATAAATGCAATTTGTGTTTTTATTAATCATAAACATATTAATCTGAACGATAGAGTACTTGATTTAAATACAAAATAATTTGAATCGATTTTTTCATCTGTCTGTTTTGAAAACAGCCAAAACAACTAACTATAACCGTATAAAAGTATTCCATGGTACTGTCACAATACAATGTTATCTACCGAGGAATGGAAACAAAAGTGTCCAATAACTTATTCGAAAGTTTAACCCGTAGAATATTCTCAAGAAATACTCCCACTATGGCATACCAAATTAATTATATTACAGTACGTTTGTTGTAATCGATTGTTAAGCGCGCTGTATGGCAAGTTGCACCATCTTGTTGGAATCAAATGTCGCCTATCTTTAGCTGATTAATTTTTGGAAACAAAAATTAAGTCAGCATGGTTCGATAGCGCTCGCCATTAATGAAAACTCCTTCCTCATTTTGAAAAATATAAGGACCGATGATACCGCCAGCGTGTAAACCGCACCAAACAGTCAATTTTAATGGATGTGATGGTGATTCGTTAACGGCTTGAGGATTGTCTTCGCTCCAAATACGGCAATTTTGTTTATTGACGTAGCCATTTAACCAGAAATGAGCTTCATCACCAAACACAATTCTTTGATGAAAATGCTCATCTTCGGACAGTTTCAAATGAGTCCAATCAGCAAAAATGCGACGCAAACGATGGTCGTTTGATTTCAATTCTTGCACGAGCTGTATTTTATAGGCACGTAAGCCAAGATCCTTACGTAAAATTTTCCACGTAGTCGAAGGACAAAAGTCAATAAGTGAGAACGACGACAAATCGATATTTCGGCGTCTTCTTCAATACTTCGCGCTACAACAGCAATATTCTCTTCGGTACGCACATTTCTTTGTCTTGTTGATGGTTTTGAATCGAGAAGAGTAAAGTTAGTGCGAAAACGATCAATAACTGCACGAATTGCTTGCTCACTAGGCCGATTATGTTGACCGTAAAATGGACGAAGTGTAGTAAATTTCCACAATTTGGAAGCGTTGTTCTGGTGTTAAACGATTTATGATGACTTACCAGACCTAGCTGAACAACACATGTCAACACAGTTTGACATTATCAGCTGTCAAACTATACTTATCGATATCGATAGTTCTCGTGCAGCTTAGAAAACACCCATTGCTATATTACACAATAACAGACGTGAACGTGGATGAGATAATATTTATAATGAATTGAATTTCATGGCATTTTCTTTTAATGAAGATTGCTTGACCAAAAATTGCGATTATCAGTTATGATACGCTACACGAACGCACAGCAGATTTTAATAGTGAAAATTTGTTTAAAATATGGTGACAGTTTAACAGAAACAGTTCTCAGAGTGCGTAATCAGTGCACCAAATTGTTCGACAATTAAGAAACTGTTCGAGAAATTCAATCAAACTGGCTCGGTCGTGAATGACTTACTCTGACTTAAGGTGACTATATAAGATCTTCGTCTATATCTATATAATGTTCAATGGACTCAAGAACTCGAGCTAGGTAATCATGTACAATATCGTACAAAGATCTCCATCTGCATCCTCACAAATTTCGATTGATTCCAAAATTTAAGTCACAAAGATCTCTTACATCCTTACAAACTTTAATTGACTAAAGAATTTGACTCAGGTAATCGTGCACGACGTTATATTTTTGTCAACTGGGTGTTTGAAAAACCAGGTATGGATGCTGATTTTATTAGAAAAATTGTATTTAACGATGACGCGCACTTCCGTTTGAATGGATACGTGAAACAGTTGAATTTAAGGAGCAGAGAATCCACATGTTGTCCATGAGAAAGTAATGCATCCACAAGAAGTCATCGTTCGATGCGAATTTTGAGCTGGTGAAGCGATTAGGTTATACTTCTTCGAGAATGACCCCGCAATGACTCCGATTGAAGAACCTTTAGCAATATTTGAGGTCTGTATTTATCGGTATGAATTTAAGTTAAATATGGTTTCAGCAAGACAGGATAACCTGTTGCACTGCGCGCAAAACAATACAGTTATAGCATGAGAGATTCCCTGACTGTGTAATCTCACGCACTCACGACTAGAATTGGCAATAGAGATTGTGCGATCTAACGCCCTATGACTTCTTCTTGTGGCGTTTTGTAAAACCTTTAGTCTATGTCAACCAACCAATCACAACTTTTTAAGGGAAAAATTTTACGTGTTATTGGCAATATTGGGGCAAATATTCATATTAAAATATTTGCAATTTTCGGGTAAGTGGTGCGTCTTATTGAAAAATTATAGTTTTATAGTATAGATTCGTATTTACATGATATTTGAGCTTTTAAAAATTGTAAATTAATTATTTTTTGGCGATATTTTTATCAGTAAAAATATGTATTTAAAAATTACTGAAAATAAATTTAGCATTAGAAATTGAAGAGTTTAAGTCGGTTTTAATTATTTTTTTTGTATATAAATAAATACAATCTGTACTTTCACTACTCATAAGAAGATTTTTTCTGAATGATACTGTATACGATTTAAATATAAAGTAATTCGAATCGATTTTTCATCTACCTGTTTTAAAGAGAGCCAAAGCAACGATAATCGTGTAGAAATATCCCATGGCACTACCACAATACAATGTTATCTGCCGAAGAACGAAAACAAACTGTCCAATTAGTCGTTGAAAGTTTAACCCGTAGAATACTATTCTCAAGGAATACTCCCCACTATGACATACCGAATTAATTATATTACAGTACGCTTGTTGTGTTCCTCGCGAAAAGGAAAGAAACGCAACTAACACGTAGTTATATTTTTTCTTACATAACAGCTAATAATACTGTGCTTCTACAGATTTAAAAAAATAATTGCTTATGTTGACTTTTACAATTGAAGAGGATAAAATCTAAATTAAGTAATTCGAAGATAATTGTGTGAGATAATATTTGTGTATGATATTACGAGGCATTACTACTCAAAATTATTTTATTAGAAACGATTTTGGACTCAAATTCTATTGGGTTGGCATCTAAGTACTTTCGGTTTTGTAGTATAAATTCCAGGTGCGAGTGAAGGTCATCGTCATTTGTGAAAGTTTTACCATTCAAAGAATTCTGCAAACTTCGAAATAAATGGTAATCAGATGGTGCTAGATCAGGGCTGTATGGGGGATGTGGCATCACTTCCCAGCCAAGCTCCAATAGTTTCCCTCGAGTTGCCAAAGATGTGTGAGGCCTTGCATTATCTTGGTGGAAAACTACACCTTTCCGATTTGACAATTCTGGGCGTTTTTCTTTGATTGCTTCATCCAGTTTTATTAATTTTTGTCACTAAACATCAGAATTGATCGTTTGATTCCTTGGAAGCAGCTCAAAAAATACAACACCTTTGTAATCCCACCAAACTGACAGCATGATCTTTTTTGGATGCAATTCAGCTTTCGATGTGGTTTGAGCTGGTTTATCGTGTTTGCTCCATGATCGTTTTCGAACTATGTTACTGTACAGGACCCATTTTTCATCACCAGTGATGATTCTTTTTAAGAAAGGGTCGGTTTCATTTCGTCTAAGGTGCATATCGCAAAAGTTGATTCTTTGTGTTAAATGAATTTCTTTCAATTCGTGAGGTACACAAATATCAAGTTTCTTAACTAGCCCAAGACATTTTAAATGTTTTTCAATTGTTGTGTGCGATACATGTAGCCTCTCCGCAACCTCTCAAACAGTTATATGACGATACTCTTCAATTATGACTTTGATTTGGTCATCATCAACTTCAGTTGGCCGACCAGAACGTTGCTCATCTTTGAGGGAAAAATCTCCAGGACTGAATTTTTTATACCAATTCTGACACCTGCGCTCTGTTAAGCAATTAGCACCATAAACTTCACATATATTTTGGTGAGCCGCAGCAGCTTTCTTTCCTTTACGGAAATAAAATAGTAAAATATGTCGAAAATGTTCGTTTCTGCACTCCATTTAAAATTAACCCACAACTAATAGCTTTAATAAAAATCACGCACTACTTGCTTCTGAAGTTACGTCAATGTGACTAGCATCACGCGACAAACGGTAAAGTACAGCACTAACATACGTTATACAAAAAATAAAGCAACGCTCTCTATCAGTAAAAACCGAAAGTACTTAGTTGCCAACCCAATATTTATTCAATCATTACATTGTTTATAAACACGTTACTCTCTTTATCTACAATTCAAAGTCTTCCGAATTGGATGGGGATACCAATTCGGAAGACAATAAATTTTTTAAGTATTTTTTTACTCTAATCTATACGCTCTTTTTTGAACTACCGTTAAATTAAGTAGTATCAATCGAGTGCAAAGCTTTCTGACGACAAGATGATCATGCTGGATAGTTCTAATTTGGGTCATACCTATGCCCAATGATGCCCGAATGTCTCTGTATGTAAAGTGGTTATCTGTCTTTATCATGTTGTACATGGCGTCGATATTTTCTGGAGGGACTACAGTATTAGGCCGTCCATCACGATGCTCGTCTTTGACCGAAACACGTCCAAGCTGGAACTCGTTGTACCACCGTTACTACGGTCACCAAGGATGGTGCTTCATCGCTAAATAATCGCTTGATTGTTTGCGAACACTCTTGTCGAGTGAGACCGTCTATAAAATCGTAGAAAATCATGGCTCGAAAATTTTCGCGTGTTAATTCCATTTTTTACAAAACTCACTTTATTTTAAAAATTACTAAAAAGATATAACAGCATATGCTAGCAATAAATCATATTTGGACAAAGAGAAATACGACAAAAATATTACCAACAGCACCACCTTACGGAAAGTAGCTGAACCGACAAATTTTTAAAGCAATCTATGTGTTTATAGATTATTAGATTTTTCCGGCAAATTATATTGTAAAGGGTTTTCCAATAGGGACTTGACAACTTTTAATTCAATTTGTGAACGCACCCTTCCATTAATCGTCGAACCGTCACAGTCAATTTATTCAATAAACTTAACATTTTCATCATGGTAAAGTACACGAACGAACAACGTCTGCAAATTATAAAAATTTACTACAGAAATTCGGAGTCGGTGACCGCTACTTTAAGAACGTTAACTCCGATTTTCGGTCGTAATTCTCGCCCTAGTAGACAGGCAGTAACAAGTTTAGTGCAAAAATTTGAGTCTACATATTGGTTGTGTGATGTTGCCGTGCCAGTGAAACACCGGGTTGGTCGAAGTGTCGAAAATATTGCTGCCGTTGAAACGTCCGTAGCAAATGATCCAAATCAGTCAATTCCACGGCGTTCTCAAGAGTTGGGCATCGCCCAGACCACTTTATGGCGAATTTTGCGTAAGGATCTTGGTTTACACCCATACAAGATCAAGCTGACTCAAGAATTGCAGCCGATGGACCATTTGAAGCGACGTATGTTCTCCGATTGGGCTCTGGAAAAGATGCGTCAGGATGATCAATTTTATCGCAAACTCATTTTCAGTGACGAAGCTCATTTTTGGCCGAATGGGTTCGTCAATAAGCAAAATATGCGTTATTGGTCGGGTGAAAATCCACATGTGCTTCATGAAACACCACTTCATCCACAAAAAATAACTGTTTGGTGCGGTTTGCAGGCCGGCGGCGTCATAGGGCCATATTTTTTCGTCAACGATAATGATCGTTACGTTACTGTGAATGGTAATCGTTATCGCGCCATGATTACCGACTATTTTTGGCCCGATTGGGAGATATGGACTTGGACAACATGTGGTTTCAGCAGGACGGTGCCACAAGCCACACAGCACACGTTACAATCGATTTATTGAAGAGTAAGTTTGATGAGCGTGTTATATCAAGAAATGGACCAGTCGATTGGCCGCCTCGTTCGTGCGATTTAACGCCTCTAGACTTTTTTCTTTGGGGCTACGTCAAGTCATTGGTCTATGCCAACAAGCCGACAACGTTGGAAGAGCTCAGAGCCAACGTTGAACGCGAAATAGCAGCCGTTTCGGCCGAATTGTGTGGCCGAGTCATCGAAAATTGGGTCCAACGAATCGACCGGTGCAAACGTGCCCGCGGTGGCCATATGAACGAAGTCGAGTTCCATTCATAAATGTTTTGATTGTACTTCAACCCGATAATAAAGTTTTTGAAATATCTCAAATGGTCTGCATTTTATTTTCAAAAAAAAGTTGTCGAGTCCTTATTGGAAAACCCTTTATTTGCTTTTCGTTTTCCCACATAAAAGAGATTGTAACTTTGTATTGTATTTACTTGCTCGATAATGTTCTAACAAACGAAACTAGTGGCAATAAATATAGTGTGAAATTTAGACAAAGTGTTATTTATTCCTTAGTTAAAAAGCGGTTTAAACTAACACTCCAGATATTGAGAAAAATGTACACATACTTAAATTACTAAATGCAATGAAATGCAACAAAATTCTTTAACAGAATAATGCCGACATTTTAATTGGATAGCATCGCCCCATATTTTCAATTAAAAGTTGACAGTGAACTCTGTGACTACTATTAGGTTCAATTAATAGACTTGACATGGTCATTACGACTAATGAAGATTAGTAATTTCCTAAAATATGTGTGTCTTTAAATGTGTTTATTTTGTTTTATGGAGCAAGGTGCAATTACTTAATATTTTGCTTGTTTCAATTCATAAAATATAAAGCAAACTTACATCTACTTAGCATCGCACTAGTTTGTATATTGAACTAGTTTAGAAAAAAATTAAGGTCAGATATTGAAACTTCAGCCAGTATTATTAATTAGGTCTGAAATGGGATTTTTGTCGACGATTGTTTAAACGTAATTTGATTTCACGAATTATTCTAAAACAATTCCAGGGCTTTAGAAAGGATTTGGAGTTTGGCAGGTATTAAACAAAGATCTTTTGAACGTGTTAATTACAGAGGTACTCGGTTGTCGGGAAGGTTATTGTGTATTTTTGCAACAAATGGAGCTAGTTTATTTTATGCAAGTGTACGATGCTTCAAATTGAGAGCAAGGCTTAATTGTTCTATAAAAAACATATTTTTTTCGACGAAAAATGCAAATATTTTTATTTTAATATGAATTACACATATGATGGTCATGTTTAGAAGAGAATATGCAATAAATGATGCCCAAGACTGCTGCTGGTACATTCTTGCTCTTTTAGAGAAGTTTCTGATTTCATTTTCGCATATTTGCCCTTCAGCATTGCCAATGACACGTTAAATTTTTTTCATTAACTCGGAAGTTGTAGTTGATTACTTGATATAGACAGAAAACTTGACAAAACGAAAACAAAGTGTCAATTTTAACACTTAAAGATGGCATGCGAACTATAAGCATTCAAAATATAGTAAAAAAAATATACAAAAGGCTCCTTTCAGAAGTCTTGATAACTATTTTGGACAGGCCCCAGTATTTATGCATTTTCCGACAAATGAATTGTAGTGGCCCTATAATCGACCCTTGAAGAATGTCGCGCATTAATCTATTACCTATTAGTTCTTCCGAATAAATACTATCTGTTTACGTTAGTTCGGATTTGATTCAAACAACGAACACGCTCTCCCAATGAGCAATGAATTTCTTTATTTTTCAACATATTCCTCTTCAATATTAATGCAATTGGATTAGCGATGCTGGAAGGCGATTATACTAGTTTTATAATCATCAGGATCAAGGTCGTCAAAATACTGCTCTACTTCTGCAATAACTTCCTCGACTGTCTTTAAATTTTTTTCCAGCAAGAAACATATTGAGTTTTGGGGATACGTAGAAGTCTAAAGACGTTAGATTTGGTGAGTAGAGTGGTTGACATACAACCTGGAATCGTAATTCACAGTTTTTCCTAAATAGTGAAACTGGTATGTGACGGTACGTCGGTAATGGCAACTTTCACTTTGGCCAAAAAGACAGCATCATAGTTTAGCCCTTTGCGAGATAGTTGATAAAAAGTATCCCATTCAAATCCAAAAATATCGTAGCCATTACTTTTCCAGCCGAAGGAAATGTCTTGGTTTTGTGGAGGGGGACTGTCACGATGTTTCCACTGCTGAGATTGTCATTTTGAACCTGATCGTAGTAATGGGGTCAAACTTCAACGGCTGCAACAAAGTGACGAATAAAATCTACTGGGTTGATGTTCCAGGGCTTCAAATTGGCGTTAGAAATTCACACTCTTTCACGTTTTTGATCTGCAAATCTGTAAACGCGGTACTCAACTGACAAAGAGCTTAGACATGCCTAATTCGACATGCAAAATGTGGTGTACAGGTTCAGTAGATATTCCCACATTTTTGCAATCTCTTCCACTTTCATTCTCCGGTCACATAAGACAACATCATGAAATTTTTCAATAATTTCTGAAATGGTAAAACGTTTTAATGGTTCAAGATATTCTCCATCTTCGAGGTTCATGTCGTCATGTTTAAAACCAGCAACTCAGCGGCAAATTGTGGCGTTCGAAGGAGCATTCAGTTGTGTTCATCTGCCTGAACAAATAAGTACACACAAGTACACCACAACTGATAAACTAGCCTCAGGTACCGTTAAATCGTTATCGTTCAACTTTGAGTTGAATTTGATGGAGCCTGTGGTTGATTGACTTGATCAATAAGGTTGATATATAACCCCTTTCCACATTAACTTTTGTAAATTCTGTATACGCATTTCGACAACCAAGTTGTCATCATCAGCAGATAATTTCAAAGTGTCGCACCTGGTAAAACACGGCGAAAAACAATTGTACGAAAATCAAACTCCGTACGCGATCCACACCGCACAAAACCAAGATGTACATCTTTGAGTTTAAAATTAATTGGCCAACCATATAAAAAAAATTACTAAGCTTTATAGAAACGGAAATACATTTATAATCTTTATTCGAGTAATTATAAAGTTTTGAAATGAGATGCAAACCTATTGTTTTCTTGAAGAGACTGATCAAATATAACTGACTGCTCATTTTTTATATTAATGAATTATTTATGAAAAACATTGAGAAAATATATAGGCCATGATACGCCATGAGATTTACCGAATTCATTTTAAATTTATGATTTACAATAGAAACATATTTTATAAAAATGAAGTATAGCAAAACTTTTGAACATTCGATGTTAGAATATTAGCAAATTCTTTTGCAGTTGTAAATAATAACAGTATTCATATTGTTATTAGAGATTTTTAACGCTATTAAATGAAAGTAAGTACGAGGATAGTTTGACAAGTAGTTAGCATTCTAACTACTTGTCATGCTGTGACATACTGTGTAATTACACATAGGTGGCGCTCTAATTGTTAAAACAAATGCACTGTAATTTAGGTTGGCTATTTATATGTTTACATTCCGATATTAAGATAAATCGGTTGATTAGTTTATTTTGATTGAAAAAGAAGCAATTTTGTTAAAATGGAAAAAGCAGAATATTTCGTAATTAAGGGTATGAAAGCTACCGAAATAAAAGATGAGTTACGGGAAACATTAGATGAATCTGTTCCATCATTCGCCACAATAAGTAGATGGGTAAATGAATTTAAACGTGGTAGAACAAGCTGTGTTGATGAAGCGCGCTCTGGAGCACCCAAAATCGTGACTTCTAAGGAAATGATTATAAAAATCCAAAATATTATTACGCAAGATCGACGACTCAAAGTGAGAGAGATAGCAGACATGGTAAATATTTCAACAGAACGCGTACACCACATTTTAACGAAAGAATTGGGGTTTTCCAAGCTTTCGGCAAGATGGGTGCCGCGATTGCTTACGACTGATCAAAAGTCACTCGTTTGCGCATTTCCAATGAGTGTTTGAACCTTTATAAGCGGAATCCGGTTGATTTTTGTAGGAGATTTGTTAGTTGCGATGAAACTTGGATACACTACAGTACACCCGAAACTAAACAACAGTCGAAACAATGGTTAGAACGTGGTTCTGCACCTCCAAAGAAATCTAAAACCACTTTATCAGCAAACAAGGTGATGGCATCAATTTTTTGGGATTCAAAGGGCATTTGGCTCATTGATTACCTTCAGAAAGGTGCCATAATAAACGGACAATATTATGCAGAACTTCTACAAAAATTAAATGTTGAGATTCGTGCTAAACGTCCAGGAATGGCAAAGAAAAAGATTCTGTTTCACCAAGACAACGCTCCCTCGCATACCAGCACAGTTGCGATGTCCAAAATCCACGAGTTGCATTTCCAATTAGTACCGCATGCGCCTTATTCGCCGGATCTAGCCCCTTTTGACGTCCACCTTTTTCCAAAATTGAAAACGGCACTAGGTGGAAAGAAATTTTCGTCTAACGACGAGCTTATCATCTTCATAAATGAGTATTTCGCAAGCCTTCCGGAATCGCATTTTAGAGATGACATAAGGGCATTGGAGCACCGTTGGAATAAATGTATTGCTCTTTTAGGAGAATATATTGAAAAATAAAAATTATTTTGTATTTAAAGAATTCGTTTTTCTTTTCCATTCTCACTACTTGTCAAACTACCCTCGTATGCTTTATCATAGCAGGATGTTCACATTTCATGAAATTCAACATTCACAGGTGTACGAAAACTTTTGTGTCTAACTGTATATTGTGTACAGAGATATAAAGAAAGAATATATGTATTTATATATGTATGGATGAATGAAGTTTCGTACACACTTTTGTTTAAACAACACCCAGTCGCCATTAATGTTGCTCTGCTATATACTTATGTACGTAAAATATGTAAGTTTTGAAATTTACATGACGTAGTATCTTAGAGTTACATCAGAGGAAAAAAATTATCTTCGTTCGTAATACTTCAATGATACAACGCCTTAGTAATCATGTTAATGTGTGAATAGCATAATTGCATAGTCCAATTTACGTGAAATTATGCGCCACATATTGCGTTCTTAACTATATTTACATAATTTACATTGTTAATAGATTTCTTTATATAGGTTAATTAACGTCGTTACATTAAGGAAGGATTTATAAACATTGTTACACTACTGGAGGTCTTAATTTGTTTTTATGATTTAATCATTACTTAGGCAAATAATAGTGCATTAATGAATAAATAAGTGGTCGTGAAAAAGTGTGTAGCGTTTTGTTTTAATAAATTTAGAATAAATGAATGAAATACGTAATTTTTTCATTCAAACATGATTTGTTTATTTGGGAATAAAGGTTTTCGGATAGACAAAATTATTAAAAGTGGGTGCACGCGCATACTGACATTAAATCTAAAATACAATATACAAAATGAATAGTATTTATTTTGAGCAAATCATTGTTGCTTTTCTTCTTTCATTCGAAGAAAACGGTGGCTGGAGCGCATCGAGAACTCCAAAAAATTTACGGAGATGCTGCTCTAAGTGAAACAACGTGCCGTGATTGGTTCCGTCGCTTCAAAGACGGTGATTTCGATGTTGACGACAGTTCACGTGAAGGAAGACCAAAAACCTTCGAAGACGCTGAATTGGAGGCATTGCTCGATGAGGATCCGTGCCAAACGCAAAAAGAGCTTGCTTCAGCATTAGGAGTTATCCGCCAAGCCATTTCCCAGTGATTGCATGCGTTGGAAATGATTCAAAAACAAAGAACTTGGGTTCCTTATGATTCGAAGCCAAGAGACGTCGTTTTTTCGCCTGTGGACAACTGCTCCAGTGGCAAAAAAAGGAAGGGTTTTCTTCATCGCATCGTTACGGGTGATGAAAAATGGATTCATTTCAGCAACCCAAAGAGAACAAAATCATGGGGACTGCCCGGTCATGCTTCTACGTCGTCGGTTCGGCCGAATATTCACGCTGCGAAGGTTTTGCTGTGTATTTGGTGGGACCAGGGCGGTGTTATTTATTATGAGCTGTTGAAACCGAACGAAACCATCACTGGGGAACGGTATCGAACTCAATTGATGCGATTGAGCCGAGCACTGCGCGAAAAGCGGCCACAATACGAGCAGAGGCACGAAAAAGTGATTCTACAGCATGACAACCCTAGGCCTCAGGTTGCCAAACCCGTTAAAACCTACTTAGAAACGCTCAAATGAGAAGTTCTACCACACCCGCCATATTCCCCAGATATTTCGCCGTCCGATTATTACTTGTTTCGTTCGATGGCGCATGGTGTGGCTAATCGGCAGTTCCGCTCATATGAAGACATCTCAAAATGGCTTGATTCGTGGATAGCCTCAAAAGACAAACACTTCTACCGTGACGGTATTCGAGCTCTGCAAGAAAGATGCGAAAAAGTTGTCGCTAGCGATGAGCAATATTTTGAATGATTCATTTGTAAACATTTTTTTACAATAAAGTTGCATTTTCATCTAAAAACAGCGAGAACTTAGTTGCACACCTAATATAATTTTCAATTTCTTTTTGTTTTGGAGAGGCTGTCGCGGCGCCTCTGGAGACTCTTTGCGGAGCGCCTGGGCGCCGCGGCGCATATTTTGGGAACCCCTGATCTAAGGCAGTCATACTGTTATGTTAGACCTGTCATATTCTCCGCCAGACGGAGAATGTAATATTAAAATTAATAAGAAAAAATGACATTTTAATGTTATATTATTATATAATGTTGCTTTAAAATGTGGACATTACGTCAAATAAATATTTCGAATTTCAGAAATAAAAGTGTAATTTTAGTATAGGTTTATCGCAATATGAAGGCACTTAATACAATTATTATTCAAATTGTGGCCAATTTAACAGTTTAACCAAAATAAATGACTGTATGGAAATTTTTATCCTACGTTTCTCTAAAATACACCAGAAGGTTAACACATTTAACCTAGTGCAACGGTCCTTTCATTAGTTCAATTAGTATCACTCCAGACAGGTCTATTTTATCATAAAACACTTCTTATTAGTCACGCTACAAATCAATCTATTTGTCTCTATATTGTTCGCGTGAGTCATTTTGTTTTACAGCAGGATCGTATTGTTTCATCAATGTATTAATAAAAAATAGTATTCAAGAAGGCTATTGAAATTTAATACCACTGATGTACGAAACGATAAGGTTTTTAATTTTATCAAGATTTACACATTTATTTCAAGTTAATATTAATAAATTTTTGTTTTATAGATTCGTTTTTGAAATTATCAATAAATATTTTAATAACTTTACTCTTCGCGCTGTGTCAAAAAATACTAAGATATTCTATAGTTTCACAATTATGTAATTCCCAGTTCAGCATTATCAATGAAGATGGCAATATCGTTGTCGAACTGTGCGGTATGAAATGTACTTATTAGTACTTTTTTTATATATTGGATCTTCCAATGGGGACTTCCGAAATTTGAAAGCGGCCATATTGTTGAAGCTACATCTGTTGAATTGGCTGTTATTCTCTGTTTCGCCAAGTCACCATGGACGGATATAGCGTTCAACAACACGTGCAAATGGTAAAATTATTTTCTCAAAATCAGTGTTCTGTTCGGCCAACATAATCGTCCTACCGAGACGACTATTCGCAGTGTGGTGGATAAATTTGAGTCCACTGGTTCAGTAAACAGTAAACCAACACCCGTATGACGACGAAATGCAAGGTCTACCGAGAATGTCGCCGCTCTTCGTGAGAGTGTGCAGGAGAACCCAAGGCAGTCGATTTCACATCGCTCACAAGAACTCGGCCTTTCTTTTGGCCTGAATTGGATGATATGAACACCAACGATATGTGGTTTCAACAGGACGGCACATCGGACATTCTGCACGACTGATTTGAGGGCATGGTCATCTCACGTGGAGGTGATGTGAACTGGCTACCGAGATCGCGCGATTTGACCCCGTTAGACTTTTTCTTGTAGGGTTTTCTTAAGTCACAGGTCTATGCGAATAAGCCACAAACCACAGTGGCTCTTGAAGCCCAACATAACCCATGCCATAGGTCAAATTCAGCCTGATTTATGCGCTAGAATCATGGAAAATCGAACATTTCGAATGCGCGCCACGCAGCGAAGGCGCGGCGGACATTTGTACGATGTTATTATATATTCCATACATAATGTCATCGATAGGCCTTTCAAACGAATAAAAAATTTCGATGATATCTCACACACACTTTCTTTTATTTAAATTTAAAGATAGGAAACATTTAATGAAAGATCCGTTAGTTCGACATACGAAAATTACTTGACGAGAAGCGAGACTTGAAATTAAACAAGTGAATAATGCCACTAAACTTTTTATTATGTTTCAACATATTTCTCTTCGACATCGAGGCACCTAGGCAAACGATGCCGAAGGGTCATTATACCGTTTGCGTAATAATTTTACTCAAGACCCTCAAAATATTCCTAGTGCTCCTGAATGAACAACATATTCTTCATCAAACTGAGTTTTGGAGAAGATGTAGAAGTTACTCGGAGTCATATCTAATGATTAGGACTCAATTGGCACTCTAGCGATGAACAGAAACTTCTTTTGTTTAGTGTTTTCGAAACTTCAAAAAATTTGTATTCCCAAATTTTCGGAAACTATTTAGGAGTTTTCGAGAACTCTGAAGAAGTTGTTCTTCCAAAATTATTTTGTTTAATTGGTCTAGTAGAGTATTGTAAAACGATTTGTTAACAGTTTGGCGCTTTGCAAAAATGTCTATGAAAATCGTCCTCTTCAAATCTCTAAAAATTATAGCCATTATTTTATCCGGTAATGGAAATGTTATGGCTTTCTATGGGGATGAGGAGGAGGGGGATTGCTATGATACGTCGACTATCGTTTGGAGTGAAGAACATAGTTATGAAGTTAGGCTTTATCAACGATAATGCAGCATTGTTCTTGTTTAATGTTTTTGATCACAATTCGAGATTCACTATACTTAACCTGTTGATAGTTTACACCAATTTTAAGTGTAAAAGTGTTGTAAGCGTTCAGTCAATATGTCCATAATGTTATCTTCTTGATGTCAGTTCTTATCATATAAGTTGCAACTTTTGGAAATGCTGGTGGCAAATCATCGTCAATTATAATATTACCCCGTTTAAATTTCTCAAACAACAACAAATTGTGGTTTTCGAAATAACGTTACTACTCAAAGGTTGCTGCTTATCAGCCAAAATTTTAGCCTACTTAATCTTTGAAGAAAAAAATACCGAGAGAATAAACATTCACGATTGCTAAAAAAATTTCTTCTGTGTGCATATTTATATTCGTTGAAACTCTAGTTACACTAGTGACGCACTGTACAAATTCAATATATGCAACTAAGTATACAATTCCGGAATGAGTTGCATATAAACGGTAACATTAACAGTTCAATTATATACTATAAACCACGAAAGTTTGTCGGTGTATCAATAACGCTGCAAAATATGAACATATATCGGCATTTGTCTAATTCATCAGCCACATGTGTTGAAAAAAGAAGGCCGCAAACGTTCTTCTAATTGAGTTACGCGTTAAGTTTGGTCAAGAAATTGCGAAAAAATAGAAACAGACGTATACAGAGCACGTGCATTATGCACACATGTGTCACCTACAATATAGATAAAATAGTAGTTTGACTTTTGACATATGAAGTTTGTCTTTTCTACGGTTCCGATATTGTTATACTCCTTGTATTTTACCACTGTTATTTGTTATTGTTCCAACAGCTAATTTATCATATTTATTTCATCATTGTATGTTTACACCTAGGTAATCTACGTAGGCAGCTTTTACATTCATTATTTACAGGTTAAGGTATAGTCATGCCAGGCATGGACAAATAACCATAGCAATATACAACAATACTCTGTACGACTTTGACAAATAACAAAATAGCGTGGCATAGACGAAATTACAAGGTAACTCGCCAAATTGAAGAGGTGACAAAATTCACTCCACAAAATGGTAGAAATTATTGATGTGTTGATCGAGAAAACGAATTTCTTTTTGTGGTATATTCGTATTGTAATATACTGCTCTCGCGAGTTTATAAACTTTAGAGTTTTCTATTTAGGAACTTTATTCACAATTCTAACGGGTGGGTCATTTAAAAGTTTAAATTTAAAAATGCAATAAAACAAAAACGGTTAGAAATTTTGCCAAATTTATTTTTTTGTTGTGAAGTACAATTGTTCCTGTTAGAGATGGAATATTATTTCATTCATATGGCTGCCGCGGCTAGCTTCACAGTACCCCATTCGGTGGGACCAATTTTCGAGCACTTTTTTGAGTGTATGGGGTCGTATCTCGGCAATGGCATCACGAATGTTGGCCTTCAAATGCTCAACTATCTCTGGTTTGTCGGCATAACACTTGTCTTTAACGGCGCCCCACAGAAAATGGTCCAACGGTGTCAAATCTTGGCGGCCAATAGACATCATCATTTCGGCTAATTAAACGGCCATCAAACGTTTGACACAATAAATAGATTGTGGCATCAGATGTGTGGCAAGTTGCACCATCCTGTTGAAACCAAACATCATTCACATCAATACCATGAAGAGCGGGCACAAAAAAATCGGTTATCATGGTGCGATAGGTGTCTCCATTGACCATAATGGTTGCGCCGTCCTCATTTTCAAAGAAATATGGGCCAATGATGCGTCCGCTCCACAAGCCGCACCAAACAGTTACTCGTAATGGGTGCATTGGCTTCTGTAAGACCACGTGTGGGTTTTCTGAGCCCCAAATACAGCAATTTTGCTTGTTAACGTACCCACCAAGATGAAAATGAGCTTCATCCCAAAAGATATTTTTTTTTGCACAATCGACATCATCGTGTAGTTTCTCGTTGGCCCATCTAACCAAACGGATGGTCATGCGGCTTCAACTCTTGAACCAATTGCACTTTGTAAGGCGTCATATCGAGATCTTTTGGCAAAATTCGACGTAAACTGGTGCGTGAAATGTTCAATTCTTGAGAACGACGACGAGTTGACGTTGATGGATTTTCACGCACACTCTCAGCCACAACTTCGATATTTTCGGGTGTACCAGCACGCTCACGTCTTGGCGCATCAACTATGAAACCAGTTTCACGAACTTTAGCAATAAACTTGCGTATACCGGGCACTGTTGGTCCTTCTCTGCGACCAAATTTTGTACGACATTTTCGTGCAATTTCCGACAATTGTCTTTGTTTTGGAAATAAATTTCCAATAAATCCCAACGTTGCTCAAGCGTAAATCGATTCATTTCGTTCAGTGGAGATAATATACTGAATTTTGTGACACAATAGAATGACATAAATATAGCCAGATGCGAAATAACCGGTGGTTCAAATTTAAACCGATAGATGGCCCACCCGTTATAACTCTCAAATCAAATCTCAAAAATTGACCAATTTTAACCACAAAAAATAGCGAAATTTGAATATAATGCTAAATTTTTCTGAAAGATGGTGCTAATAATCGTATCACTTCTCAAATTATCCATCATCGAATATGTAATTTAATTTGTAACGGTTCAAATGTCTAATTTTATAAAATTTGTAAACAATATAGTAATTGGAAAGAATGCATATTATTATTATGCGTTGACGATCAAGAGCAATTCAAAAGTCGAGTTCACAGTTACGCATGTACTCGTATATGTACATGTTGATAAACATTTCTTGATATTTCATCTTCGCGCAACAAAACGATATTTAGAAATGTATGGTGTTGCGTTTTTCTTGTTTAAATAACTTCCAGGCCGATAGGGTTAGAAGTTCAAATTCGTAATAATTTATTTTTAAAAATTCTGCTCTCTTCTGTACATTTGGGAAATCGCTATCGAAAAGATATACGACTCTATATAACCTCTGAAGATTATTTACAAGGTCATATCAAAGCATTATATGTATATAAATCTTTAAAAAAATTAAATTATTTTTCTTCAGTACAATATAATCGAAGTCGTAAAAAATGAAACCAGTGGCAGTCGGTTTGGTGTTTTATATAAAATTATTCCACTGTAAGTAGCATTTGGGTATGATAATGATAGTGTGACTAGATTTTCAATCCAACGAAATATTAACGCTTACAATAATTGGAGCAGAGTTTTAGATACTTTTTGCTTACATTCATCTGATTCGTTTTATTTTAAAGTACAGGCTGTTTCAAAAAGAATATACTTATTTCGAATGCATATACATATTAACCGTATTTAACCGCGTTTCCGTCAAAGAAGAATGGGCTGTAAACAGATGATCGGGATATCGCACAAAACACATTGATTTTAGGCGAATCTCGTACATATTCAATGGCTGCGTGTGGATTCTGTAGACCCCAAATTCGACCATTGTGTTTGTTTACCAGACTACTAACATGGAAAGTCGCTTCATCACTGATCACGATGCGTTGTGCGAAAGTGTTATCATTGTCAATAGCATCATGAGTCTCGTTACAAAATGCCACACGTTTCCGTTCGTCATCAGGACGCAGAGCTTGTTACAACTGTAATTTGTATGACTTCATAACCAACCTACGTCTAAAAATATGCCAAATTGTTGTTGTAGGCAGTTGTAACTCCCGACTGGCAACTGGTTCAACATTTTGTTCAGAAACACGAGGGCGGCCAGGACTCTTTCCTTTACATACACATACTGTATCTACAAACTGTCGATACCATCTGAGAATGTTCCACCCATTCGGAGGATCAATTTGGTAGCTCAACTTGAAACGTCTTTGCACTGTAATCACAGAATTCCACTTCGCAAACTCGAGAACACGAAATGATTCCTGCTGCGGGATAGCCATTTTAAACATATGACGGTTACCAAGAAAAACAGAAGAAAACTGACATCTAGCGGCTATTAAATAAACTAGACTATGTATTCGGTTCTCCAATAGCCGAGCCGAGGCGCAGCAATCGATAGTTTGGACAAAATAATACTTTGTAATACGTATATTATTTTTGAAACACGCTGTATAATAAATAAAATCGAAGAAAAGAGTTATTCATATTTTGCTCGCATTTCTATATACACTACAGGCCATAAGTGAGGGATCACTTATCATAAATAATAAAACACTTGTACTTTAGACACATCCCTTAGACTTTTACCTGTTTTGGTGAGAATAATTGAAATAACAGTTGTAAATGTAATTCTGAGAAGGATTATTCGGATTATTATTATAAATTAGATAAATATATTTGTTTCTGAAAAATATTGTAAATCCTTTTAATAGTTTTATGGCGTCTATTTAATAGAAATATTTTATATACCCCAATAAATTTAATATTTTACATGAATTCGTGTGTTTTCGTGTACATCGTAAACCTTTTTGTGATACCAACTGTACTTTACACACTTTGAAAAAGAAAAATAACCTGTTTATTAACTTCGATTTTTCTATTATCTTAAAAAAATATGCATTCTTAAGAGTGACATTAAACTGTTTTTTTCAAATAAAATAAAAGAATATCTCGTTTACATTTTAAGTTTACATGAATATAGAAATTATTAAATTTATTTTAAACCCAGAGATATGTTAACGATACCAAAACCGCAATTACGTACAGCACACCGAATATTGTAAACACTTTCTGATATCTAGCATCCGTGAGTTACAAAACCAGATAACATATTGGCATAAATTAATGGAAAAGTACGATCTTCAAAACAAACAGAAAGATTTCTTTGAATATTTAGTCATTACTAGGGAAATTCCTATCAGAGAGATAGAGTTCTGGTTGACCTCAAGTGATAATTTTGAGGACGTCTTGAGCAAAAAGCATATATAAAACAAAAGATAAATTAAATTATTAACCTTTACAGTGCAGTAGATCTGAAATCATCACGAAAATGAAGTTAATAGTAGTTGGTTTGTTATTTTTTGTAACATATTTGCAATGTAAGTAGTATTTATTTATAATTTTAATTAGCATTTCTATCTATACATACAGTGTGTATCAGCCAAATGGAATAAATTCGATAATAATTAAATGGAAGGGCGTTCGAAAAAACGCTCGGACACGTCGATTGGGATTTTTAGTTGCGTATTTTTTTAAATAAAAAGTTTATATACAGGGTGTGTCATGTAAAAGCGGTCAATACCAACTTTCTTATTTTATTTTTTTTCTTTCTTATTTATTTATAAACACCCTGTCAAATATTAAATTTTTGGATTCTTTAGAAAATTCCAGACATATATCATGTACAATATCCTATACCTATCTTCGACTGTTTCGGAAATATTAAATGTTTTCGGATTAATAATTTTGTTTACAATTAAAATAAGATTTTCACATAATAGTTTGAGTGAAATTTAAGTGAAAATCTTTAATTGTACTTGTACTTCGTTTTAAAATTCCTTGCCTTAGCAAAGTGTTGTCAGTGTCATAACTGTTTGAATTTCGTTAACTACATTTCAATAAAATGGTCCATTTAACAGAAATGCACAAAATAACAATTCTGCAGATGATTGTTTATGGAGATAACACACGGACACAAATGGAAGTTGCTCACTTATTTCATGAGAAATTTCCAAATTTACCACCTATATCCCAAGGAACAATTAGTAAAATAGAAAAGCAGTATCGCGAGTTTGGACATGTAAGGCAAATAAAAGCAGCTGCGAATGCAGTAAGTAATGATACCAAACTGGATATTGTGCTTGAGTTTGAAGAAAACCCGCATACTTCTAGTAGGCTACATGTATCGCACACAACAATTGAAAAACATTTAAAATGTCTTGGGCTAGTTAAGAAACTTGATATTTGGGTACTTCACGAATTGAAAGAAATTCATTTAACACAAAGAATCAAGTTTTGCGATATGCACCTTAGACGAAATGAAACCGACCCTTTCTTAAAAAGAATCATCACTGGTGATGAAAAATCGGTCCTGTACAGTAACATAGTTCGAAAACGATCATGGAGCAAACACGATAAACCAGCTCAAACCACATCGAAAGCTGAATTGCATCCAAAAAGATCATGCTGTCAGTTTGGTGGGAATACAAAGGTGTTGTGTTTTTTGAGCTGCTTCCAAGGAATCAAACGATCAATTCTGATGTTTACTGTCAATAATTAATAAAACTGGATGAAGCAATCAAAGAAAAACGGCCAGAATTGTCAAATCGGAAAGGTGTAGTTTTCCACCAAGATAATGCAAGGCCTCACACATCTTTGGCAACTCGTGGGAAACTATTGGAGCTTGGCTGGGAAGTGATGCCACATCCCCCATACAGCCCTGATCTAGCACCATCTGATTACCATTTATTTCGAAGTTTCCAGAATTCTTTGAATGGTAAAACTTTCACAAATGACGATGACCTTCACTCGCACCTGGTTCAGTTTTTTGCTGATAAGGATCAGAAATTTTATGAGCGCACAATCATGCAGCTGAAAGAAAGATGGCAAAAGGTCATTGAGCAAAATGGAAAATATATAATTGATTAAAAACTATTCTTTGTTTAAAAAAAAAGTGTTTTATTTTATACTACAAAACCGAAAGTACTTAGTTGCTAACCCAATATATCGGATACGTTACTGTGTGCTGGTAAAACAATAAAATGTTGCTTTTGAAAAATCACAAAGATTTTTTTTCTCTGTTACGGGGAAAGATTGGGATAATGATAACAGATCTGCTTTTTTTAGGCTTTCAAAGATTCATAAGGGAGATCTTTTTTTAAGTTGTTATACTCTAATTATGATGTTAACAATGAAGATATCCCTCGTAAACCTGAAGATTTCTTTTGATTGAAGATTACAATATTCTAATTAAGACAATTTTATATAGTTTGATTCGGTGTAGGAAAAAATTCTGCTCGCGAGCACAATTTTATTTAATTGGTTTGTTTTAAAATTTGTGTTCACGAGTTTTATCATTTAACTCGCGAGCACAAACTCAACTCGTAAGAATAGTTCTTTTTAATATAGAAAATATAACTCGTAAGAATTGAAGTCGTTTGCGAACGAGTTTAATTCGAGCACTCTCCGTACTCCGCTTACCAACTTCTTTTAAATAACTACTTCTTGCTAGCTATAAGAAATTAAAGTTTAATTTCTTATAGTTAATAAGAAGTAGTTATTCAAAGGAAGTTCATATTTAATGTAGTTAATATTAATTTCAAAATCTTATTTGATTATTTAATAATTTTGTGTAGTTTCTGTAGGAAATACTTAAAAAGATACTGGACAGTTTATTGGTAGAATTTACATCTTAAAAATAAATTATTAGTTTCAGAACAATTACCAAACCTAATAGGCACATCTACACACAAATGTATCGAATGCCTGTGTCATGCAAGAACTGGTTGTTATAGACGCGTAAACTGTGCGAGCTATTCCATAAATATGACATACTGGCAGATCGCTGGATACCCGACATTGCCAGGTGATGATCCCGACAATGAAGAAAGTTATCGGAAATGTATGAAAGACGAAAATTGTATATTAAATACAATTAACTCATATACGAGCACGTTTAATAATCTGGTAAGAGAATTAAATCTGTATGTGATTAGTAAATAAGAAGTGGAGGCAAATGAACACATTTCTACCCTATTATTATGAAACAAAATTCCAAATTAGTAGTGACCGATCTAACGCAAAGTGTTAAGTCACTCCCTGTTTTGAGAGCCCTATGTAATTGTAATAAAACACATTTAAATAATTTTATTTTGAACAGCAAAGTGTTCGGTATGTGGAGATGCACGTGCATATAATTCTATAAGTATAAATATAACCAGTTTAAATATTAAATAGAAAAGCAGTTCATATCGTTCTATACGCACAAATATACGTTCATGTACGTACGCAATAAAACTGTTCAAAATACCTCGCTTCGCGTTCAACGCATCGAGGTACTGATGCACCCCCAATAGAGTGCAAATGTTCGACACTGTCGACCTTGCACCTATTGGGGAAGCGTCATGCAGCTACCCGGCAGCAATAACGACGCGACTGGTCAGGTAGGCCGATCTTGGTCCCCTGAATTACAATCTATACACGACGACAAATGTTGTTGCCGACTCATATGTTTGTATTAATTTGCGTATATATATACAATTCAATGTACCTGAAAACATCAAAAAGGAAAAGAAAAATAATAGGCAACCAGTGTTATTGTGCATTTAGAAACTTTAGATACTACTAGATGGTTCCAAAAGTATTAGCAGCTGTCAAACTTTCCATTGTAGTAAATTCAGAGAATGTGATTTTTATGAATACCAGTAAGTTATAATATAACTTTAGACGAGAGTAATACACACCTTTGTCTGTTATTGTCAATCTGTGCATAGGAAACAAAAGACTACTGTCCTTCAATCTCGTGTTATAATGATGGTTATTTCTTGATTTTAAAAAGTAGTGTTGATTTTTATAAAGAAAAGTAATACTTTTATAAATATAAATGCCGTAAATAATTAGTAAAGTGTTATTCCTGATGTAGTTCTGCAGCTATTGGGGAAGCGTCATGCAGCTACCCGGCAGCAATAACGACGCGACTGGTCAGGTAGGCCGATCTTGGTCCCCTGAATTACAATCTATACACGACGACAAATGTTGTTGCCGACTCATATGTTTGTATTAATTTGCGTATATATATATGTATAAAATACATTATACAAAACAATAATATTCATGAAACATAGCATAATATACATTCCAAATACAATATTTTAATTTTAATATTTTTAAATCTTTAACACAAAAGAAAAACAAAAAAATGGTGAGAAGGTGTGAAACTGGTGGTCACTAAAATAATTTTAGCTACTGCCTGTTCATTCATTTATTTATTTTCTTTACAAAATATATTTTTAAATTTTATAATTTCATTAATGTCTGCAGTTATTTATCTTTTTTGCCTCTTTTATTTTTCAACATTAAAATAGTTGTTCAAAGCCTACTTGTCCATTGTCTGGGATATGCGGATGACTTAAAAATTTATAGCACTATAAATACAAAAGCAGACTGTCTTTCATTACAATTAAACCTTACCAAAATTAGTGAATGGTGTCGATTGAATGGGGTCCACTTAAACGTTAATAAGTGTGCAATTGTCTTATACACGCGTTGTAATGGTGTGGTGACGTCCCACTATGCTGTGGAAACTCAGCCAATCTCTAAAGTATCACGAATACTTGATTTAGGAGTCCTTTTTGATTCCAAACTTACATTTACTAGTTATATACTCTCTTTATGCTCTTCCGTTTCAAAGGTACTTGGATTTATCATGCGATCCGCTAGGGATTTTAATAATGAGAAAACACTAGTAACATTATACCATACGCTGGTTCGAACCAAGCTGGAATATGCGTCCGTTGTTTGGACGCCGTATTATGTTTACCAGAGGCTTCTTATTGAGCGAGTATAAAAAAGATTTTTAAAATTTTTGTCTTTTAGACAGGACGAAGAATATTCTGTTCGCGGTTTTGATTATGATATAATACCTTGCTTGAGAGACATGGTTTTCAAGCATTATCATTGCGACGTGATATTTCGAGTGCCAGGTTCACTTTTAATTTAATAAATAATATTATTAACTCTCCGTCATTATTGTCTCAAATTTACTTTCTTGTACCCTCCTGCGGGACCAGATCTTGGGATGTACTTCGCGTCCCAAGAGCCAGAACCAACATTATGGTCAAGAGCCCGCTTTACCATATGGCGAAAACCTTCAACGAACGTTTTGGTGATATTTAATTTTGTATAATATAGTTTTAGGTACAATAGTTGGTATTTGGTTTTAATTTTGTTTCACATTTAGAATTACATTTTATTTTATATTATAATCATCTTTTCACTTTGAACGTTTTGTCCTGTTAGTGGATGTAATCTATTGGACAATAAAGGTTATTATTATTATTTCCTCAATTAGTAACAGTAATTGAATTATTATTTCCCCTGTAACAAAAAAATTAAAACAGATAACCAGAATACAAAATCTTATATCTATAAAATCAGAAGAAAAGAATCATTTTAATGAAATCACAAGCAACTATGATTGACATTTAAAAAACAATAACCTTGTGTTATATCTTGAAAACCAAGTATGCATGAATTTTTAATTAAAATCATTAAATTCTACGTAAAAATACCTATCAAGTCCTATTTTTAGTTTTGTTTTATCTTCATTACTTACCAAGATATGCAAGACTGAGAATTTCGGTAAATTAACAACAAATTATATCAAATACTTCCAATTTCTGAGGAACTTTATTAAATTAACTGTATCTTCAATACTAAAAAAGCTATATACCCATAAATCAATGTTGCCTTGTCTCCACTAGTCGTTGCCTTATCTTCTTCCATTCATTCGTATCAAATCAAAGGAAATCACTGAAAGTTGATATATAGCAACCTCCAGTGATTAAGTTAGTCAACCATCACCTGCATCAAAATTGCAATCAAAAAGTGTGAATTCTCGCGGTGCATGATCTAATAGTTGCATCTTGAACGATATCAGATTTTTATTTAATGGCGTAATATTGACGAAAGTCCAACCAACTGTTGTGAAAACCTGTATATACAAATCTGGCTAAACTACTAAGCGCAAGATAAGGTGGATCTTTAAAAATCAATTTTCAAATGTTAATAATTTTCAATCAGTTTCAAAAACTGAGTACGCGGTATAACTACTAGGTCTCTTTCGATATTGTAGTGTATGACATATTAAGACACTCGAAACTGTACTGCTTGGTGGTTTAATTTGAAAGGCAACCGTCTAACAAACAACAGATACAGGTTCGAATCCTGCTTCAGCGCAGAAATTTTTAATTAATTTCTGTGGTTATAATCGTCGGTGGTATAGCAGTAAATACTTTCATCAATTTTAAAATTTTGCCACCTAATTATTTGAAATATATCTTATTTAACATCAAATAACATTTGTCTGTGCTGAGAACATTTTCAAGCTCAACTTTAATAAGTTTAGTGAGAGGTTAAAGCAACGACTATTTCAATAGCTCAATACTTGTCAAGTTTATTCAGAAATATGTGTATGTTGGTAATAATTTTCATAAGAATTTTGCACCATTGGCATTAAGCACGCTGGAGACGCCTTCTCACTGTTTGCGCAGAAACTGTTACGCGATAACGCTGTTTCAGCTCACTGGCGAGCTGTTTCGACGATTTTTCCTATCACTGAGAGCCAGTCTTTGTAAAATTCTGTCTTCTCTAATCGAGGTACAGGGTTTTCTGCCACTTTTTGGTCTGTTAACAAACGACACACTCTCCTGATAGCGACTAATGGTTGTACGGCCTGCACATCGCGACCATTTTTTTTTTGCAATTGCAGCTATTGATAACTTCTGGGAATGCAGTAGCACCATTTAGGCGCGTTCCCCTACCGACAACTCGCGTGTTTTAGGCATTTTTCTTCAACAAATAACTGACACAACGTGAAAAAATAGGATAATCTACTTGATCTCTACCACAAACTCACAAACGCACGATGCTCACTGAATTCTGCTAGAATGACACTAAATTTCTAAAATCCACAGTTTCCCCTTTCCACCTATTCTTTTCAATAGGGGATTAACTAGGGTATCCAAAAACGCATTTCTGTAAATACCATTAACTATTTTTACGGTTAATTTCCGTCAGACTTGGATAATACCGAGAATAAGGGTTTTTACTTGGGGTGTCTAATACGTACATCTGAGCATGGTTGTATGTATCATATACATATGATATGTATTTATGATTTGATTTTCAGGATTGCAACTGCGATGGTGTGTATGACTGTCAAGATATGTTAAAGTTACATTTATTTGGAAGCCAATGCGGTTCAATTATGAATTCGAATTACGTAACACGATTCAACAATTGTGCTCGAATGAATCATATAAGTCAGATGGATAGTAATAATTATTGCCAAGTGGAGGCCCAGTAATTTAAGAACACAAATTTTGCTCGCACATTTATATTATATGCACAGTATTGAAATAAATATTTTTTAAACTTCAGTGTTCTTTTTATTGCGGTACCTTTGAACGTTAAAAAATATTTTCATTCGTAATATTTAATAATAATAATTCATGCCTTTGCATCCCTCAAAATTAACGCCAATTGCACGGAGATTTGACAGACCACGTGTAATTATTACGACTGAGCTCGTCAGCATTTGTTTAAGCGGAAAGCTGAAACCACGAAAAACCTTCTCGGACAGTCGGCTATCCGCCCCCCCCCCCCCCCCGGCGTGGTAAGCTAATGACTTACCATTGAGCTATCAGCCGGCTTTCGATCAATATTGATTATTTTTCTAAAATGGTCAAATAAATCATATAGAAAAATTAAGAAACCGTATATTCTCCACATGTAGTATAAAAAAATATTCCGTTCAAGCATTGCATAATCCTTCAGTATAGTTTAGAATAATATATAATGATTGCACTTAAGGGATAAGATCTCTCAATTCTTGAAAATTTTCGATTGTTATGATTTTATTTTAAGGTAAAGTGTTATTGTAAACTATCAAGTATTTATACTTGGGTATTTTGGCAAAATTGCTGTTAGTTTTTATGAGGTGCTCATAGTGATAACATCGTGTGTTTCGAAGAAGTTCAATCGGTTAGAAACACCTGAACGGAAAGAATTGAAAGAACACGATCGTTTAACCGCATACCATAAAACTGGAAAAAGCAATCGCGGAATTGCCACAGAACCTAAATTAAATCAGTCCATCGTGGATTATATCATCAAAAAACTCCGCGAATGTGGAAGTATGTTGAGTCGAACTCGAAAAGGCGACCAAGGTCAACAACCTCAGCAGAAGATCTTGCAATGGTGGTAACAAGCAAGAGAAATAGACGAAAAACAGCCCCAGAAATTACAACAGAAATGTATGCTGTTCGTCGAAAACCCATAAGTGTTTCCACAGTAAACGGCGATTAAAAGAAGCCGGTCTTCACGGACGAATTGCAATGCGGAAGCCGTTTCTACGCATGCAAAACAAGCAAAAACGTTTAAAGTGGGCGCGCGATCACCAAAATTCACGAAGACTTGTTTTCGTGAGGAGGTCTGTGGATGAACGTGCCCGGGAAGAATGCATAGCCCCTACTGTTAAGCACGGTGGAGATTCAGTCATAATTTGGGGTTGCTCTTTTGGATCAAAGTGGACGACCTCGTAAAAATCCAAGGTATACTAAAAAATGAACAGTATATGCGCATACTAAAGGAAAACGCAATCCCTTCTGGAATTAAAATTTTGAATCAGAATTTTATCTTCCAACAAGATAATGACCCGAAGCACACTTTCAAACTATGCCGGGAATATTTGCAAAAATTGAAGAACGAGAGAACTATAAAAGTTATGGCGTGGCCTTCCTAGAGTCCCAATTTAAATCCCATCGGGTTGCTATCAGAAGAATTTACCGGGAGGTGAGAAAATCGGCCCCAACATCTGCTGTTAATATGTGGAAGAACCTGCAAGAGGCATGGGGTAAAATAAAACCTGAGACATGACGAAAATTAATCGAAAGAATGCCTCGATTGTGTGCTGCAGTGATTAAAATAGGGCATATAGACAAGTCTAAAATTTAGATAAATATATTATACAACAACTTAGTTTTGATGTAAAAATATATATTTATATTTATATATTATATATGTAAATAATAAAAAGATATTAGTTTTTCAATTTTGATTTTTGTTACAATTTGCGGTTTAAATGCAAGTGACCAAATACTTATGAGCAATAGTGTACATATATAGTTTCAGGTTGTCTCTTCACTATGAAACAACTCTTGAAGATGATTGAGATGTCATTGTAACGTTGAGGCGCCGATTCTTTCTAAAACTTCTGTCCAACATGGCGAAGAGCTCGAGAATCCAATATATTGTATATCAAATAAATCATGTACATAAATGAATTCCAATACTTTATTTTATAATAAGAATATAGATCACAAAAAAATACTCTTGTCATCTAGATATCATTTTCTCATTCTATAAACTCATCAAGTTCCATGTAAATCATAATTTTCTTTACTATAAATTGTAACTTTGTAACGAATAATGTTTTTAAGCTGAAAATGTTTTGCGGCAAGATTTTCTATAGGGAAATATTTTATATTTTTTCAAAAATGTCCATAGAATATGATATTTATATATGTAATTATATAATTAGTTTAAATTTTAAAAATATTGACAAAAGTTATACGAAATAGTGACTTCTATTTAAAGAAAAAAAAATCTATTTTCTAATTTGAAAACGAAATTAAATTTTTTAAACTAGTCAAAGTTATTTGGTATTTCATTCGAATTTATTTTTAGAAACTCTGTACATTATTCCACGTTAACCAACTAATTATTTAAATCAACTCTATAAGCGCAGACCTAGCGGTTTCTTCAAAACTGATAAATGTACTGTTAGAGTAAAATGTAAACCAACAGAAAGGTGAAGAACAACCAAATTACTGGTAGATTCAGCATATTATAAAAAAATATGACAAACTTAGAAAATGTTTGTGTTTAGAAGTAATACATTGCTTTTTATATTGTATATACTTAACTGGATAGAATTAATAACATCAGAAGGGGACATTAAAATAATAAATAAAGCACGTTTTCCGTATGGTGGTCCGTTTATGGGGGTAAGTTCCTGATTATTTACAGCGTAATTTATAATCTTTTTGAATCCGCTGCATCAAGACATTAGTGTTAATAAAAACATCATTAAATTCAATTATACCACGAAATTTATATAACAAATGAAATAAAATTCCTAATTTTTATTTCATTTATTTTTCTATATCATGTTGCCTAGGCTTGTGTAACTAAACATATGATTAAATCTTATCATTATTTTAAATAATTATCTATGTTTCATGAATATACAGAGACACCAATATTTATTGATACTTGCTATTTTATATTTTAGCTTTTCCTTGCAATTGCATTTCCAATCGATTTACCAAATTATAACGTGTTCGTTTCCATAAATTTAGAAGCGAATTACAACCTACCACAAAACGAAACTACATATGAATATCCACCAATTGTTTCGAGGGCTTTTATCGATAGAACATACGCGTACAATGCCATCGAAGATAAACTAAAAGCGTGAGTTTGTTTTTTATTTAAAATTAGGTTTATTATTCATGTTTATATTTTCTTCTATTTATATACCAAATTTATAAACAAAAATTTTGTCCGTTAAAAGAATAATTCAATGTTAATAACACTCTGTTTACTACGTGTTTCAATGAATTCACCTATCATCAGGTAAAATTGTGTTAACGAACGATTCGTAACTGTAACAACTAATTAAGATTATTGATTAAAAGCCTTTCCATGAGAGAAGAAAATAGGTCCGTTTCGATTCCTGTTTTATTCGTGTTAGTTTATTCTCATATATTCGTTTATTCGTTGTAAATATTACATGTTTCAAACACAAGTGATCAAAGATAGGCAACACATTATATACGTGGAACACGGTAATCTTATAATTGAGTTCCAATAACAAATTTTTAAGAGTTATATTATTACCTCCTATCTTGATATTAAGTGTGTTAAGGGGTTAAATGATCCCTTAATTAATCTAAATACATAATAAATATAATATTATTTAATGGAAAATATTTACTTGCAGTAAATGCAAATAAGAAAAGGAATTGCAGGAGTTAATAATTAACAATGATTACAATGAGCATCAAAAGCCCAGGGCGTGTACCAAGCTGAAAGAAAGATTATTAAAATTTTATTCACTAATTTAAACTAATTCTTAAAACTTGAGTAATGAAACTAAAAAGAATTAATAAAAGTGAGAGCTACAGATTAAATAAAATATATGTAATCGCAAGGCTGTAATAAAAGTAATTCGAACGATACAAAATGATACAGAGTGATACAATATGTCGAATAAAATATTAACAGGATTACGAGAATAGTTTGACAAGTAGTGAGAATGACACATAGGTGGCGCTCTAATTGGTAAAACAAATGCACTGTAATTTAGGTTGCCTATTTATATGTTTACATTCCGATATTTAGATAAATCGGTTGATTAGTTTATTTTTGACAGCTGATTGAAAAAGAAGCAACACGTCGTTTTGTTAGAATGGAAAAAGCAGAGTATCGTGCGGTGATTAAATGCTTCGTAATTAAGGGTACGAAAGCTACCGAAATAAAAGATGAGTTACGGGAAACATTAGGTGAATCTGCTCCATCATCCGCCACAATAAGTAGATGGGTAAATGAATTTAAACGTGCTAGGACAAGCTGTGTTGATGAAGCGCGCTCTGGAGCACCCAAAATCGTGACTTCTAAGGAAATGATTATAAAAACCCATAATAATATTACGCAAGATCGACGACTCAAAGTGAGAGAGATAGAACCAAGATGTACACTGTGCGTTTGTTTCACAAGATTTTTTTTTATAAAACATCTTTTTTTAAAACATCTTGGTTCTGAGCGGTGTAGATCGCGTACGGAGTTTGTTTTTCGTACAGGTGTTTTAGCCGTGTTTTTACCAGGTGCGACACTTTGAAATTGTCTGCTGATGATGGCAACTTAGTTGTCGAAATGCGTATACAGAATTACAAAAGTTAATGTGGAAAGGGGTTATATATCAACCTTAGTGAATAAGTCAATCAACCACAGGCTCCATCAAATTCAACATTCACTTTTTAATTAACCCCATATATTTCATTTTACATACAAGGATGACTGTATATTGATTTCGTATTTTTTGCATTCTTAAAGCAAAATAATAGCTGTTATTATTAATTATTATTAACTGAATTTTGTTAAGATCGGATTTTCTGTTGACATTATATGTATACTTTACAGTCATGGTTATCCAGGAAAGTCCTGTCTTTTGCGAACTATTTGTGAAGCGTCGGAATATTCAATGGAGCATAATGGAGTTTTGGCTGATATATTACATATTATACTAACGTAAGTTTCGCCTGAAAAGAAGGTAAAGTATTATAGTATAATATATATATATATATATATATATATATATATATATATATATATATATATATATATATATATATATATATATATACCGTGAATATATGTATTTTATAATGCAACATGCACATACGTACATACACTAGTTGCTAGAGTAACGTAATAATGAAATGACAGCAATGTATTTTAGCGTGTATTTTATTTTGCAACATAGGGTGTGAAATACAGTAGTTGAACAAAATTTAAAAACTAATTTAACAAATTTTCAAAAATGTCACCATTGACGGCCAGACAGTATCCTAAGCGATTGTAGAATTCATTTATTGTATTTTGTATCTGCTCTGGAGTTATTTCTCTTGCAGCAACTCGTATTCTATTTTTTAATTGGTCAATATTGTTTAGAGGTTCTCCATGAAAAACTTTATTTCTGATACATGACCAAAGAAAGAAATCGTTTGGAGACAGGTCTGGTGACCTTGCGGACCATTCTACTTCTCCTCCACGGCCTATCCAACGGTTTGGAAATCTTTGGTTGAAAAATGTTTTAACCATATGAGAATTATTTGCCGGCGCGCCATCATGCTGGTACCAAATCTCACCATCAATATTTAAAGCGTGGAGGGCTGGCATAACTCTGTACTCAAGCAATTCTAAATATTTTTCTCCTGTAAGAGTACCCTCAATAAAAAACGGTCCTACAATATGGTGTCCAATCAACCCAGTCCAAACATTGACTTTCTGTGGCCGCTGAGTCCTTGTGATATGATATCTATGCAAATTTTGTCTACTCCAGTAGCGGCAGTTCTGTGAATTTACTTCACCATTTACATAAAATGTTGTTTCATCTGTAAAGCAAATTCTGCGTAGTAAAGTATCATCATTATGAAGCTTATCCAACATGATTTCACAAAAGTTACTTCTTCTTTCTGCATCATTCGCAATTAGTTCCTGATGGTTTTGAAAATGATACGACTTAAAATGTTCTCGTTTTAGTAGTTTATGCACGGAAGATTTGCTTACATTTGTAGTTTGTGCTAAAGCTCTTGTGGAGAGCATATTATTATTTTAGAATTTCATCTCTTTTGGCGTCAGTAATAACATATCTTGGCCTATTCTTTTTTTTATGATTAGGAACGATGCATCCATTATTTTTATACTTCTGTACTAACCTACTTATTGTAGTTGGACTCGGTCTTGGACGGTCAGGATATGTAATTTGAAACAAATCTGCTACTCTCCTCAAACTCATATTCAAGTTATACCAGTTCACTAATAACAGTTTTTCTTCTACACTATACATACCTCAAAAATAGAGTAACCTATTTTGACATCCTATGTTGCAAAATAAAATACACGCTAAAATACATTGCTGTCATTTCATTATTACGTTACTCTAGCAACTAGTGTATGTATGTGCATGTTGCATTATAAAATATATTCACGGTATATATATATATATATATATATATATATAGTATCATATTTAATTATACAACACAAGAATTTCAGAGGATGCTGATATAAATAAATAATATATATATATATATATATATATAAATGATATATATATATATATAAATGATAATTAACCGGTAACAAAGTATAGCCACAAACTAAGGGGATGATTTAGTTTGTGGCTATACTTTATTACCGGTTAATTATCATTTATATATATATATATATATATATATATATATATATATATATATATATATATATATATATATATATATTTATATATATTCAGAAAGTTTTTATTTGAGTTCGAAGAAAACAACTTTTATACATTTCACCCAAACGTCGCACAATCAAAGTTAAATCAAAATCAAATATAGTGTAACATGAAAGTAATAACTGCTATATAAAAGTGTCATGATTGAGATATTTCCCAGTTCTGGATAAATGTATCACAGAAACTCGTTCCAAGATGCCCGCTTTTGCTATAGCTGTATTCAAAGGAAAGATGCCTACTGATGTAGTCGAAATTGTATCCTTACCAGAAGATAAGAACAGTCATTAATACTACGAATGTTTTTATTAACTCTATCCCAATACCCTTTCTTTGCTATCATGTGTAAAAGTTTACATCTGTTTAGATATTACACCCATTCCTTATTGCACTTTGGATGAGTACCAACCAAGTATGCAAAATATATAAAGCACCACACAGAAGACTTATATTTACTTCAGTTTGCTAATAAGTAGAGTGTGGAAATTTGGTTGGCACTCCACTAGATGTATGCCAAGAATGTAGAAGGGGTTTCGTCGCTGATATGTATGTATGTAATGCAGCGTGCGCCTTCGTTCGGAGATGTTCGCTTTTAATATAGAGTTTGGTACGTTCTATAGAATTATATCGCTGCAATATATGTTGAAAAAACGACACAGTAAATAAATTTATTTGTAAATATCTAGATTTATTGGACGACGGCGCAAAAGCGAAATGATTAGTTTGCGATAGATCGCTCATCTACTGGACGAAATATGACTGCAAAGAATATGTGGATCGTAGGCAGAACAAAAAAAACTGTCGTACCACTGAATGGGCGATTTCTATTCGATTTATGTTGAACACTGATGATGTGCGATTTAGCGTTTCGTTTATTATATAACAAATCATTTTCTAGTCCTGGAATAAATTAGCGAATTATAAATTGCCTAGTTCAAAAACGTTACGACATTTCGTATTATTTTTTCGCGAACTTATTGAAGTTAGAAATAAATTGGAATTGGAAAATATAAAACTCTAGTTATGTATAGACGCAAAAATACAATAATGTACTGCTATTTCAAAAGTGATGTTAAATATATTGGAAAAATTTGAACTTTGGAAAGACCAACAATTAATGTTTATGACTAATGATGCCACAACTATGTGTTCTATAGACCCGTCTCTTAGAGATGACTGTGGTAAAAGTATAATTAAATCGGGATAGGAAAATAAAAAACTCTGGTTATGTGTAGATGAAGCGATAGATTGTAAAAATATTCTATTCTTAATGTCATAGTTCGTATAATAAAGCCACTAAACAGTCATTTTCAAGCTTACTAGCTTCCGGAAGAATACAATAATGTACTGCCAAAGTCATTTCAGAAGTAATGGTAAAGCATTGGAAAAATTTGAAGAGAGATCGACTCTTAATGTTTATGATGGTACCACAACCATGCATTCTATAAGTCGATCTCTTAAAGATGACCATGGTAACTTCTTGCACGTTAGGTGTAAAATCCATGCTTTACATCTTGTGGCAGAAACGATTTCATTATGTTATCCAAAGGTAAATGCACAAAAGCAGTGTACCTCAAAGCCTCTAAACGTATTCGAGAATTTCGCAATGTACTAACGTATCCGAACCCTCACAGCTTAGTCTTACACGCTGGGGAATAAGGTTAAGGGCAGCATTTCATTATTTTCTGCATTTTCAAAAAATTAAGTTTATAGTTTTATTTATTTGGTCCTGAAGAAGTAACTGCCATCGAGGTGAGTCAAAAGAAGCTCCAAGATGCTGAAGTTGAAGCAATTAATAAATTATTAAACCTCTCGTTGCCCTTAGTGGATTCACTGCAAATACTAGACACCGTACAAACACAGCTACAGGCTAAGAGTGACAAGAAAAATATTAATGTCGTAACTAAAGTAGATAGTGTTCCAAAGAAAGATGCACATTCTAGGGCATTAAAACAAATTTATGCTGATAGTACACAAATTCATTAACTATTAACAAACGATATTCTACTATGTAAATATTACGTCACTAGATTTCGAACGGTCGTTCTCTTCATATGAGAACATTTTTTTTCCTAACGATGAACTCAATTTGCTGAAACAACTGTGGAAACACATCTGATGTTTCAAATAATTAATTCATCTTATGCTGTTTGTGATTACACTAAAAACGATTCTTAAAAGGATGTTTCACGTTTCGTTAATTATATATAACCTTTGGTGGTGGTAGTGGTGGTGTTGCGTCGACCATATTCCTCACTCTACTAATAAGGTATATAAAACACGAAAACTTAGTATAAGATATATTCTGATACCTACGAGATCTCATTATAGAGTCTACAGAGGCGAGAGGTTTTATAGCTGATGTGGTAATATTTAAACCATTTTGCTCATTCTGAAAAAATTAAACTTTTGAATGAATACAATACTCAAATCTTTAACAGTCTTTTAGGTTAACAATGTTCCATTTATTAATATAAAGTCTAACAATAGAAAAGTATGTTAATGCCTCTGTTTTGAAATATTTTCTGAATAAAATGAAATAAGTACATCTTTTATTAGAAACTGGACTCAAACGACCACTCCGGGGAAACTGTTTTGAGTCAATTGAAGACATTAAACGTGAATTGCTACGCGCATTGAAGGCTATTCCTGAAATGACTTTAACAACTGTTTCGAGAATTGGAAGAAACGTTGGCACATGTGTATTGGGGCCAGTGGGGATTACTTTGAGGGGGACGAAATAGATTTGGAAGAATAAATTAAGAATTTAAAAATTATGAGCAAGGTCTTACTATTTTATTGCCCACAGTAGTATATGTTTACTTGAGTAAAGATTTTTATGTTTTATTTGTTGCACTTGCTTGTAAATTAAACCACAATTTAGAATATCGAAAGTACAATAAATAAAAAAATATTTGCATGCACGAAAATCAATCGAATAATTGTTTAATTATATTTACTTTTACATTATAATTTTAAAATTGCAATAACATACTTTAAATTAAACAAAAATATTTACCATAGTTGTTGTCGTTGTTATAACTACATGTAACTGTAATTATTATATTGAGAGAAAGTGGTCTGGCTTCTAATGATTACTAGAATAGATAACTATTAATTTTTACAAATTTACAGTCCATCAGCATCACAATCTGAAGGATTATTAGAATACGAAGAAGCCGAAAAGTATGGAAAGAAAAATTTACATTGTCAGAAGTACTCTAAAAAATGTTCCTTTAGTTTACTAACCTTGGTATCTACTTTAGGCGATGTTATTTATTAAAGAAAATATATAATTTTAATAAACATTTTGCTCTTATTATTTAATCGAAATTAACGATGGCTTAAAATAAAAAAAACTTCTCACCGTGACAATGTTTTCACATTGCCGTGACCAGGATTCGAACCTGGGTTACTACGGCCACAACGTAGGGTCCTAACCACTAGACGATCACGGCTACTGAGAAGCACGCTTACGATATTTTAAGAAAGTGACTTACATCACGTTTATATATGTAATATTAAGTATAATAAATTTTTAACCAAATGCAATAATAAATAAAATCTATTACTCGAAATATTTTATTATTGATTAAATTCCTGTAGGGACCCGTTTAAGAAGCTGAAAATAATGATTCCAGCATTTTACGTATATGAAATATTACCTGTTTTTGTATAAAAAATATAGCCAAACGTGGATATCTGGAACATAAATGTGGAATAAAACACAAAAGTAATATTAAACCAGAAAGATATACATCAGCAGCTGATGTATTTTAAAGGATGTAAATTCTTTAATCATATGTTACAAGAAACATAAAACTTACAATCGCTAACTATTTAAAACAAAAATAAAGTAATGTTTAATAGCGTTTTGTATAGCATTAATGACTTTTCTGATATAACGTACTGAAAGGAGGCTATATTGTTAATATATCGATCGAGGTTTATTTTAAATTATGATTGCTATATTTACATATTTTAACATTAATTTATAATTTGACTGTATTTCATGTATATGTATATATATTTAATAATAAATAAAGCATTACATAATCTCTTTCTAACTTAATAGATGTATTATAGCCTGTAACAGGGCTTGTAGCCTTTTTAAAACAAATATCTTGCTCTACAGACCAGATTTTTTGAGCGTTTATAATCTTTTCGTCGGAAGACTGTTATGAACTTTCAGACTTTTTTCTCTAGAACAAAGAGGTGATAACTATAAGGAGATAGATCAGGTTAATAAGAAAGATGTTCATGTAATTCAAACCCTAAATTACGAATGCTTTCCATGGCAATGTGGAACTTGTGTAAGAAGGAATTGTACCTTTGTACAGCTTTCCACCTATATTTTTCTTCCTTCATTTTTTCTCATAAAGTAGTCGGTAAAATCAAATAATATTCCCTAGTGATTATTTTATCCTTACGCAGAATATTTATCATATCTTCAGAGTATTCCAGAAAAAAAACGGAAACAAGAACTTTCCACTGTAGATTTTTAAGCATGGAACATCTTGGATATTAGAAAACCAATTTGCCATCATTCCGTTGATTGTTGCTTTGTTTCTGTATCTACATTTCATTCATGGTAACAACGCAGCATAAAAATCAGCATATTTTTCAAACCGAGCTCGTATACACTCCATTATATCAGGATAATACAAAACTTAGTGCTGCTTGAAATATGAAAGATGTTTTAAACAGATTGAGCTGGGAATTGCTTCCACATCCACCCTATTCACCAGATTAGGTTCTTAGTGATTACCATATGTTCGTAAGTTTGAAAAAAACACAACGGGGTGTTCAATTTCAGAGTACAAATGGGATAAAATTTGCTATAAATGTGTGTATTGCAGACTCCGAAAATGTTCTCTGAGAATAGTTTAAAGAAATTTGTTTCACGTTGGGATAAGTGTGTTCAGTTAAATGGAGATAATATTGAACAAAATTGCATAGTAATTTTGATGAAAAGTAGCTAAGTAGAACATTGGTATCATACATTGCAATTTTATATCATGCAATATGTTATTGAATGCTTGGTTTGTGTCTATGAAAACAGGGCAGCAATAGCCCTTAATTTTCAAATAGCGCGTAACTGAAACGAAAAAGAAGTGGATACATTGAAAAAGCGTATGGTATTATCGTTATCAAAAAGATATAGAAAAGGATTTAAAATTATTAAATAGGAAGGATCATATTTATTAACAAAAGAAAAATAAGGGTTTAAATTACTACAATTAAGTCATTCGTAGAAGTTTGAAGCTTGGCGAACACAATTTCCTCTTCAACGCCAAAAGAAATTTACGTAGAAAATTTCCAATAAAGAAATAAAACCTACGAAACTACAGAACCAGTGCAGCGAAGTCCATAGAAAGGAAAGCTATGGACTTTTCAAAAGAAAATCTAATGAATTCCTCGATTTGGTATTCATACTACTAACATTCGTGAAAGAGTACGGGCATAACCACCACGCGGGTACTTCGAAAATTCAGCGAGAACAATCTACTATACGAAGAATTCGTTTATCACTTGACGAAGCAGGCCCGCCGGCTTCAAGGCCAAACCGTTTTAGTCACAAGATAATGCTCTGTGTTTGGTGGGAGCAGAGTCGCGTGGTGTATTACGAACTGTTGAAACCTAGTAAAACGGTTACCACTGATCGCTATCGACAACAAATTATCAATTCATATCATCATGCATTGATAGACAAACATACAGAATGGGCGCGAAGCACGATAAAGTGGTTTTACAGCACAGATAACGCGCCCTCTTATTCAGCAAAATCTGTCAAGGAAGCGTTGAAAGCACTTGGATGGGACATAATAACGCACCCGCCGTATTCTCTAGACCTTTCCCCGTCCGATTATCACCTTTTCGCATTAATAGGACACGCGTTTGCAGAGCAGCACTAAAAGTAAAGTGATTTTACAGCACGATAACGCGCCGTCTCATACAGAGTGAGCAACAAAGATTGAGTTGATCTTTTACTACTTGCCGCACGCCCCATATCAGTACTTACTTCCTTTTTTCTATCTGAAGTTAGCAGTTTAGTAATTTCTAGTGAGTTTTTCTACTCTACGTTTATGTCATTAACCTTTCATTGACGTGCAGTGTACAGAACTTGTTTTGTGATTAATATCCATTATTTATACTTATATGCTAGCTTTCATCAGTCTTTTTAAAGTCTTCAGTTCAGTTAATATTACAGTTTAAAGTAATTTGCACAGTAGTATTTGTTGTTTACATAGTAGCTAGCATATTTTTATTAGAATTATTAGAATTGCGTGAGACAGTATCTAATTTCACTTTTAAGAGGAAGTAAATATTGAGGTGGTATGTATGGAAAGAAGTGTAGGATCAGGTCACTCATTGTTGCTCACACTGTACAAAAGAACCGGTCAAGAAAGCGTTGAAAGCACTTGAATGGGACATAATATCACCCCCACCCCCCCGTACTCTCCAGGCTTTGCCTCGTCCTACTACTACTTTTCGCATTAGTAGGACACGCGTTTGCAGAGCAGCACTTCGCCAATTTCGACGAAGTTAGAGAATGAATCGATGAATAGTTTTGCTCAAAGAACAAACAGCTTTTTTGGGACGGCATCAATAAACTGCCTGAAAGATGGGTCAGGTGTGTAGAATCAAATGGCCAATACTTTGATTAAATAAATTTTTCCATTCTCTTGAAAATTATGTAGTTTTTTTTACGGAAAAAACCGGTAATGATTTTCCGGTACACTTGATATATTGAACAGTAGGGTTTTGGTTAGTGTATATAAAATTTTGTTGTGATATATTTTGCTTTATTTGAATAACATCCAAACGTGCCTACTTTCTGAACGACACTCGTATAAGTACCTATGCATAGCATACATATTTACAAACAATGTGACGTAATTAAAATCATTGAAGCAAGTATAATTTGTGAAATTCAATAGAAGTAATGTTAATGTACAATATAGGCAATACAATTAACATTTTACCAATGTCATTTTAGGCATTATCATTATAAGTAACAGCTACATTGTTTAGAAATCGTTTCTCATTCTATGGCAATAATATCGAAGTATTTCTTGAAATACGTACAATCGACAGCTCAAAAGATTTCGAACTTGGGGATTAACTTTATACCAGCACATTCATCGCATTCGATTCTAGTAATTTCTTGTTTAGTATATAAAAGAGACTAGCATACACATCCACTCAGTTTTGTTTTTAAAAGTAAACAATGAAGTGTGTCTACCAGTTCGCACTTACTTTTGCCGCCTTCGCCGGCCTTTTTTTGTCTATTGAAGGTAGCTACGTGCAACATGGTAAATATAAAATAAAATTACTTCTTATGATAAGACTCGTTTGTTTGTAAAAGGAATAAGTAGAATGTAAGCAAAACGACTAAATTGATAAGTATATTGATTATAGTGTTAAATGACCTTACCTTTGTTGTTATTACCAATACCATTAGTACGAATTGTTATTTATAGTTATACATATAGTTATATGTATTCTTTTCTTTTTTGATATGTTAAACATTAATGTATTTTTGGTTATTAGGGATAATAAGTCAGTTAGATTCATATTAACGACGCTTCGGGGAATTTTTTCTCTCATTTTCAAGTTATTTATTTAATTGTTTTTCTTCTTCTTCTTTAACCTATATTACATCGATTTTATATATATTATATATATATATATATATATATATATATATATATATATATATATATATTTGATAGATTTATTATATTTTTAGTCTTGGTGAAACAGAATCGGTTTCTTTGCCATTCCTGACCGTCTAGCACGAATCTCAGCATTTAATTTTTGTGGGAGTTCTGCATAATGTTGTCCGTTTATTGTGGCACCTTTCTGAAGGTAATCAAAGCAAAATGCCTTTTGGATCCCAAAAAATTGATGACATCACCTTGTTTGCCGATAAAGAGGTTTTCGCTTTCTTTGCAGGTGGAGAACCACGTTCTAACCATTGTTTCGACTATTGTTTAGTTTCGGGTGTACTGAAGTGTATCCCAGTTTCATCGCAAGTAACAAATCACCTACAAAAATCAACCGGATTTCGCTTCTAAAGGTCCAAACCCTCATTGGAAATATGCAAACGAGTGAACTTTTGATCAGTCGTAAGCAATCGCGGCACCCATCTTGCCGAAAGCTTGGAAAGGCCCAATTCTTTTGTTAAAATGTGGTGTAAGCGTTTTGTTGAAATGTTTACCGTGTCTACTATCTCTCTCACTTTGAGTCGTCGATCTTGCGTAATAATATTATGGATTTTTATAATCATTTCCTTAGAAATCACGATTTTGGGTGCTCCAGAGCGCGCTTCATCAACACAGCTTGTTCTACCACGTTTAAATTCATTTACCCATCTACTTATTGTGGCGGATGCTTTCATATTCTGCTTTTTCCATTTGAACAAAACGACGTATTGCTTCTTTTTCAATCAGCTGTCAAAAATAAACTAATCAACCGATTTATCTAAATATCGGAATGTAAACATATAAATAGGCAAGCTAAATTACAGTGCATTTGTTTCACCAATTAGAGCGCCACCTAAGTGTCATTCTCACTATTTGTCAAACTATCCTCGTACATATATACTCGTACATTTGATGGATTTTTTTCTATATTTTTTTTAGATGTTTTAATAAATACGTACATTTTTTTCCTGTTGAAACTTGCAAATTTCCAAAAACAGAAACATTTTAAATTAACAAATTACAAAAGTAAATAATTTCGTTAAATTTACTTTGTTAATTTAATGTGTTTTTGTAAATTTACAAGTTTCAACAGGAAGAAAATGTACATACTTACCAATATATTCAAAGAAGACATCTTTTTTTTCGTTTTCAAATTATTTATTTTATTGTTTCAATATATTGGTAAGTACTTATGTACATTTTCTTTCTGTTGAAACTTGCAAATTTCCAAAAACACAAGCATTTTCATTAACGAATTACACAAACAAACAATTTTGTTAAATTGTGTTTTTGTAAATTTACATTTCAACGGAATAAAAAACATTATTATATTTTTAAAAAATAAAAAAAATCCATTAAGCAAATATATATAAAATTATTTATTATAGGTTAAAGAAGAAAAGGAAAAACAAATGCAGAAGATACAGAAACGAAAAAGAATTCGGCAAAAAAGGCACTAAAGTTTATTGCTCTCTTGTCTTTTTTTTATCGTTTATTATTCTCAATACGGTAAGCATTTGTACAAAATTTGGTTAAAGAATATATACTTTTACTGGGTAATTAATTTGTTTGTCGCATAATATATAATAATCATAATATTTCGAGTTTCACATTTTACTTGGTACTGTAGTTGGCTAAGAATTTATCAGTACGTCTTCTACGTCTTTACCTGAAACATTCGCAATGATTTTATTATTTTTAATTTAAATACAAAATTTTAAACGTTTATCACTTATTTTAAAGAAAATAAAATGATTTTTTTTTGTCGGAGTTGGGCAAAAAATGACACAAAGATTTATGAATTTTTCATGAAAATATGTATTATCATTTATTGTTCTCAATACAGTACGTATTTGTACAAAATTTAGTTAAAAAATATATACTCGTAATGGGTGATTGGTTTTTGTAACACAGTATGACAGCGTTGTAATACGAGTTATAAGAGAACCAAAGACAAAAACAACCAGAGGACAACTTCATTCAATTCATGAGTCATCCACCATTCCACAATTCTGAACTAACATTTAACAATTTCTTTATAAGCCTGTTTTACATTTGTCATTTGTTTTACATTGATCAATTTATTGATATATGTAATATAGTGAAAATTGTAACCAATAATTGTGGATAACTTGATCAATTTGTCTTTCTTCCAGTACAGCATATTCATATTTTCGTCGATTTCTATTTTTGTTTGTTGTTGCCAGTTTCATTTTTTAACCTAAAAAGGAGATAATTTTAATCTCTCAATAACGGCTACAGTGTTTGACCATTAACCTTTTATAACCTCTTCGCTGTAAATTTTCGCAAACTCTGAAAATTTTACTCTTTATCTTGCCCAATCTGCCAATCGCGCAATTTATTTTATAGAATATTAAAAACGTTAAAAAACTTTATAAATAAATTACTGATTTTTTTTGACTAATTCGTAATAAATCAATTAATTGCTTAATAATCGATAAATGAAAACATGCTTCGTGTTACATTCCAAATATAACCTGTGAGGAATGCGTTTTACTTCGATCAAGGAACTTACACTTAGCAAAAAAAATTAGTTTACAAAAATAGATACTATGCCAGGTCAATTTTAATGATGAGTTACTTCAAATATGTTATTTCTTTAATAACACAAGTATACACGGTTTTGGATCTACGAAACCAAAAGCTGTTTCTAAGGTTATTTGGAGCGCTGAATCCGAATCTGCACTCCGTTTTTTGATATTGGTTCTAGTTTTCGAGATATTAAATAAACACATTTTTTACAATTTTTGACAATTAATCTCCATTTTATTCATTAAAAAGTGTTAAATTAGAAATGAAGAGCAGTCGAACTAAGTCGCTTGTACTGTTTGGGATCTGTTTCAATTAAAGTCCAACAGTAGTCGCTCATCATGCCCTCGTCCCAAAATCCTTGGTATCGTTTTTCGATTTTCGTCAAATCTTGGTGTAGTCGCTCTCCTTGCTCGTCGCTTGTATCACCCAAGTTTTCAGGAAAAAATTCGAAATGGGAATGCAGAAAATATATTTTGAGAAACATTCGAGCTCCAATCTTGCAATAGTTTTGCAACAAACTGTCGATTTTCTTCTTGAAATCCGGGGATTTGCGGTTACTCAGAAAGTTGTGAACAACATCCTGAAATGATGCCCATGCTGCTGCTTTTTGTTTCGATAAATTCAAATCACGAACCAAATCATTGTGTTTGCGAAACTAAATGTTTTTCCTTCATGTTAAAATCGCTTCCACTGTTCGTCGGTGATGAACTACAAGTTTCCATGGAATTTGCACTCGTACCTGGACAAATTGGCAAAGGATCATTGCTCGCACGGGGAACTGGCTTAGACACTGATGATACTTCAGGATATTTATATTTTGCTAGCTTTTTTTTTGCATTTAGACCGATGACATCCATCAAGCAAAAGTAACAATCATCTACATGATTTTTCGGCTCTCTCCATAACATTGGCAATGAAAATAAAAAACATACTTTTTTACCGCGTGACCGCTTGTATAATATTGTGCTACACGCGTTACAAAACAATTTCGGTACCCATGGTTTGTGAGTGTTTGATACAGAGGAACCAAAATAATAAAAATATGCATTTCTGATCACATTAGTAATAACTTTGACACTTTTTCTGATCGGCAAACATAACAAAAACACTTTGAATCAACTTTACAATTCTGTCTTTGCATTTTCACGCGTTTTGGATTCAAAAAAAACTTTAAAAATACAAATTAAATAATGTTTCTAACGACGCCAACAGCTAACTGTCATTATGATAGCGCTGTGCTGCTAACATGCGCGAACTCACAAACTAGAACCAATTTTGAAAAACGAAACTGGGATTTGAATTCAGCACCTCATATAACGTCAAGATTTGTTCTCATCTGCCCTGATCCAAAAGTTGACCGGAATTTGTAAACTTGTGTAATATTCACATTACAATCAAATAATAATATATACCTTCTAATAATTGATTAAAAAATTCAATTCAATTCATCTTAAATTGTTAATTCTCCTTTTCTTTTTCATACTTTTTAGAATTATAGATAAAATAAGATTTTATTAAAAATATTTGTTTGATATGTATGAAATTATGCCAGTGAGAAAGATAAAAATCCATGCTATCACATTATGCTATCAGCAAAACCTCTAGAATCAGCGGATATTATTGCGGTTAAACGCACAAATTTAGATTAGATTTTAATTTACTATTACTTAATAAAAGATACGTATTATCAAATAGATTTTATTTTAACATATTGATGGAGTTCAATTAATATTATAATACTATAAAATAATTTCGGAAGAAATGAATACATTTTTAGTCGGATACAGATATATGAGACGTGTTTTTTAAGCAAGGGCTTGTAAATAAAAACCAAACGAAAGAAAATTTTCAAAAACCAAATTTATTTTCGGATTCTACATACATTTTCTTATTTCTCAACATAGCTGACAAGCTTGTTTAAACCCTTATCAAACCTTACAACTACATTTTGAATACCTTTTCATAGAAACTTGTCGCCTGCTCCGGTAACCAAGAGGTCACGGCCGTTTTCACGTATTCGTCATCGCTGTAATGGTTGCCGCTGAGATGATGTTTGAGATAGTTGAAAGTGGTCCAAAATTTCCCAGCCAAAATAATCCAATAAAGCTCCGATTTGAGGTGCGGTGTGAGGCCTTTCACAATCATGGAGTAGCAAAATTGCCTCTGTCAGCATGCTGCGTCTTTTGTTTTTAATCGCTCCGTGTAGCTTTCGCAGAGTTTGGCCGTAGGCTATCGTACCTCTCACGGGGCGAGCGATTCGATCGTTTTGAACATTTTAAAGACAGAACAGACCGTAGAGGTTACCTACACCACTGCAACTGAGCACAGTTGTGCCCAAAGAATGTCGGGACATGACGCAAGCACTCGTTGCGGCGCGCGCTCCATCTATTAGTGTATACAACAAAACGGCCCTAACTTAAAAAACACGCCTCGTATATATGATGTCATGAAAATATTCGCTTACCCCATGAATGTTGAAAATCACTAAATGTAAGCATCCAATTAAGATAGAGAAGAAAAAGCATCTAATAACAATATAAAAACTGTTATTATTTAAAACTACAAATTACACATGATCATAAATACATCCTAGTATGTTTCCTGTCAAACAATCCATGAAAATTAGATAATTCCTACTCAAAAAAGTTATAAAAGAAGTAAGAGAATGGGAAACCTGGAAGGTATTTTAATGAACCACTACGCCCATTGCGTGAAGATCACGACAGAAGACTGAAAAGAAACTTGTCAGCAAACTTGAAAGGAGGATAATGCGGATTTGTCTTTGGCGAAGACGACCCTACAAAATTAATCAAGAAAACTCTAGTTCTTAAGACATCACATTACTCATAGAATTTTTTGTAATTCTAATATCTAATAAACATCACCAAACAAAATTTGAAAAAATCCAAATAATTTCCTTGCTTTTAGGAAAAGTCAATTGCGACACGTTAGGAATTAACTTCTATGATATCATTGGATGTGCCAGGCAAAATTCTGGGGGCGATTGTCCATCTTATGGCGATTGCAAATATGAGCGTCCACCGGGAAAATGCCTGTATAACGGCGCCGTTATAGAAGATGGCCAACCCATTGGTAAGGAATTGGATGTTCTATGCAATTTTGGTTGCTTTTGTTCAGCACGTGATAATAACAAGTAAGAACTCTACAATTACCGTTATAATAACATTAAATATTGTAAAATTTTCAGAGGAAAATTTGAGTGCGCACAGGGTCAATGCAGTTCTTGGGGTTATCCTGTTCAAGAAGGATGCTATCTTCAATACGAACTTAATAAATGCTGTGGTGTTCAACGATGCGGTAAGGTTTTTAAGATTTTGGTTCTAGTGCAAAATAAAATTTAATCGCTAAAGTTAGTACTTGAAGTCATCTAGGTTTTGTATTTATTACTTAAAGTATTTTTTTCATTTAAGAATTAGAACCTTAAGAGTCAAAACTGAACTTCTATCTTATAACTCATCCAGCATTATGCACGGAAATTCGCTGTTTTAATCAGTAAGACTAACTCTCCCATGATATATTCAGACCTACTTCATATTGACGAGCATAATGATCTTGATATTACGCTTAATGGATTCTACAAGAAATTCTACGATGCATCTCTAATCTACCCAACCGCAACCGTAACGCTCCACTGACCCATGACCCATTATCCATATATAATATAAACCCGTCTCCCATCGACTTACACCAGTTTCAGTGCAGTAGTTCAGCCCTGAAGATGTCCCATACAAATGGGTACGAAACGTCGGCAGATATACTAGTGACGCGGTTCCAGCCCGGAAACCCAGAAGCAGATTACATTATTATTATTATCACTTAAAAATAAGATATTCTAATCCATCTATCATTTTTCACAATTAGCCATTGTAAAAAGTTAGGAAACTATCTATTTTCGAACTTAGCAGAGACTCTATACTTTGGAATAAAAACGTACGTCTCAATGATTTTTAGAACCTCCAAAGGCTAGTTGCGTAGTTGATGGTAAAACTTACAAAGAAGGCGAGAAATTCTATCCAAGTGATGAATGTGCAGTATGCATCTGCACATCTGAGTTCAACGGAAAATACGAAGGTCCTCACTGTAAAAGACGAGGATGCGATTCCGAAATACGCTTCTCTGCAGCGATTGAAGGAAACTGTGCCCCTGCGTATTACAGACGAACTCCAAACGAGGCTCTTTGTTGTCCGCAAACATTTGTATGTCGTAAGTATTTGAAACTAAATTAAATTAAAGAATCCAACAGAATTTCTTTTTAGCTACTGATAAAGATAAATTCGTCGAAACGCAGACTAATAGTGAAGGTAATTTTGAATTACAAATACCTTTAAGTATGTGCAGCTTATAATTGATTTTATATTTACAGAGTTGACTTGTAAATATGGAAACAAATCTGTGAAGTCGGGTACAACTTTTACGAGAGATATTACACAATATGGTAAAAAGAGGACGGTGACTTGTGAGTGCAAACTGCCACCGTTGTTAACTTGTGTTGGAGAATATTAATTGGAAAAATATTTAAGCAGAATTTAATCGAATTTATCCCCAGTATAATCTGTATTGATTGAGGCTTTTTTAATGAAAAATTTATTTAGAAAATAAAGCTAAATCATTAAGTGCATTTTATTTTAACTGAGCAATAAAAGTTTCCACTCCAAAAATTCCTATTTTGGCTAAATCTAATCATGTTACGGTTCGATTTCCATCCTCCGCATATTTTATTTCATTCTTTATGAATAGTCTGTATATTTGGTTATTTATGTGTGTTCATATATCGATTGTTTAACGTTTTATTTCGATTTAGCTTCATTAAATGTACGCATAAATTAAATGTAAATATTGCATTTTCTTTATATACTTTATGTTAACTTCTCATTCGAATTAATATAGTCTCTTATGTAAGCCGCAAAAAGCGAGTCTTATCATGTTTGAAGTTTTTATTATATCTGTTCGTTCGACGCGGTGAGTCATACTCGATATCCGATATGATCTAGAGACCAAGCGTCAAAGCTCTGAAAGAAAGCATCCAAGCGAAGAAAGACCAAGAAAAAGCCGTTAGGAGGAGCCGAAAATGAAGACAATGTTGATTTGCTTTTACGATTCGGAAGGCATAGTGCACAAAGAGTTTGTACCAACTAGTTAAACAGTCAATGCTGTGTATTATCTTGATGTGATGAAGCGTCTTTTGGCGCGTATTCGTCCTGTGTGCCCTCAATATCGTGAAAATAATAGCTAGCGTTTATTACATGATAATGCATCATCTCTTCGCTCGACGCTTGTCACTGATTTTCTAACTACAAATGGCATTTTAACCATCAACCATTCACCGCATTCACCGGGTTTGGTCCCCTGTGATTTCTATCTATTCCCGAAACTACATTTGCTCTTAAAAAAATAGCGTAATGCCCACGCCGAAGCCATTAAAAAGGCGTCGATAATGATGAGCTTAAAACGTCATTCGACATGTTAATTGACCGTGTAGAACAGGTATGGGCAACCTTTGACATGTTGTGGGCCAAACTTTAATGTGCAAATACGTTCGCGGGCCGCGTTTAAAAGTAGTGCATTTTAAAGTAATGTTCATAATTTTTACCGATAGATATCAGACATGAAATAATACGTCAATGTCTCGCGGGCCAGATCAAATCTTACAGCGGGTCGAAGCCGGCCGCGGGCCGGTTTTTGCCCACATATGGCGTAGAACGTTGTATTGAAGCCAAAGGCGACTACTTTGAATAAAATAAATGAATTTTACCAAGATAATAAGCTTTTTTTTTATTACAACAGACTATATATATATATATATATATATATATATATATATATATATATATATTATTGGGTCTGGGAAAAAGTTCGTGGCGTTTTTTCAGTAAAATTCAACTGGTCCCCGCATGGCGCGTGGACGAATTCATTTAAACCGAATATGCTCCATTATTATCGACAATGTTTCGCCATTTTTTTGGTAGATCCATGATCCCATCGGTGAAAAACTTCTGTGGTTTCTGGTCGAAAAACTGAATCAAGTAGTTTTCACAGGCTTCTTTTGAAACCAACTTAATTCCATTGAGAGAGTTCTGCAGAGATCGAAACAGATGATAGTCAGAGGGTGCTATATCCGGACTGTAAGGTGGGTGCATCAAAACTTCCCAACCAAACTCTCTCAATTTTTGACGGGTCATCAAAGAAGTGTGTGGTCGGGCGTTGTCATGATGGAAGACAACACCTTTCCTATTAATCAATTCGGGCCGTTTTCTTTCAATAGCCTGGCGTAATCTCTCTAGTTGTGCACAGTAGAGTTGAGAATCAATCGTCTGACCAGTTGGAAGTAGCTCGTAGTGGACGATTCCCCTCCAGTCCCACCATACACACAGCATCACTTTTTTTGGCGTCAATGTTGGCTTAGCGAACGCTTGTGACGGCTCACCATCCTTTATCCACGATCTTTTACGCTTCCGATTATCGTACGTAATCCATTTTTCATCTCCGGTTATTAAACGTTTCAGAAACGGCTCGATTTCATTCCGTTTCAGCAGCGCATAGCAGATGTTAATTCGGTCAATCATGTTTTTCACGCTCAACTCATGAGGAACCCATACGTCAAGCTTTTTTTGTAACCAGCTTTGTGTAAATGGTTCAAAACAGTTTTGTGGTCAATGCCTAGCTCCATGCCAATATCGACACTGCTGATATGCTTATCTTGTTGGACTTTTTCAAGAATTTCATCAGATTTTTCAGTGATTGGACGACCGGAGCGTGACTCATCTTTCACATTGAAATTTCCAGAACGAAAGCGAGCGAACCATTTCCGCGCAACAGATTTCGATAAAGTACCTTCACCGTACACAGCACAAATTTTATCACAAGCCTGCGCAGCGTTCTTCCCCTTATCATAATAATATTGCAGAATATAGCGAAATTTCTCATTATTCTTCTCCATTTTCAAGTGCGAATAACTTTCCAACCACTGCACCGATTACAATGTTTCTACGCTCAAACTAACGTTCGGAAGGTCATCTAAAAAACGAGCCGTCGGTGGTGTTGCTGTGACTTGTTGTTCTTTAGTTATCGGCAACCAATGCCATCTATCGGGAAAAACGCCACGAACTTTTTCCCAGACCCAATATATGTATAGTATATATATATATATATATATATATATATATATATATATATATAGATAGATAGATAGATAAATAGATAAAGGATCAGTAACAGTTCCTACTATTTCAATTAACGTACTGCTTTTTGTTTGCGTAGCTTTTTAAAGAATCAATTTACTATTTGTTAATTAATTTATGTTTACTCAATATATGTAGATAATAATTAACAATAAATATAAACAAATTGGCGACCTCCATTTCTTACTCGTATTCAGTCATGGTTTAATACTCTATAATTAATTAACCGATCACCGTATAATTTGAAAAATGAATATGCAAAACACATGTAGATTATCAGAATGCACTTAAAATGAATATGAACAATATTAACATGATTTATGTCGATAACAATTCGTAAAATATTTTAAAGTAATGTAATTGCGATTAGATTAGAAACGGTGTAACATGTACAAGGCAAATAAGTGCGTCAAATAACTAGTAACAAGAACCAAAATGATAATTTACATCGTCGTTCTACTGGGTAGTTTTTCTATTGCAACTACATGTCAAAGGGGAGACTCTATTTACTCATATCTGAGCGATAAGACGCCATATAGGTTCAATGCGAACACCAATATTACTGATGTTAGTGAAGAAGATTCGGGTAGGTTTCAAACTGATGTCTAAATTCCCGTTTTTAATTGGAAGTCTATTGTTTAGAATGCTCGACGAAAATTTGGATGCTGATACGTCATGGTTCAAGAAATCCAGACGAATATGAAATTATTGACATGAATACACGCCTATTTGAAATCAAGAATTATATAATTGAAGCAAATGATAATGGTAATAGTAAGTATATTAATACTTCCGCCCAAGTAATTCCAGTAATTCAATAATTTCTTTGCCTTTTACATGTAACACTTTTAGAGGTTTTGCATAAGAGACATATAAATTTATTTGAAAACTGGATTCCACGCATTCAAGATATTGACGAAGAGCAATCGTTGGTGCTAGAAGGAGAAATAGAAAATTACGAGATGGCGCAACGGATGCAAGCGAGGTATCCAAACGCCTTACCACCCATATTTGACAATAGTGTTTATTTGGCAAGTATTTAATGTGGTAGAAGTGCATATATGTCACTTAATTAAAAAAATAGAGAAAAATCGAAAAGGATATGAATGTTCAGACCATGTGTGGGCAACCACCGGCCTGTAGGCCGGATCCGGCCCGCTGTAGGATTTGATCCGGCCCGCGAGACATTGTCGTATTATTTCATGTCTGATATCTATGAACACTACTTTAAAACAGTACTTTAAAATGCACTACTTTTAAACGAGACCCGCGAACGCATTTGCACATTAAAGTTTGGCCCACAACATGACAAAGGTTGACCATACCTGGTCTAGACAGTAAGACTGCAGAAACGAGTGCTTTCGCAGTAGCGCAGAGTTCAGTTACTATCAATATTAAAAATAATAAATGAAATTACTTACTATTTTAGTTTTTCTTTGTGTTGTTGATGTAGAGTGACGCAAAAATACGCTGTAGTATTGTGTCATAAGTATGCCTTCCAGTGCTGACTCAGCTATACTTCTACGGAGAGGTGAAAATATGTTGGTGTATTTGGAAAAGGAGCGTTTCGCGTGTAATGATGTGACGTTTGCGAATTTAAAAAGGACGTTCCCATCATATTCACACTCTTGGTTTTCAGTTAAACTCTTGTCTATACGCACTATAGTTTGAAAATCTGGATTCTTATTTATAACTGCACACAATTTATCGGTTGTTAATCTTCCTATACTATCTCTTAGATTTTCTAAAGAGGCTTTGAGGTTACATACTATATTTAAAGCTTCATGTAGTGATAGCTTGGTGTTGTCTAATTTGGAAATAGTACATAAAAGAATTGAATAATTTTCAGAAATTTTCTTTATTTAAATATGAATTTCGGCATCTGAAACTAGTCGCTGACTTATTGAAATTGCTTGAGAATCTCGCGGATTTAAATTTAAAGTACGAGATTTAATAATGTGTAAAAATTTCTAATAATATAAAACAGCTTAAGCCACGTTTCCCATCTCGTCAATACCGGCAGTGGTGGCTGAGGAACGGCCGGACAAGCCTGTTTAAACACACGAATGCGTTCTGGAGATTTAATAAAAACTTTTTTGGTAGAAGCAATAAATTGGTCTACTTTTAGATAACTGTTTCTAATAAATTCAGCTACAAGATGACATGCATGGAGCAAACAGGTTACATGAAACAACTGAGGATAAAATTGTTTTAGTAACTTTACAGCTTTAACCATATTCGAACCTCGTCTGTAACCATCTTTACAAGTTGGTTTGCCGATATATTGAACTTCCCAAAGGTATATTTTATAATTTCTACCATCCTTTCCGCGTTTGTCTTCTGTAATATTCTACTACGTAAAAGAAAAGCCAAGGAAATTCCACCGCTTTTTAAAGTGCACATTAACACATTTAAAATAATATTTTTTCTTGCATCCTTTGTTTCATCTATCGTCAGACATACTATTTTATCTTTTAACTCTGATTTTATTTGATCCATAATCGTGTTTTTCACCAGAAAAAAATTATACTGTAATTAACCTCTTGTTGGTAATCTCCATTCCGGAACGTATTTTCCCCAAAAGTTTAGAAATTCTTCATTGTCTACAATATTTTGTGGAATGTTGCACGCACTTAACATAAAAATAAAGTCATATCGAAATTTAAAATATGGTACATCATTGCGCATTTAACCGGTGTTTTTTGCTATTAACATGTCTTTTGCACACAAAAATACTGTACGGTAAAATGTTGATATTGCAAACAAAACATTTAATAATAGTGCCAGTGTATGCTGATGTCAATATTCGGTTAAGAAACCTATTAACACTCGTCGAACATAACAAAGAACGCCGTCGATTCGCCATCACCAATCTAATCCGGCATTCATACACATACCATACGCATATGAATCTCAACTTCGTGTATAACCGACCGACTTTCGAAATATATCATCGCCACCAATGAGTGCGCACTCGTTTCTGCAGGTTCACTAGACACATATTATATTATTCAAATTATCTTTTAGTTTAAATTCACCGATTCGGAGAGAACTCGAGAAAGTGCCAAATATTTTGCGATGGGTTTGTTTGGCGAGAACAATCTAGATGACGTCTATTTTTCAGAACCTAGTGATGAAGACTTATTAGTGTTGAGGGTATTGTAACTTCTATTGATTTTCTCAAATAATTATAACTTAAATTATTTCGATAGTTCTACATGTTATGCTCCAAATATAAAATCGAAGTGAATGATAATCCAGAAGCTGTAATTGAAAGAGATTTGTTTGAAGGAACAAGTGTTGTTCAAGAAGCAATCGCAAGTGTAAACAGAGCAGTAGGTTTAACTGATGAACTGTCTTTAGGTACGTAGTAAAAAGTATAAGAAAAAATGTCTAAAGTATTTCAAAACACTTGACAAAACGCTTCACAACACTTGTTAATGCACATTATATAATTTTTCTTTCGATTAAAGTTTAATAATGAATTTAGTGAAAGGTTAACAATCTTCAGAAATTCTATGTTGAAATCACTATCAAATATATTTTAGGTTACAACGGGTGTTTTTTAAGAGCTTGAGAACTTAAAATGATAATACAAGACAGAAATATTGTTGGAATGAAATTTTTTTAATTATAATCTGGTGGATAATTTCACGGCATTTATTTTTTAAATATGATTTCCGGCATATGTCCGCTGCGGCTACGAGTTACATGGTCCATTCGATCAGTCCAATTTTGGACTACTTTTTCCAATAAATTTGGCTGTATGGCGTCAATGATGGCTTGAGTATTTGCTTCCAATACTTCAAGAGTTGCTGGTTTGTCGGCCTAAACCAATGACTTAACGTAGCCGCATAAAAAGTAATCCACAGGCGTTAAATCGCACGAACGAGCGGGCCAGTGAACAGGACCACTTCTGGAAATAAAGTTGTCACCAAATTGATTTTGTAATAAACCGATTGTTAAGCGCGCCGTATGGCAAGTTGCGCCGTCTTATTGGAACCAAATGTCATCGATGTTTAGTTGATTAATTTTTGGGAACAAAAATTCAGTCAGCATGGCTTGATAGCGCTCGCCATTCACCGTAACGGCAGCTCCTTCCTCATTATTAAAGAAATAAGAACCGATGACTCCGCCAGCCTGTAAACCGCACCAAACAGTCAATTTTAGTGGATGTAATGGTGATTTGTTAACGACTTGAGGATTGTCTTCGCTGACGTAGCCATTTAACCAGAAATGAGCGTCATCACTAAACACAATTCTTTGATAAAAATGCTCATCTTCGGCCAGTTTCAAATGAGCCCAATCAGCAAAAATACGACGCAAACGATGGTCGTTTGGCTTCAATTCTTGCACGAGCTGTATTTTATAGGCATGTAAGCCAAGATCCTTACATAAAATTTTCCACGTAGTCGAAGGACAAAGGCCAACAAGTTGAGAACGGCAACGAATCGACATTTCGGCGTCTTCTTCAATACTTCGCGCAACAGCAGTAATATTCTCTTCGGTACGCACATTTCTTTGTCTCGTTGATGGTTTTGAATCGAGAAGAGTAAAATTAGTGCGAAAACGATCAATAACTGCACGAATTGCTTGCTCACTAGGCCGATTATGTTGACTGTAAAATGGACGAAGAGCTCTATAAACTTCGCGAGAAGATTTATTTCTTTCAAAGTAAATGTCCACAATTTGGAAGCGTTGTTCTGGCGTTAAACGATTCATGATGACTTGCCAAACCTTACTGAACAGAAATGCCAACACAGTTTGACATTATCAGCTGTCAAACCATAATTATCGATATCGATAGTTCTCATGCAGCTTAAAAAACACCCATTATAAGTATAATACAAAGTAATATCAATAACTATGAAACATTTATTATTACAGAGGATATCAAGTTAATGTACAGCACGTGTGGACTCGAAACGGCTTGGTATAGAAGTATAACAAGTCCTTGGTGTATACCATTTAATAAGGAAACCATAAAGGTATATTCTTATACTAGTATACTAGTATATACTAGTCACCAGTATTGTGGACATGATTCTAATTAAATTAATGATTCTAATTAAATTAATTTAACGTACAACATTAATGATGGACGTAAATTCGATTTCTAGGTTTTATTATTATAAGTTAATTGGCATATTTTTTCACTACTACCTGAAAGTGATAATGTAATTATCAAAATATATGACATATACGGTCAACATGATTTTTACTGACTTCTAAATAAAATTCGTTGCCAAGTTGTTCAATCATTTTGTCATTCGATAAGAACAACACGATTTTATGGTTCGAAATACGTTTTATTATTCAATATAACCTCCCTGAACTTCAATATATTTATTCCAATATTTTCTAATTCACGGATTCCATCCCTGAAGTGAGAATCCAGAAGACTGTCGAAATACGCTTCCACGGCTGCTATTACCTCTTCGTTCGATGAAAATCGTTTTTCGCGCATGCATTTTTTGAAATATGAGAAAAGTCAGAAGTCAGAGTGAGCTAAATCTGGCGAATAAGGTGGATGTTACAAGTCGTAGTTTAATTCACTGATTTTTACCATGATGATGAGCTGTGTGAGATGATACGCCGTCTTGTTAAAAAATGACTTTTCTTCTGTAAAGCACGCCTTTTCTCACGAATTTTTACATCCAGCTGGTCAAAAAGGTTACAATAATAATCTGAGTATATTGTTTTACCAGTTTAGAGGTAATTCATGAACAAAATTTCTTTTGCATCTCAAAAAACTGATGCTAACACCTACCGATTTAGACACTAACTCGCTTTGGAGACGAAGTACCGGGTTCGCACCACTCCTTAACCCCTTATTTTAATTTAGGTTCTTGATGGTCGACCCAAGACTCATCTGTAGTGATGAAACGATGCACAAAATTGTTTTTATTCTTTCTAAAACGCTTCAAATATTGCTGAGAAAGTCGTATTCGAACGTGTTTTCTCCATTGTTAACAAATATGGCACCCATTTTGCATACAGCTTTCTGAAACTCAAAACTTCAGCCAAAATATTGCTCACTAAATGTTTCGTTGCTTCTATTAAATATCTCTCTGTTAATCGACGATCTTCCAAAAGCCATATCCTCTATTTTTGCTACGGTTTCTGATGTTGATGTACTTTTTGGACGTTCTTCACGTGGATCGTTTTCAAGACTTGTACGACTACGTTTAAATTGGCAACCCATCTTTTTACTATTCTAACTGAAAATGAAGAGTCCTTATACACTTTTAACAATCGTTTATGAATTTGTTTTGGTGCTACATCTTTCAAAAAAAAAAGAATTTGATCACTGCACGGAGTTAAATATTTTCCATTGTAAAATAATACTGTGGCAGGTCAACTTTGAACACCTGTAAATATACGAATGAGAAAATATAAAATGAAAAACTTCACACGTGTTCATAAAAAAGTAGTACAATTTTTAGAAAAATAAAACGGCGAAACCTATACTACAACCAATTCAATTTGGCCAGTCAAGCAGCACGATCGTTTTAAAAGATACACTCCGAGAAAAAAATTTGAGGTTATGACTGTAGCCTATTATATTATACAACAAACACACAAACTAACCTATAAACTCAAACAACAAATAGATCAAAGTAGATGATATTGTACTTGACTGTACTTCAGCTGAATATATAGGTTAAGGAGGTGAGAGGTAAAGAGTTTCGCGTATTAGTTCACATTTTTTTCCGCCGACCAAATAAAATTGGTCGCACAATAGTAGGGTCATGTCTTATCGAACGACATGACTTATTGAACAACCTGGTGTTTAATAATTTAGAGGTGCTAAATACGAAAGTCATGCTGGTTATTACGTATCGTTTCAAAAATTGTCTCTGTACCATATCCTGCTTTTTGAAAAATTACTAAAAGTGACTAAGTTGTTGAGACCTGATATAAAATAAACTACAAAATTGTAACGATTTTTTTATTTAAATACCACAATTACATGCATAATAAATAAGGAACATTTAGTAGAAATTACAAGAGTATTTATACTGCACTACACTGGTCATGGTCGAATAGCTGAGTCGAGACTCGGATACACAATTTCACTCTTATTTTCCTTGTTATAATCCGGAGTCTGAGCTAAACAAAACTAGCAATCATTGACATGATTTTTCGGTTCACGCCGGATCATTGGAACAACGAAAGCTAATTTTTGGCGTTTTCCATCTCTCCACTGTAGGAAATTTTCCACACATGCTTTACACACTTCACGACGAACCCACAACTTGTTTCGATATGCAAGTTTCACGCCAAAGTAAGCCAAGCACAACTTCTTAACTGAAACACTGATGTTTGCCTTTTGACTGCGAACAATGAAGCTACCACAAATGAAGCAACAAGAATCAGCATTATTGATACACTTTCGAATGAGAGACATGATGTATTTTCTTCACAACGACTAAGATGAAATTAATATTGTAATATCGTTACTTGCTTTTAAATACAACTAAATTGGTTTGATAAGAAAGTTAATACGTTGGCTTAATGGACTAATGGTAATTACCTTAATGTGGGTATTTGGTTTGGTTTATAAATAATCATAGTAATCCTAAGTAGGTATATTTAGGATGGAGTTATTAATTATATGTACATTATGCTAATGACTTGAATATATCTTTTGGACGTAATTAGTCTTGTATGTATTAGTCTTGTATAATCTTCTCAACAGTAGTATTTATTCTTCTCCCATTATGGGCTTATTAAATTTTTATGTACCAAAATTTCTATCTCGTCCTTCTGTTACTTTCTACTTTCCATTTCTACGAACCAACATTAGTCACCATTATATGTTATGTGATATAACTTCAATAAAGTATTTCGAACTACAGATATTAGCTTTTCAAGTTTCAATTCCTTCAAGAGGACTATTGGTGACTATTTTGCTGGCTTTGCACTGTAATTTTCTATTGCATACATTGCATCTTTATTTTTATTTTGTGGAATATCTTAGTTTATTTTTCTTTTATTTTGCTTTAATATTATTATTATAACTTTTTTATTTCTTTGTTTTTAATCAAACATGTTTCTTTTTTTAAACGCTTATTATTATTATTATTACCTTTGCCTTGTAATTGGAATGCTATGTATTCTGTTGGGCAAATAAATAAAAGTAATAATTCTTCATTCAGCATTCATCATTCACATGTGGATGTACACCTTAGCCAATTCCTTTGTGTCGCCTAGAAAAACGTCATTTTATGATCCGTTTTCGTATTTATGGCTTCCATAATCCTCGCCTATCTCTTTAGTGTCTTTTGAGCTATATGGCATTATCATTTTCGTGTGATTTACGTACACTGTTTTTACCTGTTATCCAATCTGTTCTATTGGCTTTATGTCCTATTAAAGGTGTCCCAAAATTAACGTAAGATTTGAATTAAATAGAAAACACAGTGTTTTGTCTTTTGATTGTTATTTCTTTATTGAATCATAAAGTACATAGGATAGGGTTATTTATGGAATAACACATCGAGCAAATGGCCTCCACGGCTTTGCATGCGCATACGCACTCGTTTGTCGAAATTTTCCATGACCATTATATATAAATGTGGCTGAATTTCGTTGATGCAGCGTTGAATCTCCTCCTTTAATGCACGGGTGGTTGTGGCTTGTTGACATAGACCTGTGATTTCAAAAAACCCCATAAAAAGAAATCTAATGGCGTTAAATCACACGATCTAGGGGGCCAATTCTGATCACCGAAACGAGAGAGTAAACGACCTGGAAATGTCCCATGCAGTAATTGAATTGTTTCACGGGCTGTATGGTATATGGCACCGTCGTGTTGAAACCACATATTGGCCACATCAATATCATCCAATTTCGGCAGAAAGAACTGTGTTATCATGTCGCGATATCGAGCACCAGTAACAGTCACCGCTTGACCAGCCTCATTTTCAAAAAAGTATGGTCCAATTATGCCTCCAGCCCAAAATTCACACCAAACAATGACACGTTGTGGATGCATTTGTTTTTTGACAATCACATGTGGGTTGTCAGAACCCCAAAAGCGGCAATTTTGGCGATTAACAAAGCCATCAAGGTGAAAATGTGCTTCATCGCTTAGGATGATTTTGCTCGAAAAATCAACATCCATTTGTTGATATTCAATAATCCATTCAACGAACTCTCTTCGCTGTGCATGGTCATTAGGCTTCAGTTGTTGTGTTAATTGAATTTTGTAAGCATATAATCTTTAGTGAGTATACGCTATAGAGAGCTTCTTGAAATTTGCAATTATTGTCCACGACGAAGAATTGAGGTTCCTAGATTGTCACCGCCACTCTCACGCACTGCTTCGATATTGACATTTGAACGGCTTGTTTTTGGACGACGAGTGTGTTTGGTGTCTCCAACGGATCCAGTCTCCCTGAGTTTTTCAATTAATCTCTTCACAGTTGACGAAGTTGAAACATTATTCCGACCATATTTTGTATGAAATTTTCGAATTGCGGCCGCCAAGCTTTCATTATTTTTGAAATATTGTTCAATAATGAAGACACGTTGTTCTATCGTGTAACGCTCCATTTTTACTAACCCTAAACTGTCAGTTGTCGAATTGTTTTTCTTTGGGGTTGCCAACACTTTACTGCACAAATGGCGACAAATTCAAATCTTGCGTTAATTTTGGGACACCTATTATAACGTTCGATACTGTACGCTTTATGTAATTAAGTATAATCACAAAAATTTGTTGGCAATAGATACCAATAGATAACAAAGAATAGAAATGTATATTCTCTTTTTAAGGATTTTTAATTTTCACTTAGGTTTTCGAATATGTTGAAGATCTGGACTTCTACTGGACTGACGGTTATGGATTTGAGGTCAATTATAAGCAAGCCTGTCCAGCTCTTATAGATATGATAAATTTTTTTGAGGAGTAAGTGTTTCTTTTTCGTAATTGAAGTAGTTTGCTAATACGCAATATCATTTTGATTTAAAAAATATATAATTTAATCAATTTATTATTGCAATTGTTTCTGATTTCTAAGCTACTGTTTATGACTAATAAGCTTCAATATGTGCAAAACAAAAAATCATAATCGCCCAGATGCATAAAAATGTATTCCATACTTTAGTTACACACTTCAAAATAAAAAAAAATGAAGAACAGAAGAATCTATATCATAAAGCAATTGCGTCCTGAGTTTACAATTCCAACAACTATGTTGTCATCTTCAACAAAAGCAGACAGAAAGTTACTAAGTCAGCGGCAAACATTATACAAAATATACGAGGATTATTTTTTAATTAAGGTTCATTCTTTAATAAGAAGAAGAATACTATAAATATCATTAAAATATATTTATTTCCATATTATACATACTTTCATCTACTTTTCTACCTAATTTACATTTTTGCTTAAAAATTTGTCACAGCGTTCAACAAGTTTTTGGATTCCAACGTCAAAGGAATTCTGCCGCCTGTGGAGAAAGCCGATCCATGACTCTAGTTTTCACTTGTTCATCGTCGTTGAACCGTTGACCACCAAGGAACTTCTAGAGTCGAAACCAGTGAAAATCACTGGGTGTAAGGTGGATGATCCAGTTGTTCCCATCCAAAAGACTTGATTAGATCTTGTGTTCGAGCAGAAACATATGGCTTTGCGTTGTCATGGAGCATCACCACTTTGGAAGACAGTAGGCTACGATGCTGTCTTCCGAAGGTGGTACGTCGGAGTTTTCTCAAGGTCACATAATACGCATCAGAATTAATTGTTGTGTCTCTCCTCATAAAATCTACTAACAAAATCAATTTCCTGTACCAAAAGACAGTTACCATGACATTTCATGCTGAAATTTTCTATTTGTCTTTCACTCTGGTTGACGACGATGTGTGTCACCATTCCTTTGACTGTCGCTTGGATCCAGGAGTCATATAAAACACCCAAGTCTCTTCACATGTAACGATATGATCAAAACATTCATCTCCTTGCTGATCGTATCGAGTCAAAAACGATGAAGCACAAATTGTCAGAGACAATAGTGTACAAAACTGACCTGGAAACCTATGGAAAATCAATCGATAACTTTGAAACCGTGAATCGTCGGTCTTCTCGAATTTTGTTGTCCACATCACGAACCAAAACTTCAGAAATCAGAGATGGTCAGCCTGAACGTCATGCTCATTAACCCACACGTCTGTGAACATTCTCATCTACTTCCGAACTTTAGTATCACTCATAGCATAATCACCGTACACTTCACAAATCTGACGGTGAACTACGACTGTTGCAAGTTTCTTGCACTTAAGAATCGAATTTCGTGTCTCACAGACGGCGGGCGAACTAATTTTCTTAAACATTATAAACTTCTACAACTTAGCACATAGATAGACGGTATGGCTGCAAATGACATCTCAACACACGCAAATCATACTGGGAACAGACGTGTATGTACACTGTGGTGATAGCGCCTATGTCTCACTTTCATTCACAAACGGACCTTATTTAAAAAATACAATAACAATAATACTAAGAAAATAATTATTGCTTACTTGATAAAATAAACGAATTAGGTTTGAATTTATATATTTATTTATGGTATTCTTTGAATGTTTTAGTGATGATACCGAAAGGAAAGCTACGTTATACTTTACTCATTCGAGCATTTTGCTGAAATTTATGGCGCATTTAGGACTCTTTAATGACAGCGAGCCTCTTCTGCATTCAAATTATGGCTTGAATGACGACAGAAACTTTTGTACAAGCAACATCGATAACTTTGCCACAAATGTTGCTTTTATTCTACATGAGTAAGTAAAAATGTAACTACAAATTATTATGCATGACACAAACTTTCTTCCAAAGATAAAAAGTAAATTGAAATTTGAAGATTGTAAGTATTAACACGTTGACCTTCACATTGATTACTATAAAATTATGTGCTTAATTGGTTAGTCATTAATTTCAATTGAAGTCTGACATTTTACAATCTTCATTTTAAACGAAAACAAGCCAAAAGGTGTATCATTTACGTACGCCAAAATAATAGATCGGTGAATGCTAAAATTTTTCCTAGAGAGCGCATAAATCTAATCACACCTACAATGATTTTATATAGAACAGTGTGGAATAGGGTTGGTAATTTTTCAAAACATATCGATATATTGAATGATATACTTCATGAAATATATCGAACAGATACATCGTTGTAAAATCTATCGATATATTTTTGTAGAAAAATAGTTGGTAGTGTATTTAACATTCGTATTATCATTTTTAAGAAGAAACATAATTGCACGTGGAAGTACTGCTTTCAATTCATTGCATATTACAAGCAAGTCTTGATGCAAAATATGTAGGTGATTTCAACTTTTCTTTCCCGTGGACTGTTTCATCGTAATAATCCTATAAATCAAGGATGTCTCATAGATAAAGTAAAGATCAGTCAGGTTTCTTCTTCGTACAACCACGATTTTAATATTCCTTCCGATATGTTTATGTTGCCTTCCCCTAGACTGGATAGCACTTCTTTAAGAGTTCGATATCGTTTTTCCAAACTTTTTTTTATAATAAAACAATCTTTGCGTTTTGTGCTTTTTCTAAACCCTCGCCAATGAGTACGCCCTGTCAATGTAGAGTAAGTGTTCTTGAATGGATTTTGTTACCCTATCCACGGTATGACGGGAAATACATTCTCTCCTTGCTATTCCCGATGAAAAAAGATTACACTTTTCAATAAAGCCTCTATAGCGAGTTTTTTTTATTCAAAATATTTTTACGTTTTTTCGTTGTTCACAATTTTACACTGCATGCACAACACTCATAAACTCATTTTTTAAATTGTTAAAATGTCTAAAATATAAAATAATTAAATATTTACGTGCACAGTTTTTATTATCTCATTGACACTAAGATGCCACGCAAAAGTGGATTGTTAATTATGACGAGTGTAAATAAATTTCTAAATCGTTTTCTTACATGCGTTATTTATTTTATTTTTAATCGCGCCTATCCAGCTTTCGCGGTAAAGCTATTGGCTGCTGCGGAATCGGAAGTTTGTTCAGTGTTAGTAATTAGATATTTTCTTTATTTAACGTATAATTTTTTATTGTATGTTAAATAACATCGTATACATCTAAAAGCTATAGGTGGTTCTAATTCGACTGCACGGTACTGTACTTATGTTTGTACTAACCTGTATTCAGAAACTCGTGAAATATTGGAATAATCAATGTTGATACGCAAGAAATAAGAAAATTTATAGCTTAAATAGTTAATATATTTCAAGAGGATATATAAATAATTTCGCTCGCCTTGCCAAGTGTGTATTTTTATTGTTAAGTGTGTTGTAAATGTGTATATGCAAACTTAATATACACTAGTAGAGTTGAGTACGATTGAATCTGTTCGATGCAGGGAAAGAAGTAGAAAACAAAAATTATTTAAATATATGAGGCATATCCTCTTGTAGATATTGTTGGTTTGTTAGCTGCCTTGTAAAATTTATTAAATATTTAATCTATGTTGTACATATACCAACAGATACTTCCTATATGGAGTCTGACGAAATTTTAAACTTTAAAGAAATTGTATTTGATGGAGCCTGTGGTTGATTAACTTAATGACTAAGGTTGATATACTATATAACCCCTTTCCACATTAACTTTCGTAATTCTGTATATGTATTTCGACAACTAAGCTGTCATCATCAGCAGATAATTAAGCAGTGTTGCACCTGGAGAACTACGGCAATAAATACCCGTACGAAACAATTAATTCCGCACACGTTCCGCACGTTGAAAGCCAAGACGCACACTGTATATTCGTTTAACATAATTTTAAAAATTGCGTTCTTGCGTCTTGGCTTTCAACGGTGCGGAATTAATTGTTTCGTACGGATATTTATTGCCGTAGTTCTCCAGGTGCAACAGTGCTTAATTATCTGCTGATGATGACAACTTAGTTGTCGAAATACGAATACAGAATTACGAAAGTTAATGTGGAAAGTGGTTATATATCAACCTTAGTGATTAAATTTAAAGAAATTAATATTTCTCACTTGAATATTATTATTTTTGATTTTTTTAATAATATATATTTTAATGATTAATCGATTTATGACAGTAAATGTAGAATACTTTAAGTTTTACTGACCTCAGCCAATCGAAAGCTATTTTTCTCTCAATGTTCACGCTGTCTTTTATAAAGTCACTATAATACCAACTATTAAACTCACTGTACCTGCTCCACAGTGAATATGTTAAAATTAGTATGAAAATTATCAACAATCGTAATATATTTAATAAAATTCCAAGCATTTATGCGTTTTTTCTTTATTTTCTAGTTGCAAAGGGTCCAAAAAGATTTCTGTCCGCCATAATGAATATATCGTAAGGCTACCAGCTTGTCCAGATAGTGACCTTTGCAACATCGAAACTGTGAAGAGATATTATGACGACAGCATCAATAACTGCGATTTCGACCAGATATGTGAAAATGTATGATGATAATTTTAGGATGTCTATGGTTTCAGTTAACAGATAATATAATTTTAAATAAATTATAGTAAAATAATAAGATTTCTTCATTTAAAACATCCACCTAGAAGAACTGAAGGAAAAGTGAGATGAGAGAATAGTTTCAACGCATCTTTATTTATATTATTTTTGTATTTTTTAAATTTTTTTAATATTATTTATTTAGGGTTAATATTGTATTTCAACCTGTCATAGGATATGAAATCTTATATTATCATTATTAATGTGTAATATTAAAAAACTACATACATACATATATATATATATATATATATATATATATATATATATATATATATATATATAGTTATATATATATTTAAATTTAATAGAATATTTAGGAGAAAGTAGTTCAAAAGAACACATCTCATTATTAAGATTGAACAATCCTCCGGTTAACCAGCGACAGGAACCGATGGGGAGCGAACACATGCAGACAATGCTAATGGCTTGCATTATGTCAGTAAAGAATGTTTACAAATGTTAAAGGAGGTGTTTAGTGATAATGTTCTGTCACGTGCGCGAGTTTTTTGATGACACGAATGGTCTTTTGAAGGTCGGGAATAGGTCGAAGATGATTAACGTCTTGGGCGATCAGCGACTGCAAGAACTGATGGGAACGTTTAGAAAATTAATGAAATTGTGTGGAAAGACCGACGTTTGAGGATTCGAATGATTGCTGGTATGTTCAATTTTAACAAAGAAACAGTAAGGCACATGTGCATGATGAATTAAGCATAGCAAAAGTGTGTGCTCACAATGCCCTATCTGTGAAGCAGTTTTTAGAGGACGTATTCGCTAGATTTCGTACCACGTGACTTCTATCTGTTCCCAAAAGTGATAAGTGCATTAAAAGGAGCACATTTTCGATTTGTTGAGCAAGTAAAAGCAAAAACGACACAATCGTTGAAGAGGCTGACAACTGACGAACTACAAGATTATTTTGAACAATGGAAGACACGCACATACATATACAGCGGTGTTAAATATAAGTTTATTTGCAATAAAGCACATTTCTCATAAGTCTCATTATTTTATTGCCATACCTCGTATATTCTCAAAATGTAGGAGATACTTTTCAGCATGTATCTTTAAAAAATAATTAGTCCGTATGTATAGATTCAAAGTTTTATCGAAAATTAGATAAGAGACACATTTTCTTACATTTTGTTTTGATTTTATCTCAAAAAACGACATAATATTTGCATGTTTCGATATAAAAGAAAACACCCTTCGAGCTAGTGATTTACTATCTACAGAGAAGAGACATGGTATATTACAATAAAATTTATTAAAACAAAACGAGATACAATTCATCTGTTTTTAACTTAATTCATTAATAATAACAAAGTGTAACCCTTAAATTATGCAGAATCAGATAATTCTGAGAAGTCAAAAAAATAATCTTCAAATAAAGAACTTTTGTTTATATTTAACGCAAAATCTTTTTCAATATTGAGAAATTGATAGTGGTTTAGTGATTTGTAGATGACACTTGTTTTGTATTAATTGTCTTTTGTTGTCTTGCATTTTTCTCGAAATAAAGTTCATTTATTTACTAAAGTTTGTTTCTTACTATTCGGGAAGATCCTTTTTAAATATTCTATGATTTTAATTCCTATAATTATCACCATTATGGAATGAGCTCAAGCGTGAAGTAAGTGAAAAACAAAATGAAACAAAAATGAAAATTTAGGTTATCCTACACATGATTCGGTAGTCAAAACGTGCACAAATCGTGACCGACTTTTGTAAATAATACAAAAATGAAAATTTAGCTTATCCTATACATGATTCAGTAGTCAAAACGTGCATAAATCATGACCGACTTCTGTAAATAATACAAAAATGAAAATACACACACATATATATATATATATATATATATATATATATATATATATATATATATACATACAAGATTCAGTAATCAAAACGTGCACAAATCGTGACCTACATTTGTATACAATAACTCCTCTTTCTCAGAGTCCCTCCCACAGATTGTTTAAACAATCACAATATTTATCAATATTATTTTAAGTATGTACTTACTCTCGTATCTTGATTTAAATATGCTGACTTGGTGCCGCTGCTTTCAAACATTATCTTTAATTGAGGTACCTGACTATTGCTTTTAATTTATGTCATAATTCCTTTTAATATATTCTCAAAAAATAAAAAGAAACAGAAAACAATACAAATGAATATGCAACTGATACATATATTAGATTAAGAAGTTCATATTTCTAGACTGCCTTTAAAAAAATTGTCTTCGCGAAAGTAACCACATCGATAAAATTAATACATTCTAAGTTAATACAAAACGCAATCATTCAACTACTTTTTTAAACAATTATTAGCAATGCACGGAAAATGTTTACCGAATATTTAAAAAATGTTAAAAGAACAAATAATTTTGAGTATATAACGCTGTTCCATTTATTTTGTTAAGGGTTAGACTATATTTGTGTTCATATACGAGGTGTGGCAATTAAATAATGAGACTGGTGTGAGAAATGTTATTTATTGCAAACAAACTTATATTTAACTTTTATCTCTTTCGACATATTCTTCTCCCCTATCTATACACCACCGTAAATGTGTCTTCCATTATTCAAAACAATGCTGTAGTTCATCAGTTGTCAGCCCATTCAACAACTCTGCTGTTTTTGCTTTTACATGTTCAACATATTAAAAATGTGTTTCCTTTCATGCACTTTCCACTTTTGGGAACAGGTAGAAGTCACATGGTGCGAGATCAGCGAATACGGAGGATGATCAAACACAGCAATGCACTGGTCTGCTAAAAATTGCTTCTCAGATAGGTATCATTTTTGCACAAACTTTTGTCATGTTTAATTCATCAAGCAAAATGTCTGTTTCTTTGTTAATATTTACCATATCGGCGATCATCCGAATACTTAGACGTCGGACCTTTCGAACAATTTCATTAATTTTCTCAATGTTCCCTTCAGTTCTTGCAGCCACAGGTCGTCCAGGACGTTAATCATGTTCGACCTCTTCCCGACCTTGAAAAAACCATTTGTGCCATTAAAAAACTCGCGCACGTGACATAACATTATCACCAAACACCTCCTTTATTATTTGTAAATATTCTATTGGCGATTTTTTAATTTGACAAAGAATTTCAGGTTAATTCGCTACTCAATTTTTATGCCAACCATTATCATGGCACAACTAAGTAACAGTGTCCTCTACAATTAATAGTCGCAAGTAAACTAAACCAGATGGAAACGAAACTATGTGTTGTTGCTTGGGAAGTATCAAAGTCAATCATATTCCAATTACAGCCTCGTCCGATGTGGCTGCCCGATGGAATGAGTGCAGTCTCATTATTTAATTGTCATACCTCTTATTCGTTTAAGTAGATATTGTATTTTTAACGCAACAAAACGTCGAATTATTGGACCATCCTCCGTACAGTCCGGACTTAAGTCCCAATGATTTCTTTACTATCTCGAAAATCAAAAAACAGACTGCGTGGTCAAAGATTCCAGTCGTAGAAGGAGCAATCGATGCCTTCAAAAACGCAATTTCGACTGTACCAACAAACGAGTGGAACAAGTGCTCTCAGAGTTGATTCGAGCGCATGCAAAAGTTCATTAATCTTCGAGAATATTTCGAAAAGCAATGAAGTCTTTAAAAGCAATCTACTGTTTAATTCCAGTTTAAAATAAAAAACTTAAAAGACAAGCCACGTACTTATGTATGGTACTGATGGGATTATTATGCTATTTAAAAAAAAGGAAAATAAGTAAACAACTTGAATAGAAGGGAAAAGACCCCAAGACGTTTATATCAACTTAATCAACTTTATTATTCCAAATGGTTGAAAAACCCAAACAAGAAGAAAAATAGAAGTTATAGTTAAAATAATATGACCAATACTCTAAAAGAAACTACTTTATTTTTATAATCAGAACGATTTTATCAGTATTGATTAAAAAAAAAATAATAGTCTATTGGTGCGCCCACTTAATGATTTAGTGTTTATTTAAAAGGTTTTTGTTTTGATATTATCTTTAAATAAAAAATATATTATATTATAATGGAATAAAAAAAAAGATGTTTAAAAAATTGTTATTGACTCTATGCTAGCTGAGCAAAACGTGCACAAAGTGTGACTATTTCAAAACTTTTATAAATATACACGTGATCGGTGCCGCCACGAATTTCTAAAAAAAAGTAATATCAATATGATTCTAAGTACCTACGTACTTACTTTTTATATTCATTTATTATGACAATATCATTATACCAGATATTAATGTAAAATGTAGTACTATAAACTGATACAGATATACACAGAAAAAATTGTTTTTGAAAATCACTACATAAAAAGTAAATGTAGATATGCAGGTTTATCTTTTGAAGTATCTTGTACTGCTTAAGATATTACAGCTCTTCTTAATTGACCGAAAATTATGTAAATTACAGTATTGATAACCACTTTATTCTCTAAATTTATTTCAAGATAATCGTTAGTTGATATACGTGCACACTTTAATTTACATTGATTGTCTAATTTTAGATTCTGTAATTTCTGGACTAATTTCTTGTACAATTTGTCTTCATTTGTCATTTTATTAAAACTGGATATATTTAAAAATTAAATGGGACTGTCAGCGTATGTTCAATTTAGTCACAGGTATCGTCTGGCTTTTGTTCTTCAGCCCTGTACAGTACACAAAACAATTAACAGATATTTCATAAAAATAATAAATTTTAAAAAGAGATGGATATTTTTTTTTAATCACTGAAGGTTGATATATAACCCCTTTCCACATTAATTTTCGTGTTCTGTATACGTATTTCGACAACTAAGTTGCAATCATCAGCAGATAATTAAACAGTGCGTACTTGGAAAACTACGAAAGAAAATACTCGTACAAAAACAAATTCCGCGCACGATCTGTACCGTTGAAAGCCAAAACGCACACTGACTGTGAGTGTGAGTTTTGACTTTCAACGGTACGGTTCGTGTGCGGAATTTGTTTTCGTACGGTTATTTTTTGCCGTAGTTTTCCAGGTGCGTATTTAAACAACTAAGTTGTCATCATCAGCCGATAATTAAACAGTGTCACACCTGGAAAACTACGGCAAAATACCCGTACGAAAACAAATTCCGCACACGATCTGTACCGTTGAAAGCCAAAACGCACACTGTAAACATATAGTGTTACTTTCGCAAAATGTAACATGGATGGCTTTGAAGCTTGATGTCAGTAGAATAAAATGCTATATGTGTCAAATCATAACATTGCATACTTAAGTCTAGCGACATCTGTAATGTCTTTCCGGTACACCTGATATTTTTATTAATACATACTTGCGAACCTTTGAGGTTTCTCTTTTCAAATTATTAAATAAAATTTTAAGAACAAGCTTGTTGTTTTGTTTCTGTTTGTAATGCATTTTTAAATTTGGCGCACGTCCTGGATGAATCCTCGTCGTAAATTAGCTATAACTTTTGTATTATTGCGACGCTAAGGCTAGGCTGGAACTCAGTCATTTTCATCTCCATAATTATTATATTTTAATTAGGATACTACAGTTACGTACGAGGATTAGTGCTACTAATGGTCATTTCAACATATTCGCAAAACAAATTGTATATAAATTAATGTAAAACATCTCTTATTTGAATGTACTTAAAATAGATTAGATTAGGAAATATATAAAATGTTCCGAAATGCTAAATTATTAGCCACACAAGCAAAATGAACGCCCACATCTTAGCTATACTGTTCACAATCCTCGCATTCTCTGGAAGATTGCAAGGAGACGACTCCATCTATTCATATTTTTGTACTAAAACCGCGTATAGATTTAGTTCGAATACAGATGTAACTGATACTACACAAGACGAATCAGGTATATCAAGTTTATATTTAATTATTTTTGTTTTTAATTTATATTTTGAAAATTTAGATTCTGTTGAAAAAGTATGGATGTTTGTACGCCATGGCACAAGAAACCCTAGCAAAGGCGACATCAATGATTTTATGGATCGTTTACCAGAAATTCAAACGATTATAATTAATGCTAATTCAGGCGAAGATAGTAAATATTCCATGTCTTATTTTTTTTTTCAAAAATAAAACTTACATATATTTATATGGACACTTCAGTATTTAGCGCATATTTTGTGTTGATATATAGATAGAGTGTCATCGCTACATTAATTTTAAAAAATGATAGCGGTTTAGGACTTAGCAATTTATATCGCTTAGATTCTATAAATTCGTATTTATAAAATGAATTCTGAATAAAATATAATATCGGTAAATTAAATACCTGAATCTGGTACGTAGACTTGCGCGGTCGTGGTCCATGCTATCTGCTTTTGGGCTTCCGGGCTGGAACCGCGTCACTGATATAACTGCCGGCGCTTCGTACCCATGTGTATGGGACATCTTTAGGGCTCAACTACTGCACTGAAATTGTTTCAGTGCAGTAGTTGAGACCTGAAGATGTCGCATACAAATGGGTACGAAACGTCGGCAGATATACAAGTGACGCACTGAAACTGTTTCGGTACAGTAGTTGAGCCTTGAAGATGTCTCATACAAATGGGTACGAAACATCGGCAGATATACAAGTGACGCGGTTCCAGTCCGGAAGTCCAGAAGCAGGTTAAATACTTGAATTTCGAAATTTTTAAAGTTGTTTCAGGAAGGTTATTCAATGATATCAATGATGATCCGATAATAGCAAATAGAACTAACAATGCTTATAATTTTTTTCGTGCAGTAATAATTTAATCATTCAACTAGCCACTGTATTTCCTTTCGTTTGGATAGTTTCTTTTCACTACCATAATTTACCATCATGAGACGAAACACCTACAAGAAAGAACGATTTGCAATTGCATTGAATAGGCAAAACGCATCTTAATTAATATCCCATCGACGATAGACTTTTTATCGAAGTAAAGTATATTACCGAGATATAAAAGTACGAGGGTGGGCTGAAAAGTTTCCGACCTAACAAAGATACAAGACATTTTTTCTTAAAGTTTATATTTATTTTTCTACATAGTCTCCTTGTAACTCTGCACACTTCTCCCAGCGATGCTCTCATCTCTTTAACCCGTCCAAATAGCACTCGGCGTTTTTCTCTGCAAAATAATTGTTCACGAAGGTGATTGCCTCCTCATTTGGGAAAAATCTCTATCCTCCGAGTGCAATTTTTAGGTGAGGGAACAAAAAGAAGTCGCTTGGAGCTAGAACTGGTGAGTAAGGCGGATGGTCGAGCAGTTCAAACCGTAATTCGTGGATTTTCGCCATGGTGTGGTTTTATTTTTCTGTAAATGTGGTCGTTTTCCACAATTTCTGCCTTCAACTTGTCAAGTAATGATGCGTAGTATACGCTTGTAATAGTTTTTCCTTTTTGAAGATAATCAATTAAGATAATTCCATGACTATCCCAAAAAAAAAAAACAGTCACCATCACTTTCCCAGCCGAAGAAACAGATTTTGCTTCTTTTGAGCCGGTTCCCCCTTTGCATTGCACTGTTCTGACTGTATTTTTGTTCCGGTCGTATAATGGTGTATCCAAGTTTCATCTACAGTAATTAATCGGCGCCAAAACTCGGATTTATTGCGCCTAAACTGCGCCGACAGAGCGTTGGAAATGTTCATTCGAACACGTTTTTCGTCTAACGTTAGTAAACGCGGCACCCAACACAAGGACAGCTTTCTCATGCCTAAATCTTGATTTAACATGTGACAAACACGTTCTTTGGACATATTCATAGCCTTTGCTATCTCTCTCACTTTAATTCGACCTTCGCCTAGCACCAGTTGGTGAACTTTAGCGATGTTATCATCAGTAGACGCAGTTTTTGGACGTCAAAAACGTTCATAGAATGAACTAAAATAATCTAGCATGCAAAAGTAACAGCTAATATTATTCGTATAAAGCTTCGTGACCATTTGCATTTTCCTCGCGTTAACACTTATCCTCATTTCGCTTTACATTAAAAAATTACCGTCGTTTATTCTGCACCTAACGTTTAAGATTCAAAATATAGGTGTAATTTCCATGCTGTTCTAGGTGTTCTAGATGACGATGAACTAGATTTATTCAGAGCATGGTCACCGATCGTTCAAGATTTGGCAGATCAGCAAATTTTAACATCAGAGGGAGAACTAGAAAATATCGAAATGGCGCAGAGGATGCAATTAAGATATCCAAACGTTTTTCCATCTGTCTTTGATAATGATACATATTTGGTAATAATTACTTATTTTAGGTATATTTACACTAAAAAAATGATTTTACCCTACTGTTTCACTTTTAATTTCAGTCTTCTATTTTAACTTCTGCTATTTCTTCAAAATTTTCTAAAGTCGTTTGGAGACTGTAATCTCCAAGCAACATTGACTTTGTCAGCATCTTTAAATATACTTGCTTTCTGACTTGTCTTCCATTTTAACTTCTGCCATTTCTTTAAAGTTTTCTAAAGTCGTTTGGAGACCGTATTCTCGAGGCAACATTAACTTCGTCAGCATCTTTAAATATGCTTGCTTGTTGACTTGTCTTTAGGTTTATTTATCCTTTTTTAAGAGTATAAGACGTTGGATGGAGTTGCGTATTTTATCGAATTCCTGCTTCAAAATTCTCTCCATTTATTCCTAATCTAGGTAAATTGTAGTACTTCGTTTATTTTATCACATCTCTTCTCAATGTCTTCCTTTGTTATTTTTTCTAGGCCTTTTAGTTTTCATATTTCAAACCAGTTTAGCTGAATTTCTTCTATTACTTGAATTACAAATTTTATTTGCAAAGTTTAGTTATATAGTTTATTATCACCCTCTGCTTTTCGTGGAAACCTCATTTTTGCTGCTCGTATTTTGATTCTGTAATTTTCGAAGTTTGTCATGATTCTGGTTCATATTCTAGTGTAAGGACGACAACTTTTTGATAATTTGAACACGTATTTGTTTTAATATTTCTCTGTTCCCAAACTTCTGTTATTATTGAAGATTCTTTTTGAGCTTTCTGTTCTTTCTCGTACCCTCTTTAACTCTTTCATTCATCGATGAAGCATATGAGTCGTATTTATCTGAAAAAATGATTGTACAAGGAACAGTCCCGCCTTTACGAAGACCATTTTGAATAACTGTGAGATTTAACTATTGCCACACTTCCCCAATCAACATTGCAAAGCCTTTCTTTGATAATTTGTGACCTACGTGAGATCGTCGCCATGTTAAGACTGGAATCCCCAGTTCGAGTTATTTATTTTATTCGCTTCCAGTTTTACATATTTCATGTTACTGTTCTTCTTTACCAATAATCATTGTTCCTATTTATATTTGTATTGGAGTGCTTTGTTTTATATGTCTAAGTTGCTGTATGTCTTTCGCGAATAATATCATCTATGCAGCATATGTCCTTTATTTTCTAGTATCCCACCTGGCATCTGTTATTTTTTTCTAGCTCATTTTACACAAATTATACTTTCGAAATATTCTTTCTTTCTTTTGTTTCTTCTGCAGAGTTTTTAAGATATCTGAAAAATACCTATTAATGTTCGTGTCTACTTTTATTTTGTTTTGTTCTCCAATTTTTCTATTCATCGTATTTACATTTTTTCATTAATTCAATAACTTTTCCCTTGTTGCTTGTCATTCTTTTTTTCTTAAGCCGAACTTTCAGCAGAACACAACTCCTTCTGCTTACAAGTTGTTCGCTTGTCTCCTTTCTTATTCTTCTCACTCAACACATTCCTTTCGTTATGTATAGTATCGTGGTTTTACAAATTATTTTACAAATTTTCTCTAAGCCTGTCACTTGTAACAGGTTTTCACGTTTCGCGAACCTTCAACTTAAATCAATTGTGAATAATAATAACAAATAATAATATTCAGATATTAATTGATGTATATGTATTTCGTGTGTTATAGTTTAAATATACCGAAAGTCAAAGGACCGAAGAGAGTGCAAAACATTTCGCTATCGGTTTGTTTGGTTCTGAAAATATTGATGATGTCTATTTCCCGGAACTTACCGAGAATGACCTAATTGTTCTAGAGGTACTACAACATATAAAATTACGAAGGTGAGCTGAAAAATCCATAGAATGACGCATATATGGTGCAGTTTCACATCATTTCTGTGGTGTGCGGGCAAATTGTCTCTCAAACAGCGTTGACTGTCAAATTCCACTGTAATCATATTGTAATTAAGAGCGCCACGCAAGGCATAAAGACTTTTATAATTGCTGGCCCAAATGTGTCGAGATGGCGGGGAATAATGTTGAGAGACAAACATTTTTTTAAACCGCAAAGTTTTTTTATTTATTTTCATTTCACGGATTTTTCAGCCCACACTCGTGGTATGTATGTATATGTTCAAGTTGAAGTGTTTTTATTTTGAAGATTTAGCAGACCGATAATAATAATAATAATAGCTTACAAGTGTACACTTAAAACTTTCCAGCCTCAATCAGAAACAAGTATTTTCTTTGTCGAGCTCAATTTTATTTGTCAAAACAGTCTCTTTAAGTCTATACACTTTCCACAACGATATTCCCGTTTCTTTAATCCCTCCAAATAATAGTTTTCATTCTCATTCTATGAAAATCTCGTGCGAAATTTTGAGTCAAAGAAATAGAAAAAGGTCTCTATGGGCAAGATATGGTGAATATGATGGGCGATCAATCATTTCGAACTCCAATTCGTTCTCCACAATTTCTACTTTTAACCTGTCAAGTAATAATGCATATTATTGTTTTTCCTTTTCCAAAATAGTCACACAATTCTATGACTATCCCAAAAAAAGAGTCGCCATTACCTTCCCGGCCGATGGAACAGTCTTCGCCTTTTTTCGAATTGATTCACTGCGTCAAATGATGGTGCAGAGGCCCCGTAAACAGCATCCATCTCGGCTTAATTTTCGTAGGCCTATTGCCTTTCAGTACAAGAATTTAATGACGGCTCAATATTCGATTTTTTCCATTTTTACAGAAACACTAACATTGATTGACACAATGGACTGTTAAACAACAACTGACCATTTAATATGGCTAAAATTTTCAGAAGTATCTTTTAACGCATGTGCAATTATATTACCAGAATATTTTTGACGAATAACACCATCTTCATGTTGAGGCTCGAAGTTTTTTATACTACGCTCGTATTTTGAAATCAATCAAATGTTTGTCGACAAAAGCAATGATAGAGACGCGTTTCGTATAGTGCCAATACTCTTCAGTCTGCCTGGCTTTGTCGACAAGCACAATAATTAATCGGTCTATTGAACAAAAAAATTTAATTAGTTAAAAATCAAAAGAAATAAAATAGACAGATGTACCTGGGAGTATAATTTCATAATTTTTTTTTAAGTTAGACCATGCTAATAAAAAGCAAAACAGAAAAATTATTTGCAAAATTAACCAAATTACAAATAGCGTACTGAAGGTTTTTGAGTAATATTATTCCAATTGTAGATATTAACATGTTTTATGTATATTTAGTTCTACGACCTTTGCACAAAGTGGATAGAAGAAATTGAAGACAATTCTGATTCTCTGGAAGAAAGAAAATCTTTCGAAAAAACAGACGCTTATCTAGAAGCTATTGAGAAGGTGAACCAAGCTTTGGGATTATCCGATAAGCTTGCTAAAAGTAAGTATATAAATATGAAACTTGTTATGTAAAATAATGCGGCTACCGTTTGTCCAGGAGCTTATTATAGTTATAATTAGAGCAGTCAGCATGCCAGGTTCGTAATAAGTACGTATCTACATATACTCATCCAAGGCCAATCGATAGTATTCACTCTGCTCAGCTATATGCTATATATTTATGTACATACGTGCTTACTACAACAAATCCTATCATGTAGCGCTGAAAACATTGACCGCTTTACTCATTTTTGTATAATATTCACATCTGTGTCAGACAAACCGAGAGTTCTTCATTACACCTTAAACGAATAAGAACAATTGTTTTACAACTTCGCTTGTACCATATAAAGTTCTTATATCATATAATCTCCCCATAGACATACAATCTTACAATTACAAGATATACATGTGTGTCAGAGTGCAGTGCATTCGATTTCGTGGTCTTCGTTTTTCTTAATTTTCATAAGGTAATACTTATTAGTTTATGTTCTGGATTACATCATTTTGTAGCTCTTATAATAGTCGATTCCATTGTTATATTGTGTTTCTCTACTCTTAATTTGAAGTGGTACCGCTTTAAACAATATAGCACAACTTTTTTAAAAAATATTCTCCCATCTGCTTGTATTTTATAATCGCTTTTTCATAAGAGGTTTAATTGAAAAATTCTCTACTGTCTGCGGCCTTCTTGTTTGTTGAGTTAGTCACCAGGAGAGTCTCCTCTAAGCGAAGTGTGTCCCTGCCTTAATCCTTATTCTTTTTTTCTCTTCGTATTTTTTTCTTTTTACACTGTTTGTAGTAAGCTGTCTAAAAATTAAATTCAATGTTTCAAGAATAAAAGCAAGAAGTCGAGCTATTTTGGTCCACGTTGTACGGGTTTTGCGCCTCGGTTGGATAGAATAAACGATTTGCTCGCGCTTGTTAGTGCTCTTGAAAATGATATTAAGACTATTACTCAGATTTCGAGTAAATCTAATGCTTCTGTTGGGCCCAAGTTAGACCCACTGGATTCTGAGGAAATAATACAGGAAGTTGCTGAGTGCAACAAAAGTAGGAATAACTTAATTATATTTAATTTACCTGAACTGACAAAAGGAAATAAAGCTAGTTAGGCTGCAGCTGATGTCATTTCTGTGAAAGATATTTTAAGTCCCCTATGGAGCTTCAGATTCTTTCTGTGAGACTGAACAAGTTTAATCCAATTAAGCGATTAAGAAATCTTTCAAAATAACTCCCGAATTATGATGATGTCTCAAGAGTGTCGAGGCAAAGCTGGACGAATGCACTGCTGCTGACTGCGTCTTCAGACTTCATACATTTAATATTATAAAAATGAATGCAAATCTGGTAAACTAAACTAGTCCAACAGATCTATTTTACCATTGCATTGTGTCTATCAAAATGTGCGTGGTATGCGAAGCAAATTGGATATAATTTATAGTTCACATTTTTCTATGAATTGTGATATAGTTTTCTGGTTTACTGGAGATAATAGCGACTCCGAACGTTAGCAAATGCAACGTAGTTAACTATTCCAAGCGCAATAACCTTCTTATATTTAATTATTCAATTGGCTAAACTGTTTCAGATAGACAAACTGATGTTAAAAAAGACTTACGAATTATCTTTTACTCACGCTTAAGTATCATATTCGCTTCATATGTAATTCTGTTTCGCGTTTTCATAGTTTCATTATCCGTTCTTGCAGACCATCCTTCTACGCCAAGATTGTTATTTTATTCATTTGTGGATTCCAAACTTGAATATGCTGCCAATACTTGGTATCCATATTAGTGTACTTACATCAGGAATATGAGAGAGTCCAGAAAAGATTTTTGAAATTCTTTGCTTTTAAAACTAGTGGTGAGCACACTTGCATAGTCAAGTCCACGAGGAGGATCGTGGAGTTGACTATGTAAGTTTGCTTCATGATTTTGATTTCCAATCGCTCTCTGCTAGGTGTAATTTACTTAGTGTAAAACTGTTAATAAAAGTTGTCAATAATACAATTGACTCACAGTCGATTGTATCTCAGATAAACTTTCGTGTTCCTCGAGGTTCAAGTCGATCAGATGTCATTGTTCTGGTCCATAAAACAGGAACGTTTTAAAAAAAAAGCTCGTCTTTTGCATATGAGTGGGAATACTAATACCTTATTTGGAAATCTATTCCATTAGCTTTAGTTTTAATAAGCAACTCAACTATTGATTGCTTTAATTTATTTAGATTTAATTTTCTTGTTCATTTTTTGTACGCTTCCCTTGTAATTACTTACGTTTTGTTTGTATTTCTTGCACTGTATTTTTAATTTTTTTTGGGTCTGTTGGACGAATAAAGATTATTGTTATGACTATCAGTGGCTCGACAAAAAGGTGCCAAACACAGTGCACAAAAAACTATTACACCGTTCTTTAATGTTTTTAATTTCTTCTTACTCATCCTTCAACTTCTTTCGTACTTTACACTTTCAATATTTTCAGAGGATGTCAAGATAATGTATAAAGCGTGTGCGTTCGAAACATCTTGGTCTAGAAACACAAGTAGTCCTTGGTGCATACCTTTTGAAGTGGATACAATTAGGGTAATTTATATAAAAAATAAGCATTTATAGTTGTGGCTACAGAATATTTAGTGCAAAATGATCATGAAATACACTCTATACGTATGAAATTATTTCATTAATCGCATGTATTTTCCAGGCATTCGCATATGCTGAAGATTTGGAATACTACTGGGTTGATGGTTACGGATTCACACTGAATTATAAACAAGCCTGTCCAGCATTTGGAGACATGATAAACTTTTTCGAAGAGTAAGTGTTGTATAGTCTCTCTGTGTTCTTAATCGATCATCAATATCTTACTTATGCAGAAAAAAAGTAGTTAATTTTTAAGACATAATAGTTTATTAGCAAAAAATAAAGATAAAATACGCTATTATTAATAATAAAATATTAGAAAAAAGTAACGTCTCCACAAGCTTGGATAACCAAGTTCATTCTTCTAGGCAAGTTTTGAATAATATATTTTATTTCATTTTCTGGGAAAAGGAACGTTTTTAATCCTTCTACATACTGAGCATTTTCAGTACGTGCTCTATTGAATATTCCAGGCTATATACTGGTCATGACATCTATGTCCGGATGATTGGAACACATGAGGCCGTACGTTATCGTGCATAAAAAGAAAGTTATTGTCTACAAATGCTGTGTTGGGTACTGCATAATCTTCCGGTATTTCCTTGATGTACCTGCCCTTGGAAAAGCACAATTCGATGCGTACCTGCATTTTTATACTCGTCCACATCATAACTGAATCTCCTTAGCCTAATTATACACATGTCGAAACATTGTTCTCTTCGTCGCTAGACTTTTCTTAGTTTATCAAGAGACCTCAACCAAAATTTGGGCTCATCTGTAAATAACACCGGTTTCCAATCAATTTTAGTCTAACTTTGATTTTTTTGAAAATTGCCATTCGATGTATCTTAAGAAATTATGATCCTGGAACGGGCCTTTGACATTTCGTAAATGCTGCAATTGGTTTCTGATCTCGAAAACAGTTACATGCCGATTTCTTAAGCTTAACAATATAATGAAATGATATGAGTTTTTTTAATTAGGACTAGTTCTATGACGTCTGGTGTATGTACTTGTCTGTAAAAAACATGTGTAAATATGCACTGTACCATAGGATACCATCAATCTGTTAGCAATATAACGCTGACTTTTTCCGTCATAAATTAATTTATAATACAATAGAAGCTACAGTTTCTGCACTTATATTTTCTACGTTAGAAAACACGTCAATTAACGATAATGACGAAAAAATAAATGATAAGAGAAGATATGGTGATTATCAAACAATATATGTCCTAATAACTTTTATTTTGGACAGGCACGATTTTTTCTTTCTTACATTCTTGCATTTAAATTATCTAAAATAATAGACTCAAATAAAATCCTTATCTTCTAATAATGTCAAAATTTGATTAAATGATAACTATAAAGAAATAAATTTATAAAAGCAAACAATACAAATAATCAATGTTCTTTGTTTTAAATTGAAATAGCCCATTTTTGGATATATAAACAATACTTGGCAACTTTACTATACTTCTCTACAAAAAAAGTGCTCCAAATGTATTTTACTTGGTCCTGGTTTGTAAAAAAATGGTAATTAGTGGGTGCAATATTTGAGGAATATGGTGGATGAGATAAATTGTCCCAACCAAGGTAAAGCAGATTTTATCATGTCTACAAAGAGATAGTAGGCATGCCATTATGGAAAACTACGTCTTTTCTACTGTTAAGTTCCAGCTGTTTTTCATCAATTGTCACTTATCACATTACTTCTCTGAATTGAGGATTTCGTTAAACACAATAAATTCATAATAAGAATCGTTTTCAGTTCTACCAAACGCAAAGCTTGATCTTCTTTAAGGGTAGATTAGCCTTGATAGATTGTTGTTTAAGAATACATATTTCATCTCCAGTAATCAGTATTTTTAAGAATAGGTCATTACGTTTGCAAGTGCGAAAGTGCGATACATTAAATTCTTTACTATTAAAGCGTGGCGGACTCATATATAGCATTGGATGATGTACCCGAGTTTTTGCAAATGATTAAATGTGATACTATTTGATATAATTAATATTTCTGTTTTCTTGGAGTAAGACTTTTTTTTTCTTAAAACGAGGATCTTTCTCAGCAATTTCTACTTTCAGTTTGAAAACTTTTAAAATACTGATATAGTGAATATTGAAAATGTCTGTCACCAACTTTCTTGTCTAATATGCTATCGTAAGTCTTGGATCAAATAAGTTTTACTTCTATTTTATGAAGAGAATTTTTACTAAAGCATTAAATTTATACCTCAATAGTGAGTCCAATCGTAAGGCGGCCCTCTATTTTACACATTCAGGAGCTGTGATCAAATTTATAGCACACCTGGGCCTTTTCAAAGATGACGAACACCTCTTGCATTCCAACTTCGAAATGAACCACGATAGGAAATGGAAAACCAGCGAACTTGGTAACTTTGCCACGAATGTAGCTGTATTTTTACATGAGTAAGTCGTTTCTTTTTGAAATAAATAAATTTTTCCTTTCCAAATTTAAATACTTTCGATACTACATTTTACATTTTTAGCATTGATGGTTCTAAAAAGATATCCGTCCGCCAAAATGAATATATTATGAGGCTACCTGCTTGTCCTGACAGTGATCTTTGCGATTTAGACATTGTTAAAGAATACTACCAAGACAGTATTAACGATTGTAACTTTAATGAGATATGTGGACTTGATTAATGAAGATATGAAATTTTATTCAAAATGATTTTGCAATTGTAACGATGTATATGTATCGAACAATAAAAATGTACAAAATGTATAACAACGTAATCGTTTCAAATAAAAAAATAACTTTATTGAACATCCTGAAAAACCGTTTTCTTTTCCTAAATACAAAAACATGTAAGTTGTGGTGAAAATTATTACAGTTAATTGGACACTTATCGTATACATAACACTGTACATTGATTCCATATGGTCACATAGTGTTCTTATAAGACTGCGTACTTTACACAACCTAATCCATTTCAACTGTCAGAGATTGGAAGCAAAAAGTCTCTAGATTTCTTATGAATTGGGTGTTAGAAGTAAAAAGTCTTAACATGTACTTGGAGATATAAGCATGCTTTAGCTAAGGCATTGTAGATAATTATCAACTGTGCAGTAAAAATAGCTACATTTCCTGACTGTTGGAAGCGTACTAAAATTTGTCCAGCTCACCAAAAAGGTGATATTATCCATTATGGGGTTATTTTAATTTTGTCTAATTTTGCAAAGGTTTTTGAATTAGTTATATATTCTGGCATGTATAAAAATGTATGTTCTTTTTTGTCTCCTGAAGAGTGCGGTTTTGTACCAGGTAGATCAACTGTTTCTAATCTTGCTTGTTTTTCGCAATACGCTTGTGAAGTTTTGGATAGATAAGGTCAGGTAAACGTTATATATGTATATATACATACACGAGGGTGGTCTGAAAAGTTTCCAACCTAACAAAGATACAAGACATTTTTTCTTAAAATTTGTATTTATGTTTCTACATAGTCTCCCACTTTTCCAGCCGGAAAAACAGTTTTTTCTTTTTTGAAGCTGATTCCCCCTTTACAGTCCACTGTTTTGACTGTATTTTTGTTTCAGGCGTATAATAATAATAATAATAATAATAGTCTATTTCCAAAAAGAAAAGAAAGAAGTATATAAATTTATCTCTATAATAAATCAAAATACAATTTCCATAATTTTTTCCCCTCTTCCCCCTCTGGAAATCACAGGGTGCATATCAACTTCAAACAAAGTTGTTAATGGTGTTAATGGTGTATCCAAGTTTCATATGCAGTAATTAATCGGCACCAAAACTCGGATTTATTGCGCCTAAACTGCGCTGGAAATGTTCGTTCGAACACGTTTTTCGTCTAACGTTAGCAAACGCGGCACTCAACGCGCGGACAGCTTTCTTATGCCTAAATCTTGATTTAACATGTGACAAACACGTTCTTTGGACATATTCATAACCTTTGCCATCTCTCTCAGTTTAATTCGATGGTCATCTAGCACCAATTGGTGAACTTCAGCGATGTTATCGTCAGTAGTTGCAGTTTTTGGACGTCCCGAACGTTCATCGCCTCCAATGCTCTTACAGCCACATTTAAATTCAGCTGTCCAGAATTTCACTGTGGTAAATGATGGTGCAGAGTTCCCGTACACAGAGTCCAACTCATCTTTGATTTGCGTAGGCGTATTGCCTTTCAAAAACAAATATTTAATGACAGCTCGATACTCGACAATCGACAATCGACTCACTCAAACTGAAACTTTGGTGAGTACCTGACAATGGATACACAACTACATTTTCTAGCTTTTATTGATCAGTGCCGCCATCTTTAAGTTGAGGTCGGAAACTTTTCAGACCACCCTCGTATATATGGATTTTAATAGCTGTGAGTATCCCGTTCAGTATTGAGCAGTTTATGTTTTGCCATACGTTGGCTGCACAACATTATGAGCGGACAGATGTTGCTTTCTTGTATATCATAAAAGAAAAATCAACAATATATATACTTTTAATTTCTTAATTAAGAATAGTCGATGGAAATATGCTTCCGTTCAAGCGTTTGTGTAACGTAAACATTTTTAATTTAACATCAACAGCAATAAAGTATGCTATCAATTATAACTGCAATAAAAAAACTTTTAATAGTAAATAATACAAAAGAATTTATTATGTCAATCTCAAGTTACAATAAAACAGGGCATTTATTGAATCAGCCCACACAAGACAGTATGGCTGTTCGTAAAATTGTAATTCTTTGGTACCTTTTTGTTCTTGTTCGTAGCGAGAAAGCCCCCGAAAATGATGAAGAGTTTATATATAATCATTTAGGATGGAAAACGGCATATCGGTTGAATTACAATGAAAATGGAGGTGTAGATACAGAGAATGCAAGTAAGGCTGAAATAGAAACAACACGATTTTCATTATAAAATAACGACGATGTTTCTAGAATGTTCCAAGAAAATTTGGATGCTTGTAGGATATGGAAGTAGTTATCCACCTGAAGAAGAATTTTATAATATGAAAAAACGTTTACCACCATTGAAAGATCAAATTTTAAAAGAATTTGCTCACAGACGTAGTGAGTACAGTTATATAGTTCACCTTAGAAATTCTAGACAACTTAGCTAATTAGGTCTTCTTGCCTTCAGATACATTTCCTCTACTATATAGGCGCTCATAACTTTATGTATATAGATGACCCTCATACACAAGTTCTTTTCTATTTTTTTTTGCTTTTTATATTTTCTCTATACCTTATACTGTTCCTACGACCAGCAAGAGAGATAACAATCCACCTAATCAGAGCCCTGCTTGACTGGGTAAAGCTTAATACAGGGGAGTTGTGTTTGATGTCCCCAGGGAACGTTAATTACCACTCTTTGCTGCTGCCATGCAACTCTCTAGACGCTACTTTAGTTTGGATTTAACTGTATCTTGAAAGTGTTAGTTTCCCTATTTACACAACAGCTGCAAACCTCTGAAAGAAACTTGTATCCCAGGCAGAATTAAAAGTCGTGTTGACTTGAGACTTTATAAATAATTCTTCTCTTTCCACATTTTCTGTCTATTTCTTAATGTTTAATCTTCTCAAGTCCTCGTCTTCCTTTTCGCTTCTTTCTTCTTGCAAGATCCTTTCATGTCAAAACTCTCCTAGACATTATAATATCTTACACTTTTCGTATTTACACACTAGTTGCAAGTCCCTGAAAGAAACTTATATCCAAGGCAGAACTACAAGTCGCGTTAACTGAGACAAACAATTCTTCTTTTCCCACATTTACTGTCCACTTGTACACTTCTTAATCTTTAGTCTTGTTCTCATCTGAACTTCCCTTCCTTCTTCTTCCAAGTTCTCTTCATATCAAAGCTTTCTTAAATATATTAGTCTTTTGCATTCTCGGTATTTAGTCACTAATTGCAAATTCCTGAGAGAAAGTTATATCTACTGCAAAACTACAAATATATGTTAACTTGAGACGCCAACAACAAGTCTACTCTTTCCACATTTTCTTAATCTTTAATCCTCGCATGTCTTCATCTACCTCTTCCCCTGCTTCTTCCAAATACTCTTCATGTAGAAACTCTCTTAGATATTCTAGAATCTTACACTTCGTGCATTTACACACTGGTTGCGAGCCCGTGAGAAAAACCTATATCCACTGTTGAACTACGAGGGTAGTTTGACAAGCAGTGAGAATGGAAAAGAAAAACGAATTTTTTAAATACAAAATAATTTTTATTTTTCAATATATTCTCCTAAAAGAGCAATACATTTATTCCAACGGTGCTCCAATGGCCTTATGCCATCTCTAAAATGCGATTCCGGAAGGCTTGCAAAATACTCATTTACGAAGATGATAAGCTCGTCGTTAGACGAAAATTTCTTTCCACCTAGTGCCGTTTTCAATTTTGGTAAAAGGTGGAAGTCGGTAGGGGCTAGATCCGGCGAATAAGGCGCATGCGGTACTAATTGGAAATGGAACTCGTGGATTTTGGACATCACAACTGTGCTGGCATGCGAGGGAGCGTTGTCTTGGTGAAACAGAATCTTTTTCTTTGGCATTCCTGGCCGTTTAGCACGAATCTCAACATTTAATTTTTGTAGAAGTTATGCATAATATTGTCCGTTTATTGTGGCACCTTTCTGAAGGTAATCAATGAGCAAAATTGATGCCATCACCTTGTTTGCCGATAAAGTGGTTTTCGCTTTCTTTAGAGGTGCAGAACCAAGTTCTAACCATTGTTTCGAATGTTGTTTAGTTTCGAGTGTACTGTAGTGTATCCAAGTTTCATCGCAAGTAACAAATCGCCTACAAAAATCAACCGGATTCCGCTTATAAAAGTCCAAACTCTCATTGGAAATGCGCAAACGAGTGAACTTTTGATCAGTCGTAAGCAATCGCGTCACCCATCTTGCCGAAAGCTTGGAAAACCCCAATTCTTTCGTTAAAATGTGGTGTACGCGTTCTGTTGAAATGTTTACCATATCTGCTATCTCTCTCACTTTGAGTCGTCGATCTTGCGTATTAATATTATGGATTTTTATAATCGTTTCTTAGAAGTCACGATTTTAGGTGTTCCAGAGCCCGCTTCATCGACACAGCTTGTTCTATCACGTTTAAATTCATTTACTCATCTACTTATTGTGGCGGATGATGGAGCAGATTCACCTAATGTTTCCCGTAACCCATCTTTTATTTCGGTAGCTTTCATACTCTTAATTACGAAGTATTTAATCACCGCACGATACTCTGCTTTTTCCATTTTAACAAAACGGCGTGTTGCTTCTTCTTCAATCAGCTGTTAAAAATAAACTAATCAGCCGATTTATCTAAATATCGAAATGTAAACATATAAATAGGCAACCTAAATTACAGTGCATTTGTTTTACCAATTAGAGCGCCACCTATGTGTCATTCTCGCTACTTGTCAAACTATCTTCGTACAAGCAGTGTTGATTTGATACTTTATAAACAATTCTTATCTTTCCACATTTTCTTTGTACTTCTTAATCTTTAATATTCTCATCTACATTTTTCATTCTTTATTCTTCCAAGTCCTCTTGATGTTAAAATTCTCTTAGATGTTCTAGTATCTTATGCTCCTTCACACTAATTATGAGATGATTCACTGCGAAACTACAAATCGTGTAGACTTGAGGTTTTATATACAATTCTTCTCTTTCCACCTTTTCTGCCCAGTTTCTAGCCTTTAATCTTCTCATGTCCTCGTCTATATTTTCCCTTCCTTCTTCTTCCAAGTTCCCCTCATTTCAAAACCCTCTTAGGCATTTCAATATATTACATTCCTATCCCATATTTCAGCCATCTTATTCTAAGAGATTTAATTATTTTTTGTCATATCATATCAACAAAATCCAAATCTAATGTCTTATTTAATTCGGTTCTGTCTCTTCATTTCTGTAATATTCTTTAGTAGCATATGCTCTTTAAAAAAAATTATAAAACTTGTACTTAAAACTAATAACCTATATTCTTTTAATTGTTATAGGTTCATTAACTTATGACAAACTGGCGTTATTTGATCACTGGATACCGAATCCTTCTGAAGAAAATAATACACTTAAGTTGGTTCGGGAGGGTGAAAACGAACTGCTTTTTTTGGCTGAACGGATGCAAACTAAGTATCCTAACTTATTTCCTAGAGAGTTTTCGAACTCTACGTATTTGGTAATAATTATTATAACAATAGAAATCACTATAGAAAATTTAGTAAAAATAGTTTGTCGCCTTTATTAGAATTTAGGGATTTTACATTCGATTCAGACATTCTTTTACAATAAAAATCTGTATTTGTAACATGAGCTCTTCTGAAGTCTAGAATTCTTGTAACCTTTCAGACTTAATAAATTGAGTTGTACAAAAATTCTAATAGCTAAATGAACTGAAAACACTAAAAACTAGTTAATGAATCGAATTCGTTAATAACTATTGTAACAGTACTGATATGATCAAAATTTTAGAATTGAATGATTCAAATTATTCGTAACTTATTACGTGACTTCGTTATTTAAGTTATTAGGTGCGCAACTAAGTTCTCGCTGTTTTTTTGATAAAAATGCAACTTTATTGTGAAAAAATGTTTACAAATGAATCATTCAAAATATTGCCCATCGCTAGCGACAACTTTTTCCCATCTTTCTGACAGAGGTCGAATACCATCACGGTAGAAGTGTTCGTGTTTTGAGGCTATCCACGAATCAAGCCATGTTGAAATGTCTTCGTATGAGCGGAATTGCTGATTAGCCAGACCATGTGCCATCGAACGGAACAAGTAATAATCGGAGGGGGAATATGGCGGGTGGGATAGGACCTCCGTTTGAGCGTTTCTAAGTAGGTTTTAACGGGTTTGGCAACGTGAGGCCGAGCGTTGTCATGCTGTAGAATCACTTTTTCGTACCTCTGCTCGTATTGTGGCCGCTTTTCGCGCAATGCTCGGCCCAATCACATCAATTGAGTTCGATACCTTTCCCCAGTTATGGTTTCATTCGGTTTGAACAGCTCATGATAAATAACACCGCCCTGGTCCCACCAAATACACAGCAAAACCTTCGCAGCGTGAATATTCGGCCGAACCGACGACGTAGAAGCATGACCGGGCAGTCCCCATGATTTTGTTTTCTTTGGGTTGCTGTAATGAGTCCACTTTTCATCACCCGTAACGATGCGATGAAGAAAACTGTTCCTTTTTTGCCGCTGGAGCAGTTGTTCGCAGGCGAAAAAACGACGCTCAACGTCTCTTGGTTTCAAATCATAAGGAACCTAAGTTCCTTGTTTTTGAATCATTCCCAACGCATGCAATCGCTGGGAAATGGCTTGGCGGGTAACTTCTAATGCTGAAGCAAGCTCTTTTTGCGTTTGGCACGGAACCTCATCGAGCAATGCCTCCAATTCAGCGTCTTCGAAGGTTTTCGGTCTTCCTTCACGCGAACGGTCGTCAACATCGAAATCACCGTCTTTAAAGCGACAGAACCAATCACGGGTCATTGTTTCACTTAGAGCAGCATCTCCGTAAACGTTTTGCAGTTCTTGATGCGCTTCAGCCGCCGTTTTCTTCGAATGAAAGAAGAAAAGCAACACTTCCCGCAAATGACGATTATTTGGCACAAAATCAAACATTTTCACACAACCAAAAGTATATGACGCAAAAACAAAATCACTAATGTGTCAAAGTGGTTTGTTTACCATTTGTCTAAGCTTGGTTCATGACGTTTTGGTTATGTCACGATCGACCAGCACTTACTACTGGAGCCATCTCTTGAAAAACAGCGAGAACTTAGTTGCGCACCTAATATTATCCGCAAAAAGGAAAAGATATAAACTGATATTCCTCAATAGTTAAAGATAACTGAAGCGAGATGTCGATTTCGCGAAAAAAGTTTTTTTTCAATTGATCCATTTGGTAGATCAAAGCCTTTTACATAGATCTACGTATGACGTTTTTTAAGTTTTGCATAGTTGGACATAGAGGACGACACTAATCAAATGTTAGTAATACAAATTAACCTCTATCTTTAGTTAACCTAAATCCAAGGTTTTAGTGCGATACGTGTAGTGTTGTAGCTACAACGAACTGTGTCAAAGTTGACAGGTTAGTTGAAAAACAGAATTAAACCCGGAACATTTTCACGGAATAATTGTTTATAATTTTGATGGCAATTACCTCAATAAGAAAACCTCGCTGAGTTGGTTTCTGTTTTCGACAATAAAGCACCACGTCAGTCAACAATTTTTCGTTGGTATGGAGAATTCAAACATAGACGAATTAGTCTTAGCGACGATCCAAGAGCACACTAATAACGGCAGTCACTCAGGAAACCATCAGTGCTGTGCGAAAATTATCAACGAAGATCAACATGTGACAGATCGCCAGATTGAAGCTTTATTGGTGATTTCACATTGCATCTGTTGATCGAAGAACAGAAAGCAGTTAGAGTAAATCGGTTTCAAAAAACTCTATATCGCTTCAACGCCGGAAACTCTGAATATGTGTACAACATTGTCTTGGATTTACCCATACGAGCCAGAAAATAAACGCCAGTCGACAGTTTGGATGATCCAATGTAAAGAAAAGCCGACTCGAGAGCACATGTACATACGAGGGAGCGTTTTTATATTCGCGGAATGGGGGACAAGGGGTGGAAATAAAAAAACCAAATTATTTTTCTTTTTCAATATATTCACCTGCAAGACGGATACACTTTTCACATCTTTCAATTAATTTATTTATACCCTCATAAAAAAATGATTTCTCTTTATCTGTAAAATACGCCGAAACTGCCTCCTTGACTTCATCATCGGCAGTAAATTTTTTACCCCGCAGCTCTTTTTTCATTTTCGGAAACAGGTAATAATCACTTGGGGCCAGGTCTGGGCTGTAGGGTGGGTGATTCACAATTTCGAAGCCCACCTTATGCAGGGCAGCTAACGCAACGCGGCTCTTGTGGACGGGCGCGTTGTCGTGCAAAAGCAGGACACCTTTTGTCAATTTTCCCCGTCTTTTCTCTTTAATGGCTTCTTTTAGTCGCTCTAATATTGAAGCGTAATATTCTCCGGTTATAGAAACACCTTTATCTTTATAATCAATCAACAATATTCCTTCCGAGTCCCAAAATACCGTTGCCATGAGTTTCCCAGCTGATTGTGACACTTTAAATTTCTTGGGAGGTGCTGTGCCCTTTTTATGCCACTGCATGGAGTCTTGTTTGGACTCAGGTTCATAATGATGAACCCAAGTTTCGTCTCCAGTAACAATTCCACTCAATACACCATCCTTGTCTTCATTACAGAGGTCCAAAAATGCACGCGAACACTCTACGCGCTGTTGTTTTTGCGGCGGCGTGAGCATTCTCGGCACCCATCTTGCGCTGACCTTAGACATGCTGAGATGATCGTGTAGGATTTTAAAAATTGTTGTATCGGATACTCCAACCATTTCTGCGAGTTGTTTCTTCTTTAGTCGAGCATCTTCGAGTACAATTTGTTCCCTTCCTTGTTTAAATAAACTATGCCACTTGTACACCATGGTTTTTCCTGGACAAGAGTCGCCGTAAACCAATGATATCCATCTCATTCATTATGGTCGCGACTGATTTTCCTTGCCTGGTAAGGAACTTTATAACGGCACGATATTCGATTTTTTCCATATTTCACTTTTCACTCCTGATTATGTTACTTGGTTGACGATAGCTCAAAGACTAACTGTCTAATAACAATGAAACTTCGTATTTATACTAATCATGAGTCGCTGCACAGGCCACGCCCCCAATGCGCCTACTCACCCCTCTACAACCCGCTCATTCCGCGAATATAAAAACGCTCCCTCGTATATGTACAAGTACATTAATACATAATTAATACATAATATCGTTACGACTCGACCTAAAAATATGAAGCAAAAATTGAAATTTAGATAGTAAACCTTTGTGTGGTTATGATTGTATAAATAGCGGACGGACATGAAGAATGTTTTCTTTAGTTTTGTTTATAACAATGTAAGATGACAGTAAATAATCAAGTCTATCTTTGAAATACTTAACTTGCGAAGCTACATTCAATTTTTTGGTTTCTTTTGACCAGCACTATATGTGAATAAAATATTGAGCCATTAATTTTTCTTCAAGTATGTTCACATTTCTTTCCCAACAACTAAAATACAATAATTTCTTGGACTTTCGCTGTATCCACGCCGTTGTTTCAGAGAATCACTGTTGCGTAGATGTAATATCATGGCAATTCTTTCGCCACCAACGTAAACCTATTTGAAGAATGATCAGTTTAAAAACGAATTGTTTCTGTGGAATTTTGCGTGCACTTGTTTAAGATAGCATCTATGTATATTTATTTAAAATTTGGCCCACAACCTTTCAAACATTTCTGGTCCAAATCGTAGATAAGTACCCAAGATGAGATACTTTAAGTATACGTCTAACGTTAATTTCATTGGACATAGAAAATAAAATACAAATTTTGTACATAATTTGTTTTTGCACTGCTAAAATCGAGCATATTTTGGCCCATAAAGAACGTCCAACGAAAGAATAGAATGCCGCCAAATTCAAAAATAAATCTAAGGCATAGTTCTTGCAACATAAAGAAATAAAAACGAAATTGGAAATTATCGATACTTTGTGATTTCTCTAAATGTTTGCCATTGATAATTATAGAAACATAAAAAAGAAGAAATAGAAAAATGTAACCGTTTTGCTTCATTATTAAAATTAATGTTGATTTTAACAACATATTTGCGTTGCATTTCATGAAAGAAAAAGTTCAAACATAAAACGTATCAGTAAATTTGATCTAATAATTTTACAGTTTAAATACGTTGGGGAAGACACCATCAGAGAAAGTGCCAGATACTTTGCTTTAGGTCTATTTGGAAGATCGAAGATAAAAGAAGCATTCTTCCCAAAACCTAACGACGATGATCTACGTATTATAAGGGTGAGCATAATATAGCAATTGCTTAACACTTATAATCGTGAAATTTTAGCCTTGGAGGAACTGCTTGAAATGGATGGAAGAAATCCTAGGTAATCCCGGAGCAACTATTGAGAAAGATTTGTTTTTTGATGGACCAGTTTTGGGCGCAGCAGTTGATGAAATAGGAGATTTTTTAGGAATTACAAAACTTAGTAAAGGTATAAGAATAAAAAACGTTTACGAAATAGCGTTTAACTTTTATGATCAAATGAACTAATTTCCATTAGTTATACAAATGTTCAAAAGACATAAATATCATATATAAAACGAAACTAAGTTCATAATCTTTTGATATCACTACTGGACCCTAATCAGATACTATTCATTATTCGACTTCTTTCTAGATTGTTGTTCAGTTTCGTTTAAGTATTAAGACATCCATATATCTACAGGTTTTCCTCTAAAAAACAAGTACATTTCTAGGATGGTATTTTGCTCCGTTTATGGTAAATATTAGGAAATATATTTACCTGTCTACATAGAAAGTTAGTATGTTTGTTTTTCCTATACATTTTCTAGCGAGTTTTCGACACTATTTTAATAGCACAGGGCACGAGAGATTGCATACATGTTAAATAACATTCAAGCGTTTACGACTACATCGAAAAGCTAGGATTCGCTAGCAAGTCCAATATTTGAATTCCTCATAAACAAAAAGTTCGTATTCAAATAGGTAATTTAAACATTTTATCACCGTAGTATTTGTATCTTATATAAGTATTTTGACAACTAAGTTGTCATCTTCAGTAAGAAGTAAATACAGTGTCGAACATTGGTTCTACACTCTACAAGTCCTCTACGCACTGCATTACGTTCAGGAAAACTTCCCAATCAAAAGTATTTAATAGCTTTCATAAGTAACATAGTAGAATCAAGTTAAGGTTGATATTTTTTATATTAATAATTGACCTACAGAAAATATAAGAACTACGTCAAGACTAATCGGTAGACTTGTTATTTTCTTATATCTTATAGCCCAACTAAATTGTTGACCAACAATAATCTCTGTTCTATAAGATCTAATAAATAATAATTATTATTTTAAAATGAGAAAAATAAATAGAGATTCAGCATTTTTTCTAGTAATTGCCTCATAGTATTTTTGTTTACTGAATAATCTGTAATTTTAATTTCAGACGATGCCAGGGTTATGTATACAGCTTGTGGGTATGAAACAGCTTGGAGTAAAATTGATCGAAGCCCATGGTGTCTAGTTTTCAATAAACGTACTATTAAGGTATATATTTAAGTAATTTAAATAAAAATCGGCTTAAACAGAACTTGATCGTCGAAAGCATAGGGTGTTTTACGAAAGTGAAGTGAAATCTTTAGATATGTATGCTCGTTCAAGTAATACCATCTTCTGATATATTTATAAAATTTTACTTAAATATGTACCACATACTTTTGATCGCAACAATTAACATTAGCGTCTCGTGCGGTAATCACTGGAGCTACATTTGTCAGCACACCAGGAATTAAATAATCACTTGGCATAAGTTTGTTTAAAAATCACTTCTTTATTTAAAAGCTATTACTCTCGGTGGTGCGTTTTATGACCACTTGCATATAGTGCCGACAGTCAGTTCTCACTAGAACGTTATTATACGTCTTTTACTGTTTCAAGAACTGTTTATAATAGAGAATTACCGTATTATGGTGTTCACAATATCGTCAGTCGCGCTGAAACTGTTTCAGCGCAGCTGTCAAGCCCTGAAGATATCCCATACCTGACAAAACGTCGGTGCCAGTATTGACAAAGACTCGGTTCCAAGCCGGAAGCCAAAATGAAGAAAGTACAGACAACGAATGCAGATGTCTACGAACCAGATGTGTGTTTTTTTCTATTTAATTAATAATCTGCTCTGGTATGTAATAGTGAAGGTGCTCTTCCAATTAGGTTAGCACTTCTTTCTGCATTTTAGTAAAGACACATTCTGCGCTGCTGCTTGAGACTTAATAATCTATTTATCTATTAAAATAAATTTAATATTACTCTCAATACACGATATTTTTAGAAAGCAATACATAATCAAACAGATAAGTTTAAATCTTGAAGATTTTACAAGAACTTGGTGCATATAAGATGCAATTTTTTTACATTATTATGTAAAGGGCGATATAAAAGTGGACGACTTGGTCTCTGTGTGTGTATGAGTTGCTCTTGAACTGTGGTAGTGGAAACAATTCGTTTTATCATTCTGTTCAAAAACGGAATACTGAGAGTTTTTAGACCATAACTTTACTATGTGTCCACTAAAGAACAAAATTAAATCTAGCTATTTGAAGATGAAGAGACACCAGAGTCTGTACTGGAATTTCGTTTGGTTAAGAAGAAATAGTGACTGTCTACTTCATGGAGAGGAGAATTGTGAATTATACGGTACACAAAAGAGAGTTACCCCAATATGATATACAGGGGAGAGTTTACTCAGAATTTTTGAAGAACTCAAAAACAATTATCACTCGAGACAAAGGTTGACAAGAGTTGAAGATACTGGCATATCCCCCTTATAAACTAGACCTCACTCTATGCGATATTACACTGCTTCTCAACGTGATGAAAACGTTGAAAGTGAGAAAATTTTTCATTGATGAAGGTTCTCTCAGAACGTTGGATGACGAGTGCGCCCATCTTTCAGAAGAAACATGGAAATGTCGGTTTGAATTGACTTATTTTGAAAGACTTTAAAATTTAGAATTCCATTGCGGAATTTGTGTAGTTCTCTTTGTATTATTTTTAACGAGTTTCCCCGCTTTCAGAGTTAAAATTTCCATTTCAAACTAAGTAGTTCAAAAATTTTTATGCAGGTCTTTGAATATTTGGACGACTTAGATCTGTACTGGGTTAGGGGATATGGTCACGAAATATCATACGCGCAAGCTTGCTTAGCGTTGAGAGATATGGTACTCTTCTTCAGTGAGTAAGTACCATTACTTGCTTTAACATCAAAGACTAAACATTTCTTTATAACTTTTAGCAGGAGGATTAACAGAAAATCCTCTATATATTTTACAGATCCCGCGTCCGTGGCGTCACTTATAGCCCGTTTAGGACTTTATAGAACGCCACCAATGACCCATGCAAATTTCGACATGGACATTGACAAACCGTGGCGAAGCAGCAAAGTTGGTTCGTTTGCAACTAACCTAGCTTTTGTCTATTATGTGTAAGTATTAAAATTGTTATCTAGCATAACTATATGTATTTTCATTCAAACTAATTTATAATCGGAATAACTTTAGTTATTTGCCCTATTTTCACTGTTTGAACGATTTATGTAAACCGATGTTTTTGCGTTTCTGCCGTCAGAGTAACTCCAAAGATTACTTTTTGTCAAACTAATTTTCTTCGTGGTTTTTTTTACATCTTGAGTCAAAACGATTCATTAAATAACTTATTAAATACGTGTATATGTCTGACAAAGATATTCACAATAAAGTAATGTTTAGAACGCTTAATTTTTATCAATCATCAATTTTTAAAATCATATAGCATATAGCATATATATATATATATGAAACACATCTTATTTACAGCTATTACATAGCATAAATTGAATAAGATTAGAAAAAGTTTACAGCATTGCGTATGTTTTAACATCTACCTCGATGAACAATGTTTGCCATGATCAAAACATTTTCTTATTTTTTTGAGAAAATTCGATTTTATTTTGATTCAATATTTTGTACCTACTTGTTATTTAAAAAAAATAAAACAATGTTTAGAAAATCTATTTCATTTTAAAAATAATGTCTTAATAAAGGCGAAACTACCTGTCGCAATCCTATTTTCGATCAACACATACTTGTATTCTACTGGCTTCCCGAATAAGTCGATTTAACGAACAAAACAGGTTCAGTTATTAAGACAGTATCCTGTACTAATTGCAATGTCAGACAAAAGTGCTTTAACCTTTCAAACAGAGATGGCGAACCAATCTCCTGAATTATTTATTTAAAAGTAAATTCTATAAAATATAAAATATTAAAGCTCTGTTAATTCAGTTCAAATGTTGTTAATTTTTATTGTTTCCAGATGTAATGGCAGAAAATTTATTTCTGTATTCCACAACGAACAGTTTATCCAAACACCCGCTTGTCCTAACAGAAACACTTGCAATTTTACTCAGTTTAAGAAATATTACCAGGACATCATTAATAATTGCAATTTCGATGAAATATGTGAGAACGAGTAGATAGAATTATTAAATGTTTTATATCATGATTCTTGTAGTCAAGCAATATATTATGCGATCAATTAAAAACAAAAATGAATTATTCATGAACCGCGTTTGTTTTTATAGATAATATTACTGATCAAGATACCAAATTTTGAGTAATAATTTGTCAATTATTAATACATACCATAAGTTTCCAGTTTAATCTTGTAAATTGTAAGGTGAAAAATTCAGTACTTAACACTCAACACTAACACGATTATAAGCAATCTTCAAATATATTTGCTAACTTTGAATATAATACAGAAATATATTACAAAATTTAATAATTTGTCAATTTAACGATCAAATTTAAATTGCACTCGCAGTACGTCTTACAATTATGACCAACCCTAGGATAAGAAAAATAAGTAATTTTAAATATAAACTTCAAATGAATTTTATAAATTTTACTTTAACTTGATAGTGGTCCGTGTACACAAATTTTTTTTCTATTTCGATTCTACAAAATCCACTTTATAGTTATGTTTAAACAAATTGTTATTTTCTTTAGCGTCTAACTTTATTTTTTTGAGGTTGGTGTCGAATATACAAGAAACATTTAATTTTTAAATGTTAAACATAGACGTTGGCAATAAGAAAAACGAGACTTAAAATTGTAGGAAAAATAAAGGAAACACTTGTTAACTTTTTAATGCTAATTAACAATACAGGTCAGCAAGAGACAGAGTTTAAAATAAAATGCCCATATCCAAATCTTTAAAAATATTCACTTTAAAACCAGTGTAACCAATGTGCAAAAAGCTAAGTTTCTAAAATTTTCATATAAGGCAGGTATATTTCCTTCAAACCTTTTCTACTTTTAAAAAGCAAAATTTCAAAAAATAGTATAGAATAGACTTTTTACAAAACACTTTACGCACTGGTTCTTTAAAAAAATCGTATTTTGTGAAACGTATTTTTAATATACTATTAAAACAATATGTATAATTTTAATTGTAATTTGATAAACGATGTGTAAACAAAAAAATACTGAATTTTAATAATAAAATAATGAAAACTTTTCAGTTTTTTTAATATTTTAAAAAGAAAATTTGTCGTTTGTTTTTAAAATACATTACCATTACTGCCAACAGTAGAGTAAAAAAAATAATAAATTTGAAATATAGACTAAATATGTAACTATTATTTTTTTAAATTTAAGCTATTGAATGATATATTGTTAAATAAATTATAACCTAAAAAGTTAAATTCAATAATTCAAGAAGACGTGTATTTATTTATATGTATCTATCATCAACTTTTATTAAACAGTTTAAAAGTTCGTAATACTACAATTTAACTTGGCTTTCTTGTTCTTTTGCTTTATTTATTTTAAGCTATATGCAGCTATCATATAAAACATTACTATTCAGTGTGACAATATACAGAAAGTGGTTTTACATTACACACTATAATATTTATAAGAATAGTTAGAAATATAAAAATATTTTAAATTTTGTCAAATCTTCCATTAGATTTGTCTAATCATCTGTAACTTTAAGTGTCTTTTCTTATTTTGTTAAAATTATGGAATTTCAAAGGTATTTCGCCTTTTTATATTATATAAAAGTTCAGGCAAACTTTGTTTTAAATATTTTTTAATTACAAGAGATATTTTTATAGATGTACTAGTAGATCTCTGAAGATTTTGAAAATCACGAGTATAAGAAAATTGGTTGATTGGGAAGCTAATTGAAGAAGGATATTTAAATGTTTAATTTTTTAATGAAATCATACTATTTTACAATTTTATAATCTTCAAATTATGCTGTAATATTTTTTAAAAACAAATAAAATTAGCATAATTTTGAGAATTCAGGTGACTAATTAAGTAAATCGTATCCATATATACATCTATATATAATTTTGGTTTTTTATATATTTTTTAGATTTAGGGAACTCAACAATACAAATAAAATAATTTTGTAAGCCATTTAAATATGGGTTTTTAAATACAAAAAAAAAAAACAAAACTTTATTTTAAAGGATATCAAGACTGGAAAACAAATTTGAACATATAAAATGAGTTTAAATAACATGAAATAATAATCACATAATGGAATCTGTTTCATCGCTTTTCTTCTTCAAAATGCACACTCCATCCAACACCGGTGATAACTGTTCATACTGATTAGTCGCTAATTCAGCGCGTTCACCTGCTCCTAGTAAAACTGGAGTGGAATGGGTATGTATTCCGGCTATAGTTTTTGGAGTCCCCGCTTTGCCTACTATGTCCACAGCTTGTCCCACTCTAAGTGGCACAGAAATTGACTGAAGATTTTCGTCTAATGTTAGCAACCATCTTGGCTGAATCGCAGTGGCAAGAGCGTAAAGCAAGTAATGGCTTCTACCCAAGATCAAGGCATGTGGATCGATGAGTGCTACGAGTGGAACTAGTAATCCTAGACAAAAATTACATTAAATTTTCTCAGCCACTTTGTCTACGACTTCACATGTACGTTAATTAAATTACATTAATTCAATACATTTATTTAAATGCTTGCTAATTTTTTATATAATATTTACGCTGGCTTTACGCAATAGGAATACATCCAAACAATGCAAGTTAGAAGCACAACAATATCTACCTAAACTATATTATTGTTAATTAACTTTGAAAAGGATATGGAACTACCCATTTATTTCCTAAATGTAGAGGATAGAACAATTATGTCTACCACTTCTTATTTGTAATATAATTATTTTCATGTATATATATATAAATGTATGTATAAATGTTGTCTAAAGAATAGACGAGATCTTTAATGAATATCATAAAAAGTATCAGCCCTAAGTTAAAAGTCTGATCTATACGAGAGATGGAAGAAGTATTTTGAGTCGCAAAACAATAATAAAATATAGCAAAACCGAGGTAAGCTTCAGTGAATATGAAAAAGAAATTAAATTATAGAATTAGCGCCTTTGACTGAGTCTATATAAATTACATCAATTTGAAAACTCACCTGCCAATGCGCAGTAGTCAATAAGTTGTCTGTCGGTGTGCCATGGGCTTAAAGTCATAGTTCCTTTTCCCATATGCGTTAACCCTTGAGCTAGGCGTACCATAAACAATTCCGAAGGATTCTTCGCATGATACACGGCTAGCTGCCTAAGAGTTGCCGCTAAACGGGCGTTATTCGTACCAGCACCGACTATTCCTAAAGCGAAAATCGAATTACAAGACACCTTATCATCGGAATCGTGCGAGTATTTCGTCAATAAATCTATAACGGGTAAATCCGGATTGGATACGGAATTAAGAGCGACAGCGAGTGGCACAGCTCTTCGAACGGAAGAGTCACCGTAACGGCCTACGCTTCCCAATACTCGCTGACACATTTCGAATCCCACTTCGTCACCTATAGAAACAGCACCCAAGCCAAGTACGGTAAGTGCTTGGGCAATAGTGGGATCCCATTCTACCTTTAATTTCTTCTTTTCTTTCGATTTTTCGATTTTCGTTTCCGGAACAGATTCAGACAAGTTAATTCTTTCGCCGCAGTTGTTCAAGAATTCTTGAATTATGAAAACGTCACCAGTTCCTGCATACGCGCACATGTGCAAAATTGTTTTAGAGATTGAGCAAAAAGGTTCAGGGAAAACTTCGAGAGTCTGGACTGATGCATCTATAGAGTCTTTGCGGCCCATGAAGCAAAATCCCAATCCAAGGACGGCTATTAATAAGTGGTAGGATTTAAGCAATTCGTTCTCGCGCCAATCCACCAGTTTCGTTAGAATTGCTTGAGAAACTTCACCGTTACAACTACCTATTGCAATCATACCACATGCCAAACATGCTATGGCGAAAGTTTCAGCGGTCTTAGCGTCCTCAATAGCGGGGATTAGTAAGCAGAGAATATTGGAACGATTAGTTCCTATGTAGGCTAATCCTAAGCCAAAAACAGAACCATTACGGAGGATGTTATTGGAATCGCTAACAAAGTCAGCGAGTAAAGCTAGTGCGGGGTCACATTCATTGTGAACTCTGCAATTGACTATGCCCAATGCCAATAATGCTCCTGCCTTAATCTAAAATAGAATATAAAGGTTCAGTTAAGGTTAATATAATCAAAAAGTTCTTAGCAATTCGTCAACATGACAACAGCAGCTGCCATATACTGAGTTTGTATATTACTGTGTCCAAAAAACATCTAAAATTGGTAAATAAAAGAAGGATAGAATATGTAGAATGGATTGAAAATAAGAGAAAAAATAGTTTAGGTACGAAGCTTGCAGAAAAAGATAACGAAAAACCAAGGCAATCTGCCTCTCCCTCGGTACTACCATAGAAGATCTGTGAAGCACGATGATTAAAAAGTGGAAAATGAAAACAAGAGATGAAAATGGATAGAAAATAGTTTGGATTAGGGAGCTAGCTTCAGTTTTAGATAAAAGAGTTAGTTATTTACGTGATGAGATAGTTTTAGTTCTGTTTAACCTGGATTATTATAATATTGGGACAATATGGAATATATAAAAGGGTTAGTAATTTGTTTGGTGAAATAGTTCCACTTTTATTTAATCTTGGTTTACATGATGTGGCAATCATTAGGGAAATCTGGGTTAACGAAGATAGGTCCGAAAAGTCGTCTTCAAAATAATCATTGCTAGCTAGTACTTTTATGACAATAGAGCTCGTCCAATTTTAGGTCTAATTTTATAACAAATATTGGTTACTATATATTTAGAGGTGAAAAGATACTTGTTTCATTTGCAAAGTACTCATAGAATTAATTGGCACAAACCAACTGATAATTCACAATGTTCAACAATATCTTCCTAAAAATGTTAAACTTCCGATTTGAGTAACATGTGCCTTATTAATTGATACTTCTTCTGGGGACAACTTTTTGATAGACTAAATAACTATAGTGGTCATATTCGTCTGCGCACCAGGTGCGTAATAAATACATACCGAATATTTACGGTGATTCATCCAAAGCTGATCGCTATGCTCGCTTATATGTCTGTGGGTAGATATATACGTACGCACTTACTACAACAGATCTTATCCTGTCGCACTGATAAAAATTGACCGCTCTAGTAACAACCTTTTTTTATAAATAAAATCCTGGGCAAATTGGAACAGCCCTTATTATTAAAAAAGATCAACGTTTATATAAAGCAATCGATAAGCCTGTTATAATAAGAACAAACAACAATTAACTAACCAAGTCATCCTTTGAGTATAGATATTTATCTATGGGTGTTAATCCACCATCCACGTCCCATAAGTACAGCAATCCTAAAGAGGCTGTAGTACTCATCATTCCGTGATCCTTATTTCTATATATCCATCTGTTTCCATCGTCTCCAGTTAACAACTTATCACTACCGAAACCAGCGTTGACAAAACCATTCACGAATGACGAAGCGAGATTTTGACGGGCACTATCAATGTTTTCCGTGAGTACGGACGGACGCAAAGGTGTCGGTTCCAACCATGTTTTGTAAACGTCTTCGGGTGATTTTGGTTCCATTATGTCGAGCTGAAACGATAGTTTTAATTCCAGATTTATTACCTTATTACGAGATATAGCAAGCAAATAACGAGACTTTTTTGTGTCTGAGATGTCAACACCGACCTTACTATTAACTTTCTTACTACATTCAGTAGGTTCTCTATTATATGTATGTGTGTTCCAAATTACAAATACATGGCAATGATATTTGTAATTTTAAAAGCATACATTTTTAAGATCGTGGTGGCCAGCAACATTGGTCGATAAAATGAGTGAAAATGTCGTGAAAACACAACGACGAATCAACGTCAAATTGAGAAAAAAACCTGTGAAAATGAATTGTGGGTCTTTAGAATCTTAAGATCAGAAGACAGGAGGAGTTGGTGGATAACGAAGAGAGAACCGCAGCCAGCAGAAATCAGAATGTTAAAATTGCAAATCAAGATGATCCTTATTGCTCTTGCGGCGTGATCCATTTAGAATTTGAACCGTAACATAATTAACTGGTTAACTGGTTGCTGCATCGCAACAACGCGCTGCTGCTTTCAGCGTTGATTATTCGTGCGCGTTTCTGTCTAAGAAAGACATTCCTGTGCTTGCCCACACTCCCACACAACTCTGACTCGCCTTTTGCAACTTCCCTAAGATGAACAGCAAGATCGAAACAGTTGAGAATCGCGATGCCTGTTTTTCATGAAATTTCAGGAGAATTTTAAGGCTGTTTATCAAGTTAGAAAGACCGTTGGATCGTTCCAAGTGTTGCTGCGAATTGGGGGAGGGGGCTATTGTGAAAGCATGTAAACTTAATATCAACTTACTGTCCAATACACGTTTATACATAAAAAGTCTTGCTATTTAACTAACACTTGCTATTTGTTTGAAAAGTTTGAGTACCACTCATCACATTTTCAAAATTTTCACTATTTTGATATATTTAAGGTTCATAAAATATAAAATACACTTACTTCTCTAGCTAAATTCTGAAAATTTGCATTTAAATGATTATTGTTCAATATACTAATAATGTCTTCTTTCTCGGGTACATCATCATCTATTTCTACAGAGCATAATTGTCTAGCTGCGATAAACGCCATTTGTTTTAAGATGGTCCTGAAAAACATTACAAATATTTAGACTTTAATCTATACTTTGTAATAGCTGAGTGATTTTCACAGTTAACATATCTATACTATTAAGGACCTTTTTGAAGAAAGTCTATAATTGTATTAAATACTTTAATTTGTCTTAAGTGGTAAGTATGCATTTGAAAATTTTATTTTCCAAGTGGATTTACAAGATAAAGCAAATAATTGAGGTGAAACAGTATTCATCAGGGTAACGTTTTAGACTTTGCCTTATCTAGCATATATACAAAGTATCAATTCATGTCGTAAACAACTATTTGTTATATAAAATTCTTAAAACTCCATAAAAGTAATTGCGTCATCTATAGAATTGGCACTGCAAGCGATCGGTCAGCGGTCTTCGAAGAAGTGTGGGTGGTTTAGCAAGTAATAAATGCAAATAAACACTTATCATTTTATGCAACCATTTCAGTATGTAGACGCACAGAATGGATAAGATCGGTTAAATATTGCATCTACAGGTAAGATATGGTGGGGCGGGTACAAACCGAAATCGTGTAAAGTTCTTCATACTCTCATGCGGTATATGTTAAGTCTGTTGGCTATTCTTCGGACACTAGTAGTAGGTTGAACGTCAACCATATTAAGTATTGCTCTTCCTTGAGCAAATTATGATTGCACGAGTCGTTTAGAAGTAGCTGCAGAAAACTTGACTGTTTATCTTAAATATCGATGGACTTTGCTAAAAAACAGTTCTACAAAATACGAGTGGGAAATTGCCTGTTATATAAAACTACAAATGCTTGTAGCTCAGTTACAATAGAGTTTCGAGAATGTGTTTATTAGACATTTTTATCTTGAAATTACTTCAGTAACGCATCCTTAAGCTATATCAATCATGTGATGGGACACATAGTATAGCTATGCAATTAAAATTGGATCAAGAAAAGTTTGCTGAAAACATTCCCAATGAAAAGATTCAGTCAAAAAAAAAATCTATTAAATCGAAGGTGCTAATGAAAAAAAATATTATTACTGATTATCTGAGTATTATGCTTCTGATACCAGCAAATACATAAGTCGAAATGTATAGATTCAAAAGGGTTAGACATGTAGTGTTGATAAAGAATAAAAGCAGGGTTTTAATACTCTTACATATACAGACTTGTTCATTCTAGAATTAGATATGCGCTGTCCACAAGTGGAAAGAGTGCAGTTAGGTTAAAGCGTGCGAGAAAGGAGGATAGAATATCTCTCACTGGCAGTTTCGTTTTCTCCCACTTTTGTATTGCAAACAACTTCCCCTACTTTCTCGTGTGCATTGACAATACGTATCTACATTTTTGAATTGTATAAATTATTTGATGCATTTTATTTGAATCCTTTAATAAAATGCAACATGGCTATTTTCTTGAAATGTTTTGCCGTTTGGCGTGAAACTAATAAAATATTCTTGAAATAAATGAAATAGAAAATTCTAAAAATTAAAAAGATTTTCAAACATGGCTATTTTCTTGAAATGTTTTGCCGTTTGGCGTGAAACTAATAAAATATTCTTGAAATAAACGCGAGAAAGTAGGGGAAGTTGTTTGCAATACAAAAGTGGGAGAAAACGAAACTGCCAGTGAGAGATATTCTATCCTCCTTTCTCGCGCGCTTTAACCTAACTGCACTCTTTCCACTTGTGGACAGCGCATATCTAATTCTAGAATGAACAAGTCTGTATATATTCCTGATCGTTTTTTAGCGCACATAATAAACTGTCGCATCCAGAATCGCGTAAAAAAATAGGCTAATTGTCTCAATTGTTATTTCAAGATGATTCATTGCATTTTATGCACGATTAAAAACTGAGATTCAAGTGTAATATTTAAGTTTCCTGCTTTAAATGTTCTTGTCATTATAGATAGATAATATTTATAGCTGTAAAGTTGGTTCTAAAAGCAGAGTAGTATGAAGGCAGGTGATGAGATTGACATTGTATGAAACGGTTTTAAAAAAAATTATTGAAAGTAAGCGAGAGTTTTAGTAGTATTTGTAAGTTGAGCAAAGAAGTTAAGCTTAATAGCTAATAAATAAGACCTACAGTTAAAACCCATAGCATACCCAAATTTAAATAAAATCGATAATGTAATCAACATTCGTCAATCTGAATGTGAGTGACTTTTGATACATCACTTATTTCTATCACAAAGGTTGAGAGCCTTGGTGATAAGTATTTAATACTCTCAGGAAATGTTAACGTGTATTTCGCAAACTATGTAATATACTACAAGCATTAAAAAGAATTAATAGCTTACGCATCTGTACATTTCTTGAATATATCATCAATCATTTCGGTACTATTTAGATTCATAGCAGTAATTAAAGCCTTACTGTACTCCTCAAATTTAATGTATTGCTCCGCAACTAATTTCTGTATTTTCTCAGCTTCTATATCATCCACATATTTGGCGCAACACTGTAAATACAAACAAATCCTTGGGTACGTACTTTTGTCAATGAAAGCAGGTAATATTTCCAATTTATCAATTTCCATTAGTAGATCGCACGCCTGTATTTCTGCGTGAAATTTGCAATCAAATTTTACAATATCTTTTATCAGTTTTTCCAGCTTAGTATCTGTTTTTGTCGTTTTGAAAAGTTCTTGAACAATTTCAGTTTCTAATTGGCGTACATATTCATGTCCCCAATCGCTCACGCTTTTCAAAGTACCTACAAAAATGGATGAGTTCAATGAAAGCAGTTTTCTAAATGTGAATGTATTATAATGATGATAAGAAATGAAATGTTAATATCCTTTTATTCTATTAAAGTGGCACATTGCAAATAAAAGGGATTTGAAATATAGTTTTATGTTATTAATCGTATTAAGTAGAACATGTGTTTGAAATTTATTGAATATATCCAAGTTATACTTTTGTAGCGATTGAATTTATGAATTTAAAAATGATGCTATATTAAATATTTAAAACGTCGCTGATAAAAGTTATAATTTTTTAGTATCATACCATACATTTCCAAAAACTAATTACTACACGTACAATTTAATAGTGTGTCATCATCAAATCATAATGAAATAAAATATTTCTATGCATATGTAATAGAATCATCTCCATATAAAGTTCTCATTAAAAATTAGAGTAGAAATAAAATAAGCGCTGCCATAAAATATTTTGAACAAACCTAATAAACAGTATTGCAAACAATCTGTAGATTCTTTCTCATTATTTTGTGCAATTGGACCCATCGCTAATACTGATATAATATCAGCACATAGTTTCTTGGTATTTATATCAGATATTTTTTCATAAGCATTTTTTAATTGTAAATAATATGGAGCAAGATATTTTAACGGTTTAGGTACGGATGTCATAGATGTTGTTGATGTTCTTATAAGAAATTTAAGCATTTCCAAAGCAGGTGGAATTAGCTTTGTATCTGAACCCTTAAAATAAATTATCATAGAAAATGACATAATGATATATGAAAATATACTAGTATTTTATCGACAAGTGTTTTAAGTTCCTCTTGTAATTCTTTATCTTCATCGGGCTGAAAAATGTAAGTGTAAATGATAGAATAAAACTTCAAGTTACTTCATTACTTACAATATCAACTACTTTTCCTATAATTCCAGCTTTAGTTTTGGTGGTAGCCATCCTTTTAATCAAAAATTACTTCTAGAATGACTGGCATAAATTGTAACGAGTATATTCGTTTTTAATATATCTTTTTTCTATTCCTTTTTATATATTTTACAGATACTTTAATATCCTCACACAATTTAGCAAATATAGTTAATTATAAACTAAATTTACCAGCAGATTCTCTAAAATAAATTTCATTTCGCGGTGAACATGCGCATTAAATAAAAATTAATTTCCTGTCATGTAAACGTCACGTTTCCTAAAAGTATTTAAATTGCAACTTATCCAAAATTTAAACCCATTAACACATAATTATCGATTTTTAAATAAGTAAAAATAAACTATTCTGGCTCTATACATAGAGCGTAGAAAAAACAAGCACAGCCAATTAAATAATTATAATTTTCATAAATATAGCTTTTAAAAAATATGGAATCGACAAGAAAAGTTTGTCATTATCTTTACTATAGAACAAATTAAATGGTTTTTAACATCTTTAAAAATTTTGTTTATATTTTTGACTTTCTGAATTTTATTGTTAAAAATATTTTTTGTGTCTATATTGCTCAGAGATATTAAAACCAAGTTTAATATTTTGCCAATAAAGATAAGTTTACAAATTTAATTCATTGCGCTTCGCTATATTATACTCTCAAGTATTATAGTGAAGAATATATGATTAAATAATTTTATACTTTTAAGTTGTAAACTAGGTTAACAATTTAAAATTTTGAATTTAAGCATTTATAACAAATTTTAAAACATGTTATTGCTGTTATTTATTTTTTTCCAGGAATTATTTAATTATAAATGCGAAGGTATACTTGAAAAACAGTACTTTCAAAAGAAGATAATACAAATTCATAATAGAAAACCAAACATGGAGTTTAAGATGATTATATAAAACATTTGTAAAAAAAAAAAAAGAAAAAGCAGGGTCGACTATATAAATAAATATATATTAAACGAGAATATTATTTGTTATAAAAGTTTTAACAGAGACATCTTTCGTTGAGAAAGAAAGCTTATTCAGTGTTTCACCATATTATGGAATAAGTAGTTGAAGTAATCTCTTGATTTCTATTTATGACTGATAAATTTAATACGTTTGACATTTGTACTTATTTTTGTTGTGTTTAGTTGAGTTTTCAATGTACATAGTTTGTATTGCACGTACATAATTTTAGCAAAGTAATTATAGTATCAACTATTACATTAAAAGTACTTGGTAGTACCATAAACGTGGAGATTGTTTACATTGTTCCTTTAATTTAAGTAAAAATGAGTGCTGGTGTAGACACAATAGACAATAGAGGCCTAGAAAATGTATTCAATTTAAGTATGGATGATTTGGAGGATAGTTTCTTCATATCAGATTCAATACATTCTAGCAGCGTACTAGTTGAATTGAGTGATAAATTAATGACTTCACTTGATATGTCAAGCAAACAAACATCTGTTCAAGATAAAAAGAAGAAGAAACGAATACGACCAAGAAAGAAAAATAGAAAAAAAGCTGTAAAAGAAGAAGTAGTTAATGAAGATGAAATTGAAATGCTAAGTAACAATATTTCAATAGATTTATCGATCAAAGCAATGAGATCTCAAAATACTGGCATTGCATTTCGTAAGCGAAATGTTGACAGTCAATTCATCAACTTTGAATATTTAACTCAGTTTACTGAAACGTACATGTTTGATAGTAGGGATTTTGTTAAATTAGAAGTATTAAATGAGTCTGTTCAGAATAATAATAAATCGACAACTGGGAATGGTACTGTTAACGAAAATAATAAATTAAAACATAATCAAGTTAAAACTTTGCAGACATCTGTATCTCAACGGAAAGCAAGAAAAAGGAAGCATAAAAAACCTGTATCAGGTAAAGAAGACAAAGTTGTGCAATTTGATGAATATTACAGTTTAGAGGATGTTCAAGAAAAATTAAAATTAAATGAATTGGTGAAAGGTACAATTAGAATAAATCCAAAAAATCATAAGACTGCATATGTTGCCAATGAAGATAGACATTCACAAGATTATATCATAACATCCATTATTGATAGAAATCGAGCATTGGAAGGGGACATAGTTGTTTTAAAACTTAAATCTGAAGAAGAATGGATAGGAAATCAGAAAAGTGCAAGTGTTGTACATATTTTGGAAAAGGTAAAATAAATTATTTCTTATTTATTACAGGAATAAATAATAATGGCATATGATAAATAGAATGAAATAGATATTTAATTATATTTTTTAGTTACATTCAAGAATTGCAATTGGAACATTAAGTTTATTTTACAATAAAGGACGGAAACATGCAGCGTTACAACCACGGGACAAGCGCATTCCAAGAATAGTTGTGCATCAGACAGGTTTGCCTCCTATGTTTTTCAAAAGTCCAGCCGAATATGAGAAAATTTTGTTTATGGCACAAATAACAGATTGGAGTCGCCCTAAATATGCAGAAGGAATAATAATTCAAAGAATCGGCGCGAAAGATGACTTTCAATGTGAAACTATGGCTCTGTTATTAGAAAACCAACTTGATGTAACACCTTTTCCACTATCTATTAATAAATATCTTCCTGAAACAAATGCAATTCCTGAAAAAGAATTTACATATCGTGAAGATTTACGTAAAGACTGTATTTTCACCATAGATCCAATGACAGCAAGAGACTTAGATGATGCTGTATCCTGTAAGACTTTACTTAATGGGAACTTAGAAGTTGGTGTACATATAGCAGATGTTAGTTTTTTTCTAGCCGAAAATACTGAATTAGATGAAATTGTATCAAAAAAAGGTAGCTATATAATATTTTACTTTCAAATAATTCCTTTTCTATTTAATATATTTTTTGCATATATTATCTTTACTTATACAGATATTGTGTTTATGAATAGTTACAGATTAATTTATCAGATTATATGTTATTCGTTAATCAAATGATAAGTATTTTGCCAAATCAGATTCTATCAGTATTTATTGAGAAATAGGGTATTTTTAATTTTTCGAATTTATTTTATTTACTATAGAGTAATTGCACAGCTTTCAACCAATCGACGCCGAAATACAAAAAAGCTTAATCAGACATTAGGAAGTGATTAATATATAGATATTTTATCACCTATTCTCGAGGAATAAATAAAACATGCTATCTGCTTCTGGGTTTCCGGGCTGGTACCGCGTCACTAGTATATCTGCCGACGTTTCGTACCCATTTGTATGGGACATCTTCAGGGCTGAACTACTGCACTGAAACTGGTGTAAGTCGATGGGGGACGGGTTTATATATGGATAATGGGTCAATGGAGCGTTACGGTTGCGGTGGGGTAGATTAGAGATGCAGGATTGCCAAGCGTTATGTAGGGGGTAACCATCATCGCGGTTAAGGTTATTGGGGTGCTTAAAGATCTCTCTAGTTTCACGGATTTTGCGACCATAGAAATGGTTGGTGCGGGATAGGATCTTGGTCGAATTAAAGTTAATATGGTGCTTGGTTTCCAGCCTATGCTCGGCAAGTGCAGAACCGGCTATGCGCAGCAACCTAGTACAACGCTCATGTTCAGAAACACGAGTGCCGACAGACCGCTTTGTTTTACCAATATATGCCCTGCCGCATGAACAAGGAATCCTGTACACACCAGGTGATTCTAAAGAAACATGGTCTTTTACGGAAAAAGGGTCAGATAATTTGGAATGGGGTTTGAACATGGTTTTGATGTTGTTTTTGAGAAGAACCCTACTGATGCGGTCAGTAACACCTTGTATATAGGGTAGGTGGGCTTTAGAGAGGGGGAGAGATGAGGTAAGCTGTGTATTAAGTTGTGGGATTTTGGGATTAAGATGTCGATCTATGGTTTGCTGAATATTATGGTTGGAGAAATTATTATTTATAAGAGCTTTGGTAACATGACTTAATTCCTGGGATATAGAATACTGGTCAGATAAGTTGACAGCTCTTTGGACTAAGGAATTGATAACGCCCTGTTTCTGGGCGGGATGATGATGGGAGAGGGCATTGAGATACCGATTATTGCGTGTGTGGGTTTGCGGTACATTGAATGTCCTAGTGAACCATCCAGATGACGAGTTACCAAGACGTCGAGGAAAGGAAGGGAACCTTCAGATTCAATCTCCATGGTGAAATTTATGGAATCGTGTTGTGAATTTAAGAAAACAAGGAAGTTGTTCAAGGAATCCAAATAACGAAGGTGTCATCCACATATCTGAATCAACATTTTAGTTTTTGGTCACAGGAGTGTAGGATTTGTTGTTCGAATGCCTCCATAAAAATGTCAGCGACAACAGGAGAGAGAGAGACCCCATAGCTGCACCCGATACTTGTTCATAATAATTACCACGGAACTGAAAATAGGTGGAGGTTAAACAAGTATTCATCAGGTTGGTTGTCAGTGGAAAGGATTTGACGGATTATTTGGATAGTGTCGGGTATAGGAACTCTGGTAAATAAAGATTTGACGTCAAAACTAACTAGTAGATCATGAGGATCTACCGTTAGGCCATTTAGTCTTTGGACAAAATGTTTGGAATTTTTAATAAAAGAATCACCATTGCCGGTGTAAGGTTTGAGAATGTTCGAGAAATATTTAGATAATTTATAAGTGGGACTGTTTATGGTACTCACTATGGGACGCAGAGGAATGCTGGGTTTGTGAATTTTTGGGAGGCCGTGCAGTTTTGGGGCTTTGGAGTCGAAACGTCGGCAGATATACTAATGACGCGCTTCCAGCCCTGAAACCCAGAAGCAGATAGCATGGACCACGACCGCGGAAGTCTACGTACCAAATTAATAAATAAAACAGTTTGTATAAATTGCACACTGCGGTTGACAAACGTGAACATCTCATCAAATAAAGTGCCAAGATCTTTGACTAAGTTAGGCCATGTTAATGAAGAAGCACGCAATGAATATTCGTGCCTAATTAGATTTAGGTTCCTTGTTTAAGTCTTAATTGGATAGATTTAACTGTAAACAGTTCCTATAACATCAGTTATGTCTAATTAATTCATCATTAATCATATCTAGTTTATTTTGCAAGAAGACCCAATCATTAGCATTGTTATATATAAATTTTTGACAAAAAACTGACCAAATAATTTTTTTGGTTTAATTCCTTGGATGTAAATTGAATTTATGCTGCACGTAATATTCTTATTAACATGGTTCATGTTTTAAAAGTATGTTTCTATTGTTGCGAGTCTATAGTTTACATGTATACTCATTTAACTTAATTGTCCCGAGTAATTTAAAAAATCATTTATAGCTACTGCTTAAATACTTATTTGGAACACTGTATTTATAACTTCTATCCAGTGTACACAATATAAATTAAGTGCTCTTCTGCTTTTGCAGGTACAACGATCTATTTAGTTGACAATGTATATCACATGTTACCGGTGGAATTGTGCATGCATTGTTCATTATTGCCAGGGAAGGATTGCTTAGCGTTTTCGGTATTTTTCGAAATGACCGAAGACGGTGAAATATTAAACACCCGATTTGCGAGAACCATAATAAACTCCTGTTGCCAACTTGCGTACGAACACGCTCAAATGATGATAGATAACAAGGATACATTAAATAAAAACAATTTGCCCAATATTCACAATGGATATACAGCCACCGATCTCTGTGATATCGTGAATAAATTACAGCGAATATCGGCGAATTTGCGCGGGAAACGTTTCGAAAACGGAGCCCTGAGAGTCGATCAGATCAAAATTCTGTTCAAGTTGAACGCGCAGGGTGAACCTGTTGATTTTTTTAAATACGAAAATATAGAATCTCATCGTCTAATTGAGGAACTTATGTTGTTGGCCAACATTACCGTTGCCAAGAAAATACTCCGGGACTTTCCCAAGATCGCTTTTTTGAGATGTCATGAAGCTCCAAATCCCCGATTAGTGAAAGAAGTCCAGGAGATTCTCGGTAATATCGGTATACATATTGATGTAAGTTCTTCAGGAGCGATACAATCGAGTCTTCAAAATTACAGCACGTCTGATTATTTTGGTAAGTTGAAAAGACTTAAAATCAATAAATAATTGATATTTATTATTTATTTATTTATTATATTGACAATTGTTGAAGATGTCTGTTCTTTTTTAATATTTTACACAAAATTTCCATTTCTTTAAATTATGTAATGACTGTTCCAATATTTCAGTAATTTGTAATTTGAAAAATTATTTCTATTGCAAAATTTCTCTGTCGATACTCCTGCTTATGTGCTCATTATAATGAAATTTTATAAAGTTGAGTTTTGTCAATGTTTTCTGTTAATAATAAAGGAAATAAACGTAATTTTTTTCTAATTAACTGATGTGGCCATTACTTGATGTAAATCCATAACAAAATTATACAAAAACTCAGTTGCGTGATTTACACAAAATATCTTTATTTAAAAAGTTGTTTCGTCAGCACTGTGACTTCTTCAGACACATGTAAATTGAAGACAAACGGAATATGTTCTAGTCAACTAAGCTATTTTCATGGTGGTGTGATATACAATTATAATCAAATAAGTTTAACAGGGAAGAGTTGTTCAAATCTACTTGGTTATTTAATAAATTATTTCATTTTTGTTTGGTTTTGGTTTATAAATTACGAAGAAATATTTAAAGTCTCTAACAAAAGTGAAAAATTTCAATTTTTATTGCTTTTTACATCGTATATACGATGCAGAAATTTTTGAAAAAAATTTGAAATCTGGTGAGATTCGAACTCACGAACTCATGCTTACCGGGCATGTTTTAATCACGTTGTGCTTTTATCGTTTATTAGTACGAACAAAATACATGTTTCCTGAAAATTGCACTGAATTATTTCACGTTATATTGGTGTTTGCAGCCTTTAAATCTTTTAAACAAACGTTTCAGGTGTTGCAAGAAGTTCAGTTTTAAGTCATCTATTCGCTAAACCAATGACCAGGGCTAGATACTTTTGCGCATCTCTAGAAAAACATTATAAACATTACGCACTGTCTGTCGATACATATACACATTTTACATCCCCTATCAGAAGGTACGCTGATATTATGGTCCATAGATTGTTGTCAGCTAGTTTGGGTGAGAAAGTTTGCTTTTATGTGTGTAGATTTGATTAATTGCATATATTGTTCGTTCAGGCTACTCTCCACATCCGCAGTGGGAAGTGGATTATGTGAAAGATATTGCAGCTAATTGCAACAAACAAAAATACAATGCGAAGAAGGCGGGCGACGCTAGTTCAGATATGTTCCTTGTCCATTATGTCGAACAACATCAACCGTTTATTCAAGAAGCTGTCGTGATTGATGTTAGGGAACAAAGCTTCCATGTAATGGTTTTAAGTACTGGAAGTGTCGTGCGTATATACCTTAACGTAAGTATTACTTGTTTGAGTTATTTTTATTGTGTGTATTCTTTAGACTATAATACATACAACATATGCATATGAGTAACTTTTCTGTCGTTACCCAATCTATTAGAAACACCAATTATGGTGCCCTTTGTTATATATATTTGGAATATAGAGTTTCTGTTCAAATTACTCGCAACACCTAATTTTGTTCAGTTTTATAAAGAAAAATGCTGTATTATGATTTCATATTATTTATTTATAAGTAATGTAAGTAAAACTAAATATTTACAATTTCCAATGTATAATTAAATTTAATACATGGTGTAGTTTCCCTTATTATTCATAATATTCTTAATGCTTCTAGGTATGCTCCCTCTATATGAAGAAATTGTGTTCTTTATTTTCTCATTATTCTATACATCCTGCATATTTTTTAAAATTTGTTTTGTGAGATTGTTTCTTTGGTAAAAAATTCTTTTTGGTTTGGCCTAGACATTTTCAGTAGGATTTAAATCCGGTGAATTTCCAGGCTAATTTAAAAGAGGAATTCAATTATTCTCAGAGAAAGTTTTAAATTTATTTAAAGTGAGGCAAAAATACATTTTTTAAAACATGGAAATAGTCTTGCGTCATAGTCTCTTTAATAAAGTAGAAACGACCATTTCCTTGCTCACTGATAACACCCCCAATTGTGGCGATTGTTTTGTTTTACGACTCACACAACTAATCCTTAGCTGTTCGCCCACACGTTTGCAGACGAATTGTTGCCGTTCAACACGAGGATAGAAGTAACATTTTCCGCTAAAGAAAACATGTGAATGTCATCGAGATTTACGTTTATGAGATACAAAATTAAAAGCTTATTTCAGCATAATAAAATTAAATTTGAAATATGCCTGCGCTTTTACAAAATTGAGGCGTGCTCTTTTCATTTTTTCAGTGAATCTTGGCTCTTCAGTTGGACGTCGTGCTTTAAAGCCCTATTAGTGAAGTCGCTGTTTCACCATCTCTGAAACTTTTATTCCCGAGGATATCAGATTCGTTTTTATTGTTTTGGTGGTAGTTTAATGGTTATGGAATGACTGGTTAATAATATTTCTGTCACTTCTTGGTGTGCTTTTTCTTTTTCGACCACATTTTCCTGTTTTTTTTCCATGTTGCGGCACCCTGTTATTTGACACAATGTAATAAACTATACTTCAAAATAATACAAAAAATTTGGTTGTATTTGAAATACTTTTTATTTTATTTCTTTACAAAATCATATTTTTCTTATTGCAAAACTCATTACATATGCAATGCGAATGTACCCCCCTCCCCCCGCAGTCAAGCTGTAAACCAAGTGTTAAACTTAGCTTAAACTTTCACGACGGTGTCCGAGAGATGGCACTGAAGATATTGTCAACGCTTTCTGCGTCCTTTTCCAGCTTTTCAAATTTTCTATATAACTTTATTATATAAACATTTTAACTTGTCATAGTACTTCTGTCATTGTCGTTTAAAACGTTAGTCAATATCATTACAAGTTTTTAAGATAAATAAATCGCAAAAGATCACAAAATGCGTCAGAGAATAATCGATTTCTTAACAAAAGACAGTATCGTCTTGGGAAAAAGATATTACGACCTGGCTGAACCCATAGTAAGACCCAAACTCCAGTTGTTTTGGAAGTACGCCAAAGTTGAATTAAGACCGCCCAGTTTAAAGGAAGTACCGGATATTAAAAATAGAATAGAAAATATAATTCAGGGATTTCGAAATGGAAAATGGCGTGGTGTAACTGTACAAGAAGCGTGGTTGAATACTCTTGTTACAACAGAAGTAGTGTGCTGGTTTTTTATGGGTGAGGTGATTGGTAAACGGCACATCGTGGGATATAAAGTTTAATATTTAACAAGAGTGATTTGCTTAGATGTATAAGAGGTTTTTGTTTCATTTAAATTACTCAGGAAATATATATTTTTAAAGATATTGCATTTGTTAGTTATTTATATTAAATATTGTTTTGAATATAATTAAAAGTTCAAAAAAAATTATATTTTGTGTAATACCGACTACTTTAATTGAATGTGTGTTGTATTTTTATTATTTAATTGCAGAATTTGGGAGAAGGTATCAAATGTACGTTGGAAAAAGTCGGAGAAACTGACAAGAAATTTTGGAGGGCAATGGTGTCATATCCAAACAATACGCATCAAGTAATCGAAATATTCCAGATTGTAAAAGTGGATTTGAAACGTAAGGGCAAGACGCTCAGTTTGGAAGGTCATCTTATCCAGCCAGAGTAAATTTTTGTGAAAATTCGAAATCGAAGAAAACAAATGTTTGTGATTTAAGCGATAATTATTAATTCTAAATTATAGTAAATATATAAATTAGTTCACTTAAAATATTGATTGCGTTTAAAAAATTGTGTTAAGAAACAAGTATAATTACACAAAATTTCTAGTCGTACGTAAATGACTGTTTTTATTGTGGTTTGACAAGGTGTATGTGACAATTTAACATGCACAATCTCTATTAAAATTCTAAAGCGCCTATACTTCAAATTGGTTTCAATATAAACCATAACGTACAGATAACCAGTAAAAAAGAAATGATGAGTAACTCAAAAAAATCAATCGTCAACTTGGTTGATAATTTTATTTTCATGTAACATATCCCACTAAAATTAGTTCTTGTTCTCATCCATAGAAAGTTGGGCAGCTTTAAATATTTTTATAATGGAACGTATTTCAGTATTATTCTAATTTATCAATTAATTAAGGGTATTACGTTTAATAAGGAAAAAAATCCAGGGGGTAGTAGGTTTCCTTTTTGTATTGAGAAAATGATGAAATTACTACTTTTGGAATATATTTATTTGGGAAATATTGAAATTTTGAAGAATTTAACAATGTATTAGAGTTATTCTGCTACAAATACAGCATCGTAAAAATTTGCTGACATTCTGACATTAGTAACTTTACTATAGTTTTGTAAAAATCAAAACAAATGATGTTACTGTTGGGAATGTGATCCCTAAATCACTTGCTGAAATATCTCAATCATTTTCCCGGTTATATTTTCAAATTTAGTCTTAAAGTATGAAAGTTCTGCATAAATTTTTATATTTGTAATACACAGGCATGAAGTTTTTATTTATAAAAAAAGCAAGTCAAAACTGTTAAAGTCGTTCGAAAGGGTTTTAGGGAAAAATGCGTTTAAAATTTTTTTATTTTGCTCATAATGAAAATAGTTGAAATTAATAAATTATTTAGGTAGTTATTTATATTTAGCTAACTGTTCTAGAAATTTGATCGGACCTTCCTTTTCTTCATAAAGCTTAGGATTGTTTTTGACGTTTTAATATTTTTCAGGACATTTAAAGCTTTCAGATCAGACTAAGCAATATTGTCCAAGATCATTTTTCATTTAAAGGAATGAATTTATACATAGGCTGCAATGACAATTAAGTTCATTATTGTTTTTACGTTTTTGTTTTCTATGATTTTTAAATAATAACCTTTTGTGCTTTGATATATGCAGAATGTTGAGTGGGGTTGGCACAGTGAGCGTTCGATCAGCGGTGCGTGACTAGAAGTGCAGGGGGTTTAGCAAGTAGTAAATGTATATAAACACTTTTAAGCAGTTTTCAGTACGTGGATGCACAAAGTGGATAAAATCGGTTAAATATATGCAGCATCAGGAATATTTAAACAGTTTCTTCATGTAATTGTGTTCACTGTAAGGAATAAATATTCATATATGCAGAGAACGACCATTCGACATCAGAAGCAAATGTATTTTAACAGGTGTAGATTCTTTAATCACCCGTTGCAAGAAATACAAACCTCACAATTGTTGACCCTATTTAAATAAAACAAAAGTAAAGCAATGTTTAATAGTAAGAATTTTACATTGACTTTATTGATATAATGTGTCTAGATGGGACTATATTGTATACTATGATCGGTGGAATAAAACACTGAAAGCTGTTTAGTAATATCTTGTAATTTAATAATATATAGTATCCATTACATTTACATTTTAATTAAATCTTAGATTAACCAGTGATTATAAACAGGTTAGAAGTTAATGACCACAAAAAAGCGGTGTTGTTTCTTGACCTTTCTTCTTTTTTGTTGGCATACTGGAAGACCTTAAAATTAAGTACATTACATATTGTAAATATATCGGAGTTTACTTTAAAATATTTGTGTTATATTTTTATATTTATATATTTTTATTATTTAATTTATGACTTGACTATATTTCGCCATATATGAGTCCACGTAAGAGCATTTATTCCTCACGGCGGTCACGATTTTATAAAGAAATTGTTGAAACATATCTGATGCTGTAAATGCTGTAAATAAAGAACATATCGCGCATATAAAATTCAACCGGCCGGAAAAATCGAGTCTAGCAAGACATATGTTGGATTGTAATCATAGAGTCAACGCCGATTGTTTACAATTGATTAAGAACGTGTATAATGATCGAGAATTAGATACGTATGAAAGCATGCTAAAAGCCATGTGGTGAACAGTGACACTGGACCGACTCAAACGTCCCTTTTCGGTCTGCTATTTTTAGGATCATCTTCTAAAAGGGTTGCAAAATAATCATCGCTGAAAGAAAGATATCGAGTTTTGGCCCTGAAATATACGAATTGTAATAAAAGAACCAACTACGTCAATAAACATAGTATATGATTAAATTGAATACAAAGAAACATGATTACCGAAACGAATTACTTGATTTACATCGAGCCTTTTTCGGCCTGGATGTAAATCCGAAATTGTTTATTATGTCTACCCGAACAAGCTCTCTTTATCTGAGTTGAGATAAGTTTTACATCATTAACAATTTTTAATATTAATATTCATGATTCTCGGGGATTTTCACATTTCATTTTCTTGTCACTGACCTATCCTTTATCCATCTTCAATGTATGTTCAAATTACGTCGTTTTTGAGCTTTTTATTCAGTAAACTTTCTGCTAACATGTTTTTTGTTATTTCTTCACAACTCATTAAATAAGAATTAATAGAAAAAATTGATTTTTAAGACAGACAGAAAATTTATAGTTTTTAAGTTTATTTTTTAATTACATTATGAAAGTAGAACTAATTCTAAAGACTGGCAAAAAATTTTTCGTTGGCGGTTAGGAGTACTGTTCAAAATGAATTTAGGATCACTTTATGCATTAACAATATTTTAAAATTAATATTTTCTAGAAGACCTCAAATGCTCTCATTAATTTAACGAGTCTAAATTGAAAATTATTTTAGAATCCTCTGGAAAGGTAAATAATTTTCTTAACTTGCTCATCAAATTAGGGCAATATTAATTTGTGGAATGAAGATGTTTGAATGCATTTGCAGCTTTATATTTCTTCTGAGTTCATTTGCAATCTGTAGAAGCAGTTAGAAATCACTTAGACCATCGTCTGAAAGTAATCGATTTAAGACCAGTGCAAGTAACTTAAATAAATATGCCACTACTAACTGTACAATGATGTCCAAACTAATGTTTGTCATTCCAACCTCTTCACTTGAGATATATCACTCTGTATATATTATTCTAAAGTACTTGAATATCCATATTTCAAAGTTGGCCAGAACAGAGCATCTTAATCAAATGAAACGGGGGTGGTATGAATTTCGATACTCTATTCATGCGCAAAAAAAGACAATAAACATCTTACTCATTCTAATGGTCTTGTTTTAGTATATAATGTATGGCTCTAAAGAATTGGGAGTATGGAGTTGTATGGAATGGATCCGTAAAAAGTAGGAAAAACAAAATGTATATGTAATTCATATTTTGCTAATTACTGCCAAAAAATCATCTTGATTATCACAGTCTTCCAATAATATATATTCCAAGTTAAAGAAAATAGTATTGTATTAATTTGGTACGTAGACTTCCGCGGTCGTGGTCCATGCTATCTGCTTCTGGGTTTCCGGGCTGGAACCGCGTCACTAGTATATCTGCCGACGTTTCGTACCCATTTGTATGGGACATCTTCAGGGCTGAACTACTGCACTGAAACAGTTTCAGAAGCAGATAGTATTGTATTGTTGAATTCTTTTTTATATTTCAACAATGCTAGCATATATTTCAGATAGGTTTCCATATTGAATAAATGCTTGTTTTCCCATCTTAATATTTAAATTTTTGCCTTGTTTTGTCAAAAAAAGGAAAGAAAAATGCAGTGGTGATCGCTTAATTCATTTTTAGCAATATGTATACGTAATATATTTATACAACACATATACAATATTTTATTTACTTTTACAAACTTGCACAGACATGAATGGGAAAAAATTGTCCATATTTTTATTGTGCTTTTATAAATGGTGGCATGGTTTTATATTGATTATACAGGTTTTACTATTTCATTCGTAATTATTTTATAATTAATGTACATTTTATGTATATAAATATATATATAATTGTATGTAATTGTTGTGTACAAATAAAATATAGAGAATGAATTTATAGTTTTGTTTCACCAATTGAACCACTTTCTTGTGTGTTTTTCAGGTATACAGGTACACTATTGTGTAATATATATATATATATATATACACAACCATGCTCAAATGTATTGGACACCTTACGAATTTATGTACATACATACATACATATATAGTTTATATAGTTATAGTTTCTAAAATCCACAATTTCCCCTTTCCACCTATTCTTTTCAATAGGGGATTAACTAGGGTATTCAAAAACGCATTTCTGTAAATACCATTAACTATTTTTACGGTTAATTTCCGTCAGACTTGGATAATACCGAGAATAAGGGTTTTTACCTGGGGTGTCGAATACATCTGAGCATGGTTGTATATATATATATATTTAATCATTTTCTTTTAGCTGTAAATTATAATGTTAGTTGTATAAATCATTTAAGAATATCAAGCTTATAAGATTCCTTGTACCTGTAGAAAGTAATAAATAAGGTTACAGAAACGAGTGCTTTCGTAATAGCGTATAGCTCAGTTACTATAGATCAATATTAAAACTAATAAATGTAGCTACTTACTATTTTAGTTTTTTTGTTGTGTTGTTGATGTGGAGTGACGCAAAAATTCGCTGTAGTATTGTATATATATATATATATATATATATATATATATATATATATATATATATATATATATAAATTGGCCCGAAGAAACGGGGTGCTATGAATTACAATACTCTATTCAAGCGCAAAAAAAAACCATAAAACAAATTTCAATCTTTCTAATGGTCTTGTTTAGGTATATAGCACACGGCTTTAAAGAATTGGGAATTTAGAATGGACACGTAAAAAGTAGGAAAAAGAAAATGTATATGTAATTCACATTTTGCTAGTTACTGTCAAAAAAAATCACCGATAATATATCAAATTCTTCCAATAATATATATTCCAAGTTAAAGAAAATAATTTTGTATTGTTGAATTCTCTTTCATAATTCAACAATGCCAACATATATTTCAGATAGATTAAATTTGATTGTTCATTATTTTAGGGTTTGAAGGACAGCCAAATTTGAAAAATTAATTTTTTTGGTTATAAAGAATTATCTGATGACATGTTAAATGAACTTCATCCATCAATATCCGTTAGAATACACAAAGCAGATGCATTATCAGGTGCATAGTATTTAACATTTGTTTGGAAAAACATGTTTATTGTCAAATATAATAAAATTAATATAAAGGATCATATACACGTGATGAATTCTGGAGTTAAGTGTGTCAAATTTTTTACTGTATTAATAATTTTCCTTTTGTGATAGTTTATGGTTTCTATTTTTTGTTGTAGATAGTAAACTAGAGCTGTCCACATCTACATAATCTGAGGAAGATCATATTCGCCCCTTGCCAGGTATTAAGAGTTAAATATGTTATTTGTTATTTATAAAAAATCTGTCAAAATTGATACATCTAAAAATTTTATTTGCATCATATTCAGAAGCCGAATTCTTAAATTAGAATTTCTTGATTGCAATTTATTAGTTTGCTTTTGCGATAGTTTACATTTCCTTATTTTTCAGCCAATGAACCAGAGACGTTAACATCTGCACTGTCTGAGGAACATTATATACCTTGATTGCCATGTATTAAGAGTTAAATGTTATTTTATTGTATATAAAAAAATGATTTAATTATTTTTACATGCTTTAGATACAAGAAATATGCCACAATCATAAATAAGTACTGATAAATCAAAAAGATAATTATCTAAGAAACGAAGAAGTGGATGAAAGATACATTGAAATATTATCTTAAGTGCAGAAAACGTTAATTTCCTTTACTATGTATATAAAAAATTTCTGTGCTTTTAATTTTTTTTTGTAGATCTATGACTTACTTTTTTCTAAGTAGTATATAGTAAACATTTTCTGTAGTCATTAAAATGTGTCGCATTTTTTTTTAGAAAAATTGCAAAATTAAGATATATTTTAGCATTACATTATTAATGAAAAACAATACCTAAATATATTTTTTAAACATGTGTATTATTTCGAACGAAATTACAATAAGTCCAATTTAAATTTCGCTCTATACGAATTAGTTCGAGTAGAATAACACTGCGCGCTAATAGGAATTTTATTTTCTATATTTGTGTGATGACTTTCATTTTCTAATTTCTTGTGTTTGTATCTAAATACAATAGACTCCTTGCGCTCACGTGGGAAGTTCATATTATGGTATACAAACTAAATATCTCTTGGAATACTTTGTAAAACAAATTTGGGTTTTTCCTATATATTGTATAAAACAAGATAAAATTACACAAAAACCAGCACTTCTTAGAAAGACAGTCTTTATTTGAATAATGCAGATAAAGTGATTTAAAAACAAGTTCAGAAATATTAACTTACATTCATATGTTTATAAAAATTTCAGCATTATGATGAAGATTTTTCTTTAAATAAAGGTACTTTCGGTTGCAATATTTATACAATAGTTTTATAACTATAGTGCTGTTGGAATTAAGGAGCTTTTTAAAAATACATAAATATTTGAAAATATGCACATAATATTTCAAGGATTATGTATAAATAAATAAACCAACTTAATATTAACTTTCATAAAGAAATAAATAACAAATGTCTAATATAACTTTTGTGAAAGGTTATTGTATTCGAAAATGAAACAAAGATTTATAAAGTATTATCAGTTAAAAAGGATTTGACTTACGATGCTTTGCACAAGCAATTAATATATGGATAACATCGTAGGACAGATCATTTTTGGTGTAAATATCTATACATGAACAATAGTTTTGTATATTTACAGTTTCGAAATACACTAACGTAACAAATATCTTTCAAATGTACATTTTATTCACATATTGCTAAACAGAATATATAAAAAAAAAATCACCTAAACCGCCACGAAATTATTGGGATGTTTGTGTTTTTGGAGCTCGCCTGTGATCGTAATTAACTAACCTTTGTCCAACTAAATACTTGTCATTTTTAATGTGTTCGTAAAGTTTTTTGAATTCCCTTATTTGCAAAGTAATTATCATTGATGCCACACCCACTACTAATAAGTACGGATATATTCGTCTTGCAATGTAGTGTTTTAATTGGACATTACTTACGAATACAGGAACTATTGAATAAGCAACAACATAGGGTACTGCAAGAGCTAAGCCGAAACTAATAATAACTGGAGCTGCAAGTTCTTTAATAATAAACATTAAATGCATATCCCTTATGCCGTCTCTATATGCTCTTTCAATTGCAGCCCTCAAGAACCAATCTGGGCCCATCATTGTTAAAGCACAGACTATTTTTGTGTATAAAACGCCCAAAGCCCAGTCTTGCCATATAAATAATACAGGTGTTTGATGAATTGGAACTCTTAATGGTACAACAACAACTAGTTCAAGAAGTAGTCCAAACAATAATGGAATTACACCTAGTAAAATTGTGCTAGCTAATAATGTTTTTGCACCGAGTACACACCATAATTTTAAGCGGGCAAGCATTGCAGCACGACCCTGAGGTAACCAGCTTAAAAACAATGAAATTGCTCGCGCTGCTAGCCAACACAAATATGTTCCACATGCCGCAGTGTATAATTCGTGTACTTTAATGCCAGTTTGTGCTACAGTTCCAGTTATTTGATGACTGGGTGGTGGAGCCCCGACAAGCCATAATGCCATTACTCTTCTTCCTAACCATACTGGTAAAGTTAATGCAATAAGACTGCACACTACTAGGGAAATACATATAAATATTAATAATGCAAATAAACGTAATGCAAAAAAGGATGGTTTTTCATATGGTTGGAAGCCTGTTGGACCTTCACGCATCAAGAGTGCTTGATGTGCAGCTCCTAAACCGCCATTAGGTTCCGGAGGTGGATGTTGTGGTTGTTGTCCTTCATTTGTTTGATTACCATCATTGTCTCCAAGTAAATAAGAATGAATATCCAGAATCCAAGCAAAAACTTTACACCAGGACCTGACTATTCCTTTTAACCAAGTTCTGGTATGGCTTTGTTCAAGCAAAGCGGGAAGAATTACTTGCAGCAACAATAATTCTAATGACAGCTCATTTACTTGAGCGTCACTATTTAAAGAGATTGTATATGGCAGGAAAGTAGGCAGAATGTATCTTAATATTCTTATTGGTAGCCATAACATTAATAAAACTGCACTTCCAAATATAATGGCAGACAAAAGAAGTCTTCTTATGTGTCTTAAAATTGGTAAATGTATCATTTCTTGTATGGGACTGAAATCTGGATCGTTCAAATTTCTTAAAAACCATAAAACACCAGGCCGTAATATTTCACGTAGCAATAACACAAATGAGGCAAAATAATATACATACACCATACCGACAAGCCAGTGAATAAAAATTGATGTGCCTGGCGCTACTCTAAAACTATTTTCTCTGTCCTTGAGAGTAGCGTCGAACATCGCTAATGAACATATATCTAACCACCAACCACAAACTAAAGGTAATATTCCAATTTCAACTACTGATAACATAGATACTTTAACTACGACATAACATAAGCCTAAAACTCTTCTTGCTTTTGCTAATCCAAATAAAGCAGCAACATGATGTAAAATAATTAAAAGAAAACCAACAAGGCAATAACCTAATAATGTTGTTAAAAGGCCTTCAAAATGACATGCTGAAGCATATTCTTTCATTTTAATAATTGACAGAAATATTGAACCCATATGGTAAGGACAAAGAGCAAAAATAAAAATAAATAAAGTATTCAGAGACAGAACCCAAAAAACATGTTCTAAAAATGCTAATGAGCCATCCAAACCCAGTAATCTTTCCCAAGTAACTTCTTCCGCAGCTCTATCCCATTCCATAGGTATCCAGTTGTTTTCTTCATTTCCATTATTTTCTCCTTCCTCTTGAGGCTCTGGAACATTTTCAGCAACTACATTTTCTGGTTGAGCTGGTGCAACTACATTTTGGTTTTCCATCGGTTCCTGTTGTTCCTGTATATTATTTGGAGGTAAACCCTGTGCTTGTGCACCATTGTCTCTTTCTAGCCAGTCTGGTCCACCACCATGAAGTACTTGTTCTCGCAACCAAACCAATCCTATGAATGTAAACAATGTGCATGTTACAACAAAACAACCATGAAATATGTCAGAAGTAATATTTTCTGTTGAAGACATGTCTGGTATCATGGTATCTATACTTCCAGAAAATACGAAACGATAAATTCTGCATGCAGTAAGTGGGACAAGTCCTAGCCATGCTATTGCTACCAATGTATAATGCAGCCAATATTTTACTGCTGTTGCTACTGATGATAATAGGCCAGCTGCTAAATCTTTTAATGGCAAACGCCTTGGCATATCTGGTGAATAGATAGGTATGAAAGAAAAACGATGGCCGCATAATTCACAATATTCTTTACGCGAATAGCGCATCCACTGTATTAAACATTCTTGATGTATAAATTTTATTGTTCCTGTGCATATACAGGGATGGAAAAGTGGTCGATCAGGTACTTCCTCAGATCGACAAACTCTGCATATATTTTCTGCGCACTCTGTGTCCATTATGGAGTATTTAAACCTGTAAGAAATATATAACATGCAAAATTGTATCTGCTTTCAATATGAAAACTTACTATAATGTTTTAACATTAAACCAAATATATTTACAATATGGCAGAATTACACTTTTTTGTGAACTTTTGCATAGCAACATTTCGACATTAAGTAAAATCATGTAAATGTATTAGATTTTCTTTTCTTTTTATTCAGTAAAAATAAATTTTATTAATTACTTAGTTTTTTGACATACTTTGATGACAGTTGTGACGCAGGACAACAAGTGAAGATTACGATATTGATTAACACGTTTATATGTAATTTAATAAAACATGCACGTTTCCGAACAATTTTTTAGTTTGAAATGTTCTTCACTAAAAGTTTTAATCGACCCTTTTTTTCAAAACTTGGCAAAAATATAACATATTATTTCAGACGATAACGTTGGCAATATGATTTCATATTTTTTTATAAATTAAAAAATTACTAACCTGAGATTGGTATGAGTCTGTGCAAAATTATCCCTATTTTAAGCAGCTGCCACAACGAACAGCGAGTTGCAAAGATAGATAACCCGCCATAAGCAAGTTCGTTAAAGCTTAACGTTTGCCGGTTGTTTGATAGCTTTTTCAGTAGCTTTTATCAATAAAAATGCCAAAAAAGAAGGCAAATAAAGATAGTAGCTCTGATTCAGATTCTGGGCCTGAAGATGTAAGTGTTAATATATGATTAAGTTTTATAGTTACAAAAATTCAGAAGTTCATTTGTGTCAATATAACGTATATATATTGTGGTACTATACATATACATTATTAAAAACAAAAGCTTATGTTATTTTATTTTTTGATTCAACAATCTGTTACAAGTGTTTTGCATAATTAACGTAACGTTTTCTGTTATTTAGAGAGCACCGCCGAAGAAGTCTAAGCGTGCTCCCAATTCTGCCAGCCGAAGTAACGAAGATGAGGAACCATCCTGGGATTTAGGAAAGAACCGTTTTGTTAAACTGTCAGAGTTTAAAGGTAAATGGTATGTCAATGTTCGTGAATTTTATATGGATGCTAGTGGAGATTTGAAGCCTGGCAAAAAGGGAATAATGTTAACGATGGAGCAGTGGCAGAAATTCAAAGGAATTGTAGGAGAAGTAGATGACGCCATCAAGAAACATGTCTAAAGTGTTCAATTATTCATACTTATCTCTGTAATATATTTATTTTAATGTACCTATTTTAAATAAAGGGATATATAAGTTTTGTACATTGTTTGTTTGGACTTATTTTTTAAGTTTTACCTAAAATATAAAATTTTTGAAGTGAATTTAGTTATTTTAAGAAATGTATATTATTAGAATTACAATAGAATATTTTATATA